>LPNX010994188.1:38500-162118 GCA_001517045.1 Pseudotsuga menziesii
TCCTTAAGTCAATGCACTTTAAACTACCTTATGATCCTTAACTTTCAGTTAAGTCCTGACTTGAAGACTTTCAGTTCCTTCTTGTCTTATTGGTCCTTTAGTTCCTTAACTTTCAGTTAAGTCAGTTCCTTCTTGTCTTACCACCTGTTGTTCCTATTGGTGTTGTGAGTTTTGTGTGTTGTGTGTTGTGGTGTGGAGGGGAGGGGTGGGGTGTTTAGGTGTGTGTAGTGGTGTTTTTGTGGTTTAGTGTTTAGTGTGTTGGTGTGTGTTGTGGTGTGTAGTGTGCTTATCCTAGCGGTGTTGTGTGATTTTGTGTGTAATGGTGTTTAGTGGTGTGTTCAATGGTGTGTGGTTTAGTCCTTAACTTTCAGTTAACTCATGAAGTCAATGCACTTTTAGTGCCTTACTTTAAGTAAGTTCCTTACTTGTGGTTTAGTCCTTAACTTTCAGTTAATTCAATGCACTTTTAGTTCCTTTAGTCCTTTAGTTCTTAAATTTCAGTTAAGTCAATGCACTTTAAGTGCCTTAGTTCCTTATTTTAAGACTTTCAGTTCCTTCTTGTCTTGTCCATAACCTCATGTGCGGTGGTGTTGTTCCTAGCAGTGTGGTGTTTGGTGTGGAAGGGAGGGGTGGGGTTTTGAGGTTTGGGGTTGTGTGTAGTGGTGAGTCTTTGGAAATTCAGTAGTGGGTTATGGGTTCAAGCAATGGGGGCTTATGGGTTCAAGCAATGGAGGCTTGTGGGTAAGAGGTCTGGTAGTGATGTCTGGTAGTCTAGTAGCTGGGAGCTTTTGGGTTATCAGGGGCATCTGAGAGGTATAAAAGTTAAGTTGTGGGCTAAGTACCCTAGGAATTTGACATTAAAACCTCACAAGGAAACACCTAGGGCGTTTAACAACCGGTTAAGGGATGCACACATATCCTATCTAAATACCCCTTGCTCAGAGAGCATCAAATATCCTTTGAGAGTTGGCTCATTAGATATTAGAGAGGCTTTTAGATGGCATCTAAGAGAGGCTCAGAGAGTTTTATATGCTTTTGTCTCCTGGCATTAGGTTCACTATAGCCATACACATCCTCAGACCCAATACACTAAAGAGGATCAAAAGGTAAAAGCACCCCCCCTTAAAGTTACCCTTCATACTACTGATTCCAATATTAGTCTACTATGACTGAACCCAGTCATAAAAAATGAGCCAGAAGCTGACCACTTCTCAAATCTCATTTTTCCCATCAAAAATATCCATTCTCTTAAAACAGACAAGGAACCTTCAAATGATTCCTCTTTGAACTTCACTAGCATTACAAAGTCGTCTAGCTTACCTTCTGATGCCTTCTATATCATGATCCCTGTCTTAAGAGGAGCTTCCAAGAGCCACTCAGTAGTACTAAGTAGACTTGATCCTGTGATAAAGGAGGCCTCTCAGACCAGAGTTGATGCCTCTCCTACTTAGGATGCCTCTCAGCTTGCCAACACAAAAACTCAAACCATTTCACGCAGTTTAGCATTACAAAGTCATCTAGCTTACATACTAATAACCCAAGAGTTATTAGCTACCAGATGTCACCAGATGTCTTACCCACAAGCCCCCATTGCTTGAACCCATAACCCACTACCGTATTTCCCAAGACCCCACTACACACACACAACCCCAAACCTCAAAACCCCACCCCTCCATGAACACACCACACACCACTAAACACTAAACACACCTCCACATCACTAAACCACAAAAAAACACTCAACAGAACAACACCCCACACCTCCCCTCCACACCACACACACCACACACACCACACCGCACACACCGCACCGCTAGGAACAACACAACCACATTATGGGGATAAGACAAGAAGGAACTAAAAGTATTCAAGTCAGGAATTTCCTGAAAGGAACTTAAAGTGCTTTGACTTTAGGACTTAACTGAAAGTTAAGGATCATAAGGCAGCTTAAA
This sequence comes from Pseudotsuga menziesii, assembly GCA_001517045.1. NCBI lineage: Eukaryota > Viridiplantae > Streptophyta > Pinopsida > Pinales > Pinaceae > Pseudotsuga > Pseudotsuga menziesii. Next base: position 40,453 of record LPNX010994188.1, read on the forward strand.
GTGCACTGACATAAGGACTTAAGGACTTAAATATGAGGAAGTCCTGAAAGGACTTTAAGAGGATGAAGTGTCCTTAACTTAAAGTTAAGGACCATCAAGTTCAAGTTAAGGACTTAAGTAAGCCATTAATGATGAAGAAGTCTTGAATTAAGGAACCGAAAGTTTAAAGTGCATTGAAGTTCATAATGAACTTAAAGTTCATTATGAACTTCAATGCACTTTAAACTTTCAGTTCCTTAATTCAAGACTTCTTCATCATTAATGCCTTACTTAAGTCCTTAACTTGAACTTGATGATCCTTAACTCTAAGTTAAGGACACTTCATCCTCTTTAAGTCCTTTCAGGACTTCCTCATCTTTAAGTCCTTAAGTCATTGCACTTTAAACTTCCTTATGATCCTTAACTTTCTGTTAAGTCCTGAAGTCAAAGCACTTTAAGTTCCTTTCAAGAACTTCCTGACTTGAAGACTTTCAGTTCCTTCTTGTCTTATACCCATAATGTGGTTTTGTTGTTCCTGGAAATGCGGTGTGTGTGGTGTGGTGTGTGTGGTGTGGTGTGTGTGGTGTGGATGGGAGGTGTGGGGTGTTGTTCTGTTGAGTGTTTTTTTATGGTTTAGTGGTGTGGGGTGTTGTTTTGTTGAGTATTTTTTGTGGATTAGTGGTGTGGAGGTGTGTTTAGTGTTTAGTGGTGTTTAGTGGCGGTGTTTAGTGGTGTGTAATGTGTTCATGGAGGGGTGGGGTTTTGAGGTTTGGGGTTGTGTGTGTGTAGTTGGGTCTTGGGAAATACGGTAGTGGGTTATGGGTTCAAGCAATGGGAGCTTGTGGGTAAGACGTCTGGTAGGGACGTCTGGTGACGTCTGGTAGCTAATAACTCTTGGGTTATTAGTAGGTAAGCTAGATGACTTTGTAATTCTAAACTGTGTGAAATGGTTTGAGTTTTTGTGTTGGTGAGCTTAGAGGCATTAGCTCTGGTCTGAGAGTCCTCCTTTATCAGAGGATCAGTTCTGATCAGTACTACTGAATGGATCTTGGAAGCTCCTCTTATGACAGGGATCATGATATAGAAGGCATCAGAAGGTAAGCTAGACGACTTTGTAATGCTAGTGAAGTTCAGAGAGGAATCATTTGAAGGTTCCTTGTCTATTTTAAGAGAATGGAGATTTCTGACGGGAAAAATGAGATTTGAGAAATGGTTAGCTTCTGGCTCATTTTTTATGGCTGGGTTCAGTCATAGTAGACTAAGATTGGAATCAGTAGTCTGAAGGGTAACTTAAGTTCATGCTTCTTGAGATGAATTCACGAGGCATGGAGTAATGGGTTTGTTAAAATTTTTAAGTCTAAGACTTCTTGCAATCAATTTTATTGTACAAGGGTTATGTTGAATTAGTCATATTCATTTTTGAGTCATTGGTGTTTCAGACCAGATCAATATGGTCCATCATCAGGATGAAATGTGAAGAGAAACTTATCGACGACATTTTACTAATATGAATTAGTAGTCAATTCTGGATTAAATTTAAGGTGTGATGGCCATTGTTAGTGATCATATTTTAAATTGATGTGGTGGTAGACTTGGCACTAATATGGTACTGACAAATTTATGCGATCAATCAATGAATATCTCATGATGGAGTTGATCACCTTCATATATTCTATGAAAGAACATGTTTCCAGGGGTAGTCAAAGTCATCAAAAGTAGCCCTACAGCTATTAATACATAAATTGTAGACCCATCAAGACACTCCTGTAGCAAGTTGAAAATAGAGACAAAAGGTAGATCTCCCTATTTGGCATCTTACAGTATTAGGTGGAAACATGATGTTTCATATACTGTATGAATGTGATCAACTCCATCATGAGATACTCATTGATTGATCTCCTCATTAGTCTCCATTCAAGAACTTGATACTAAGATACTCCTTTAAGTCGGATCATAGAAGCAGGTGCAGGTTCCCCACCAGATTTAGAAGGATATTGATCTATTAATCATATCAAAATCATAAGGCTTATTGATGCTTTGACTTTTCACTATACAACTAATCCTTCAGTTGGAAATGTAATTACATTTCAATTTTCTTCCCTATGTAAAGAAATAGAAGCATAATACAATGTCTGCAATGCTAACCGGCCTAATGTTTAGAGGTTGTACCTACAGTCCACACTAGGTAGGAAAGACCCATTAATTGGATTAATCATAGTAACTTTAAAACCATCAGGGTATTGGACTATGAATTCTTTCCTATACTGTATTGTGCCCGAACTTCTTGATTCTACCATGCCTAGCAACATATTTTTTTATACAAGGTACCAAAAATTATCCTTAAGAAAATTATCATTGAGTGGCAATCTACTTTTTCCAATATTTCAATAAAAGTACACTTAAGTAGCATTGAGAGATCCTATAGTTTCTTGTCTCCCCCTTGAGAAGTAATTGTCTATTTACAAAATTGTCCTTTGGTTGAGAAGTCAGTGTACCAAATGACTGCTAGTAGATTTACAGGCTTCATGTTCTATGGTAAATCACACACAAAAAGTACTTGTTACATGTTTAATTTCATTTATAGTTGTCTACAAAAGTTAATTTACACCTTGATATCAACATCACTTGCACAGAACCAAATCTCAGTCTATTCCAGCCAACTAACTTCCTTAATCTAGAGTTTCTAACAACCTATCTCACATGCAATTTGTGCTTCTACATTAACAATCTAATTAATCATTGTGCTTCTAGTCATATTGAATTTCTTAAGGTTACATAGGATTTTCTCTGCATTCAAAAATATGTATACTCCAAACAAAAATCATGAACCAATTCTAAATCAAATATGTACTCACCTATGTTGCACGGGTACCTGTACGGTGTACCCCCTGAAAAAAATCCCCGTACCTACAATACACTTAAGAAGCATTGAAATATCATATAGTTTCTTATCCCCCCCTTGAGAAGTAATTGTCTATTTACAAATTTGTCCTTTGGTTGAGAATTCAGTGTACCAAATGACTGCTAGCATAAAGTACTTGTTGCATGTTCAATTTCATTTATAGTTGTTTGCAAAAGTTAATTTACACCTTGATGTCAACATCACTTGCACATAACCAAATCCCAGTCTATGCCATCTAGCTAAATTCTTGAACCTAGAGTTTCTAACAACCTATCTCACATGCAATGTGTGCTGCTATATTACCAATCTAATTAATCACTGTGCTTCTAGTCATATTGAACTTCTTAAGGTTACACAGGATTTTCTTTGCATTCAAAAATATGTTTACTCCAAACAAAAATCATGAACCAATTCTGAGTCAAATTTGTACTCACCTATGTTGCACGGGTACCCGTACAGTGTACCCCTCGAAAAAAATCCCCGTACTAGCAGTCCCTGCATTTCAGGGACTTGGGGACTTGTTGGCTGAATCCAAAATGTCCCCAACAAATTTTGGGGACTTCCAATCAAATTTTGGAGACATTCCAGTCTCCAAGTAGATTTCATAGATGTACTGGCCAGATTTTTAAGATATTCTAGGCATGTATCTTCAATTTTGACAATTGAGATTGATGATTGGACAATATGATCATTTATCCCATCCACATTTTTCATATTATTCTGAATCTTAATTTGAATCTATACAAGTTGCAGCTCAAAATATGGGTTGTGTATGATGGATTTTGGTCTGGGTTTCTAGTGATTTAACTATTGTATTTTTACCAAACATTATTACAAGCAGCAAAGACTCCATGTCAACAAACTAAGAAATGGAACAACTCGAGGGTTTGATCCTTCTAGGTATTTCCCTTGTTCTTCTCATTTTCTGGGTTATTTTAGCTTTTGCATGTTGTACATAGATGTCCAGTAGTTATTCAATTCCAACTCTCCCTCCATCCCAAACTCAAGCATTGTGAAAATGATTGGACAATGAATAACAAAGACTTAGATTGTGTACTAAACATTTGAATAAATTCTTATTCAATGTCCTTCTTAATCTAAAATATGAATCTAATCTTTTTACAGAATGAAAGCATGTATATCGCAAATCCCAACCTCAAGCAATGTGAAAATGATTGGGCAATGGATAGTAAAGACTTATATTGGCCCTTGGGTACTAAACATTTGAATAAATTCTTATTCAATGTCCTTCTTAATCTAAAATATGAATCTAATATTTTTACATAATGCAAGCATGAATCATCTATATCCCAAAGTGTTTTGTAGTGGTTTTCAACATAGCTGTAAAAATCTACAGAACTTGCTGAGAAGGGAATGTTTTTTAAACCAATCATCATAAAAAACAAACATGGAAGAAAAGTTGTTCTAGAGACAAGCATTATTCTCATAAACCCTTCATGGAACTTAATGCAGATTGAAAATAGTTGAACTTAAATTTATTGAAGGTAAAATACATTTTTCCCATGTTCAAGTGCCAATAATGGAATGTCACTCAGCCCTTTTCTTATTTGCCTTAGATTTTTCAGAACTAGCAAGTGTAGGAGATGTGCATAACACCATATAGTATAGACTATTGTTCTTACAAGAAACTACGAATGTGTATGGTGAATTATAACTTTATCTATATATATATATATATATATATATATATANTGAAAAGTTGGGAAAGTACTCTAGCCGTCCCAAGGACTTGTCCCCGTTGTTCCCCATCCCCAAATTCAGTGCAACATAGGTACTCATTGTGCTTCCAGTCATAGTGAAGTTATTTGAGCTATTCAAGTTCTCTCTTCATTTGAAGAAAATGTGTGCTCCAAACAAAAACCGTGCACCAATTTTGAGTCAAATATGTAAAGCTATAAGGTGAGTAATAAAAAGAAAAAATAGGTACTGCAATTCAGGGAAAAGAACTTAACAAGGAATTAGATAATAGAAACTAAGGACCATCATATATAGAAAATCTTATTACATCCCAGGATGTAACACTTTCCATCCTTAAAATATCATATTAATTATTAATTTATTATAAACAATTTGATTTATCCACAAAATAATGATTACAAGGAACACTCATTATTTAGAGTCATAAACTCATCTTCCTCCCAGTATTCTCTTAAAGAGTAGACTGATTTCTCACAAGGTTTAACCACTTTCTGTCAATGGAAAGAATGGGTTATCCTATTTTTAATGTCACATCTACCGTGATATCGCGGGGGATAACACTGACTTTTTTCATTTTTTTATTTAGGGAGGATTCATATCCACCTTCATATGATATCATGATTAGTAATGCATAGCTCTTTACATGTGCGAGGCATTGACTCTCAAACAAAAGAACCTGCAGGTTTCTTTCCAAGTCTCGCCCCATCAGATTGGATAGCAATTTAGCACCTTTTTCAACCCTATTTCATCTCTTGGTGGTGCTAAGAGACAAGAATATATTCTGATGGATAGAAAAGACAATATCAGGTCTATGAGATCACGCATAACATCTCATCCCATAGCTAATTGGGTCTTTCCCACAGAAACTAGAAACAAATGTTCTCTTCACAGATTCAATCAACAACCCAACCAGGGCTAGAGTCATATCATGAGATTCCTTTCTGTGGTGTCAAGTATTGGTAGAGGGTTTACTCGTGTTTCTTGGATTCCTCCCAGAATCATCCATCTATTTCCGCTAGCCCTCAATAGTCCCCAGACATCATCATTAGAAAGAGCATTCGATCCTTCTCTGTGTTTGACTCTACAGAGGACAATTCCTCCTTGCCTTCTTCCTCTTCATCATGTCTCACAAACTTCTAAAATACTCTTTTTCACTCTCTACTCTTTCCTCCTCTTGGATTCAATAATATTTTTTTCATTTATTCTTTGATCATGTTATATTTTTCTTTCAGCTTAGGGAACACCTACAAATTGGTATGACTGATTGTACCTTCTAGTCCCATTGGCCTTTCTTGTAGTTAGTTGTTGGACATTAATAAACTTATTGTATCTTATCTCATCTTATCTACCAGATTTTACAGTAGATAATAAACCACATTTACTTATCTACCTTTTACATCAACCCATTGTGCTTTCATTTCAATTACTCTAAGTAAAATCCTAGCAATGGATCTGGAATCATTTTACAACACCAGATGCCATATATATAGCCTGCATATTTGCTAAATTCTTTGCAAATATTATTTTGCATGCAATGTTCTTTATGTTCTGCATTGAATCATCAGTAATACTCAAATCTAGTATATTTCTTAAACGTATTGACAAGACTTCTCTAACCTTGTTTGCGTAACATGTAAAACATACTGGCTTGAACACCAAGAAAAGCTCCATTCTAACAATAAATTTATATGTCAAAAACATTATTTTTCTAAGCAGATCAGTAAGAATTACCCAAAAAAATTATGCAAGGAATGAGATATGGAAGCTTATAATAAAGACAAGAAGTGCAAGATATGTTTATGAAAAATAAGTAGCGCACTTCTTGAAAAGGGGTGTTTCTCTTTACATTTCTTATTCTGATGCAATAATATATAACTGGCAAGAATATGTCTGCATTCTCTAATGAACGTTAGGTATGGAGCAATTGAAGATCATGAGACAAATGCATAACTCCATGAAAATCAATGGAGAAGATAATACTCCTCCTACTGCTGGAATAAGTTTAATTAAAAAAAACCATTGTCGATCATAAGCTTATTAGAGGCCGCTGTTGAAATGCACACATATACAAAATTGGAAATCTATGTTATTGGATCCGACAATAGAGAATCCAGGATCCACACTTCCATAGATATGGCATGATCCATCCCAGATACACTCAGGACCTGAAAACACTATATTTTTCCTATAAAATAGGTGATGCACCCATTCTAAAATACCTAAATGTGAGTTTTCTACAACAGTCTGCATTTATGAGTTTGTGAGAGTGATTTTGAGTAAAATATATTTGGTGATTTAGTTTTCTATGTTTCAGGTTCATAGTTATCTGGATCCTAATGTTCCAAATATATATGATGGATCTGTATCTATTTCCATGCAACTTTGGAAAAGTTTATTATGATGCAGCATATGTTTATATGTGATGAAACACGAGACATTGGAAATAGAGAAAATAGTAAATTACTAATAATAGATCCAAATGATAAGTGTATAAGAAATGATGGAATAAAATCACCAAATCCTAATGATATAATTAAATTGTATTATGGAAATCCTCCCCAGTAAATTGTAATTCTTCAAGGAAAGCCTTTTAAATTGCCGATGCATCAAAAGCCAAAGACTAGTATTTGACATTTGTGTCAGAAGTGCACTGTTTTTGTTTTGTCTGAAATAGATTCTCGAGAAGATACCCAAATGCAAAGGAAGAGAAACCAAAAGGAGAAATAATAGCTTTGAAGAACATTATGCATTGAATTTGAGATCTTTCAATTATAATATGAAAAATATGTTTGTCAACCTAGTTTTGGTTGATGCATCCAATCTTCAGTACTTAGCAGTGCTTTGAATTTTTATTAAACTTAGAAACTTTGTATGGCACAAAAAGGAGATCAAGACTCCTCACCTTTATAGAGGCTTCACTTATGCATCCATCTAATTTATCTCTAAGAGACTGTGGTCTTAAACCCGAACTTGTGCCACACAAACTTGATCCACTTTTGTTGTCTGAACATGGGAAAACTTGGTGCCCTTCAACAACCTGTCTAACTAGCATTTCTACTAAAATTCCTTCCATGTTATCAGAAGAAGAGGCAGTCATACCATTGTTTTTACCAGTAGGATCAAGCCACTCCATCATACGGGAAACACCAGCACTAACCTTTCGTTGAACTTCTCTACCAAGTTTAGTTATGGCATTGTTACTTGCAAACAACTTCTCGTTAAAACCTCTTGTACACCTTGATATTGATTCCTTGTACCTATAGAAGTGTTAAAAAAACATCACCCTTGGTACTATTGGGAAAAATAAAAAAAATACAAAACTTTAAAATTAAGCACTCAGCTTTCCACAAGATATTCAAACAACAATCATAAACCTTCTATAAACAACATTAAATCGAGATTTGAATGACTCAGAAAAGGGATAAAAATCAGAATTCCTTGATCTTTGTTGATTTTCAGGGGACTGTTCCCCTGCATTGTTCTTGAATGAAGATTGGTGCATAATACAACACGGTAAGAAAACGAAATGTAGTCTTTTATAACACCTACCGCATTCCATATGATTGAACCTAGGCCCCTGTGGAAATATTAAATGCAAAGTACAGATACGAATAGATTTGTTCTAGATAAGATGCTAGAAAATTTATAATCCAAAGAAACCAAAAAATTATAGGATCAAAGAGATTGATCACTAGAATTAAAAGGCTTGCAGTTTGAAATTTAGTCCCAATACAATCACGAAACTTAAACACCTTGGTGTAAAGGGTTCACTCCTGTTGTCAAAACCTAGCGCCGCAATACCAGTGTTAATAATTTCTCTTGAATTCATTTGTCTCAGAATCAAGTGAAGTAAATATTGGAATATTTTGATCTTGATCTTCGATATTGTTGGGTGAAATGGGAGGTATATTGGGATGAGTAGAAACACCATATATTGTGGATGACCTTGACTAGAAGATCTATGCCTTAAATTTTCTCTTATGCTGAAATGATGCACTCTGCCCATTGTAGCACCTGCCAAATGATGCAAAATTCATTCCTCAAAATCAGAGTCATCAGTATAGGTTAGAACCTACAAATTCCCATTGCAACGGTTATCCCTTAAAGAAAAGTCTCATGTTATCAGAACAACGTGGAATAATCTTTCTTTGAAATCCGATATATCCCTCCCATTCTGAGATAGAGGAAAGGAATACAAACATGGTGGAATTCAATTTCATCAATATAATTTCGAGAAAACATTGGAGAGTTGGGAGACCGGCTTAATCTAAATCTCCTCTCTTGCTCCACTGCTGCAAGCAGCTCTTAACTGCAAGGGAACCCAAAATATGGGCAAGTTGAGGATTCAATCAAAATTTGGTAGAAATCGGGGGGCGAGCAGAGGATCCCACTCATTTCTTGGTAGAAATATTAGGTGAGCAGATGATCCCACAACATTTTGGGTAGAAATCAGGGGCAAACAACAAATTTTGGCGGAAATTTGGAGGACGAATTCCGATTTTGGGACTTTCTACCACAAATATAATATGGCTATTTAGGATAAAATGAATTATTTTATAAATAATTAGTGGAAAAATTAAATATTTTATAGAAAAAACTTTTAATATACCTAATTCGCCCATGAAAAAATTAAACTCTTTTAAATTTTCCCATGGGCTATATTTCACCCCTAAAATCATCCCTGCATGTGTCCTCTTCAGCGCTTCCCCCAAGTTCATTTCATCAATTTATTTTCCAAGCAAAGAAGCATGTGTGGAATTCTAAAGGGTCGGAAATCCCATATTTATTATAAACTTGGGACAACGCTTCCTTTTGGCTGCTGCAAGCTTCGGGAAGATCCCATCAATGACTGTGTGGAATGAAATTTCCTGAAGTACCATTCTGTCTGGTACTAACCTTGGCAGAAAATGCACTATTTTTCTGCCCCAAACCCGGATATAAGAGAAATATTCCCCTACATACCAATCACCCATCAGTGAAATTGAATGCCTTGGCCCTCTCTGAGAAAGTGGGGGCATCCCCTTTGAAATTTTTTTGGTACATCGACACTGTGAACTGCTCGAAGATTTCATAAATGTGAGGGACAAAGTTATCCTCCCACAAAGATGAGAAATAAATATGAATCGGAGGTGAATTTTTGGTCCAATTCCATCCCATTGTTGGGAATGAAGACGTCGCATAGAAAATATCCATTACATACCTTGACAGGTAGAATGCAGGATTCCTGGATGTCAGGGTCTTTTGGTACTTCTCAATTGCTTCTTTCAAAACAACTGGCTGGATCTATGCCCAATTGAATTATCCATCGGTTGCCAATATATTGTGGGATATTGGAGCCCATTCGTCTTTGAACACTGTGTAGTTGGGCAACCCGTACAACTTGGAAAGCATGGCTGCTAAGAGGGAAAAAGGCTCCCTAAACCAAGAAATGGGATATGACTTGTCTATATTAGGGATGAACTATGTAGGGTTGTTCATCCAGGATTTTATCAATTCATCAAAATCAAACTGGGTCACGGTTGCGTCAAGGAATTGGGCAGTCAGGAGTTGTTGGGGCAGTTTGAGAGCATGATATGCTATTGCAAAGACATGTCGGTGGAAAGAGGCCACCTAGGTGTGGGAATGTTCATCAAAAGACCGTTCCTTCGGGCTCGCATGGTCAAGTTCCCACTTGACCGGGTCTATGTAAGGCATGAATGGAGGCATAGATGCAATGCAATGGAGATGTGATTTGTTGTTATTGACAAAAGCTTGTTGGTCATGGTTGATAGCAGAGAATTCAAAATTATCAAATATTAGGTGAATTCTGGACCATTCCAGATGGAGGGTTTTCGACACTTGTCTACTAGTGTCAGAGAAGATGTCAGCGTTTGGGTCTTTGCTCTTATGCTCATTGAGAGTGGTTTTGGATATTTTGTTTCTAGACATGTTGGTAGATTTGGAGGTAAATTATGATACAAATTTATCAATCATGATTAAAATTTCAACATGGTAAAAACAAGATAATTTAACCACTGAGATTTGAGAAACTTACTCGTGGACAGCTTGGGAACTAGAGGATTGGTGAGCTCAACGAGAAAACTGCAGTAAAAATATCAAGCATAGTAAAAATAACATGTAAAAATGTTGAAGAATTCATAACTTGAAGTGATTTAAACACACGAAGCGTTAACAACAGAATAAATCTGCACCATAGATTTCGAGAAAAATGATGGTTGAAATTCGAGTGAGAAAACGAAATGCGAAGATGAGTTGTAACAAATTTTTCGATCTTCGATTTCTGCAATACACGATGCAGGTTGTGGGATGCAAGATAACATTTGAAATCACGAATAAATTTGGTCGCTTCCACAATCCTCAATCTACAAAATATTTACTGGTTGCAGTTTGCAAATAGGTAAATTTGAAAATTTTGTTTATTAAGTTTCCACTTTTCACAACCGGCATTGCGGGTTGTCGAACTGTAGAGTAAAAAATAAAAGAATTATTAATGCAAATACTTTCCACAATCCACATTGCGGGTTGTATAAATGGGTAACCGAAAATTGAAATTTTATTAACAAAAAAACCTCTGCAATCCACAATCACATTTGCGGTTTGCGATTGCAGAAAGGAAAAATCAAGAAAACAAACTTAATGTGATTGCAGAAAGGAAAAAACAAGAAAACAAACTAAATTTCAACATCGTAATCCGCAATTGCGGGTTGTGGGTTGTGGATAAACACTTTTCAAAACCTCCAAAAAAAAAGGACCTTGGCTTTCTGCATTGCGGATTGCGAAATGCGGGTTGCAAAAAAGCAAAAATTAACAAAAAATTGAAAATTTGCTTCTGCAATCCACAAAACCCAAATAAAAAATAAGGCTTTGATTAGGATTTATTAAAAATTGAAACATAATACTTACAATAGGCATGAATTTGACCCCATGGTAAAAAGATTACCTTAATGATTACCATAGTAAATAGATGGGGCTACCATTTTAGCCAGTAAAAATGGGATTTGTTGCTGCCAACAACAAATGGAGACATGATGGGTGAAGTAGTTATATTTGTATAAACCAACTCAAAAACTTCAAATAAGTTTGTAGGTTGTTGGATAATCTACAGGAAATGAACACACTCCCGTGACAGACATTGATAACATGATGACATCTTCATGGTTGAACAGGGATATTGAAAGTGTCTTAAGAACATATTGATGAAGGTCCCGAAGAATATACATGTTAGTTGAATGAACTCAAAAAACAGACTAATTTAAAAAATCACAGTCGTAGAGCATATGCTAGAACTGATCGAGTTACATATTGAATATAATCACTTAGTAAGAAAAGTAATATATTATCTATCTATGCTTGATGCGAAGCATGAATAAGAAAGTACTTAATACAAATGGGAAGACTCACTATTAGAAGACTGAAAACACAGATTTGACAGACTTTTGAAGGGAACAATTGGGATTTAGGCACATATCAATCAATGGAGTTCTCATATAAAGTGTATTGGAAAGGTTTGTGTTGAAAAGTGGAAGGTGTAACCCATGGGTTCCAACCATGGGCAGTGGTTTCCTTTAAAGTATCCATCCAAGACAAATGTTTTCCAAAGATCCCCATAAACTACCTTGATATACATACAAGAAAATGTTTGAAGAGTGACAAAAATGACATTGTGAGAACTCTTGTAAGTTGATGTGCAAAACAGTGCATAGAAGTCCAACACTACTCACACATAGAAATTTGTCTTTGGAGAGTCATCGCATTGTTTTGAAGTAACGAAAAAACTCATCAATGGAATAGAAGGAAGCACTATGATAGGGGGATTCTATGAATTTATCATCCAGGTTATCATTCAAATAACTTAATGCAAGAAATAAAATGTTAACAAGATCATAACACGGTGGTTAGCACCAATTCAAGTTAGAAAAAGGGAGACTAGAAAGGCATAACAGGTTATCCTTTGTCATTGTTGTCAAAGGGGGAGAATGATTAGATGTTTCCATCAATGCCAAAGGGGGAGAATGTTGAAAATAGTTGTTATTGATATCAAAAGAGTTCAGTAATGAAAAAGGAATAACCAATAAACATGATGGCAGTGCAAACTCAATGTAAGACAAATGAATCCACAAAGATAATGTGTAGATCGAGCAAGAGGATCAAATCCTTGGATCGATACCTTGAATGAACAAATCTACAAAACTATGTGGAGGATGAATCTATAGATGTTATAAACATATCAATATAAGGTGATAAAGTCTGGGTGAAGATAGATCGAGTTGATTGATCAATATGTGTAGAGGATGAAGCTATAGAGGTTATAGATAGATCCAAATAAGGAGATCAAGTCTGGATAGATCGAGTTGATTGATCAAATTTCTGCATAGGTTGCGTTTGTTCATTTGACAAAGATTAGATGATCCAGATTAAAGGAGAAATATTAATCGACGATGGGGAAATAATTCACGAAGTGAATCTGCACGGGAGATAAGAGATCCACAAAGTTAAAGTGTATTTCTGCACTGATAGCAGACCAGCGAATGAGATCAAAGTCGCAAGAGATCGACGATGGGGAAAGAATTCACGAAGTGAATCTGCACGGGAGATAAGAGATCTGCAAAGTTAAAGTGTAATTCTGCACTGATAGTAGATCAACGGATGACATGAAATATGCAAGAGATATACGATGGGAAAAGAATTTAAGAAATAAATATGCATAGTAGAGAAGAGATTCGCAAAGTTTTGTAGTGATAACAGATAAATGGATGAGATCAAAGCCGCAAGAGATCGATGAATCACAGGGGTTGCGAAAGATGAATTGTGGAAGAACATTTCAGAAAATTTGGATGGCACATCCGCAATCCGTAATTCACAAATTGAATTGACTTGGTTTTGCGGAAAGGGAATTGTGGAAGATGTTCCGAGAAAAATTGAAATGCATACCCACAATCTGCAATTGCAGAAAGGAAATTGCGGAAAAGTAATTGCGGAAAGGTATATGTGGAAAGGTAATTACGGAAAATTAATTGCAAGCAAATCTCAAATGCATGTAATGTTGTTATTTTTTTTTACATTACTTGTGTCAAGTGAATAGAAAAGGTGATTTCAATTTCCAAATTGCACATTTTATCATTCTCATAAGTTCAACATATTTATGCATAGCTAAGTCCAACATTCCTTCAAAGCATTAGTCCATCTTCCATTTATGGTAGAGTTCAAGTTTTTAATCAACGTTTGTTCTATACATTGTCCCATGACAAATAAAACATGCAAATGTTGCTTAAAGTTTTTCCCATGCACAACATTGAAACAATTGGTTTTCCTATCTGTCATTGAAGTTGCATACAGAAATTAACATTGACATCAATAAAAATTTGTATATTTCATTTCAGCTTTCATTTCATATTTATTTTGTCAAAATTGTTTTATTTGATTAATATCTATTTTTTGCAGCTTCTACATGTCAATTACAACAAATTTCGTTAATAGAAGATTCAAAAAAACTTGGGAATTAGTCAAAGGCAAAGGATTGTTGCACTTTCACTAGACAATGATATAACTCTTATTGCTAAATTCAAAATATTCCAAACATCAATTATAATACCTATCTTATGAAAAGCTACATTAGCAATATGCGAACATTTTCATATATGCTAACATTAGTTATATGCTATCTTATAAAACTAAGGTTAAGATAATAAAACATATATAGGTAATACAACATGGACATATTGAAACAATACACAGTAACACATTAAAGTAGATGAAAGCAAATTTGAAATTGATGCTAACAAATGAACATGTGATAAAGTGGTTAATTGCTTTGTTGAATTGAACCAATAAATGGGGAAACATATAAGTAAATGATACATCTCAAAAATAAGCATATTCTATTTACTTTGAAATTGTAACAATACATTAAATAATGAGAACAACATAAGTGTGACCAATAGAAGAAGTGTTATGATCGAAAATATATGTTTAGAGGAAAAATAGTACATCTATAGAGCAAACAATTGAAAGCTTCAACCAGAATTTGGTTTTTAATACTTTGAAGCAAGTAAGCTTTCCTCTTTTTTCCTACGTTGGACATATGGATTGTCTTCTATTCGAGAGTATCTAGAAAAAGAGAAAGTTGGAGAAATGCGAAGGCCTGAAAGAGATTTAACTCTTGATATTGCAGTGAATGTAAGCCCTTATCTATCAATGTTTACAATATCTATTGTTGCATTTTGTAGGGTCATACCTTGTGCTTTATGAATTGTTAAACCCCATTCCATACGAAGTGGTAGTTGACTGTGCATTCATCTTGTTATGGGAGAGATGGGAACAAAAGTAGGATTAGAAGCATCCCATAAGGCTCCTTTGTAGTGGAGGTATTCGACAACAACAAAGGATGGTAATCTAGGAGGTTGTTTGTTGGAGTTGTAGACAATGTCAATGACTTTTCCAAGTGGGTCATTAACAAGGCCTGCTCCAACCCATAAATTAGCGGTTAACATGACTTGTTAACCAATAGCAATAAGGACCTTTAATGGTAATTTTCCATCATCTATGGATTGACGGACATGTTTGTTCCTTTGTTCTACAAAGCAATGTGCAATTGGCATATTAAGGTGTTTAAGCATGTGTTTGTTGTGCAGTGCAACAAAGCTATTAGTGGCATACAAGTGGGTAGATTGTTCAAATGAAATTTTTTCTTCATGTGAAAGGGATGAGGTTGTTCTTGTCATTAGGAGTTCCCAATATTCAAGAATTGGTGTTTCATTTCGAAGGTTTAGTAAGAGTTGGCGAAAGGAAATTTGAGAAGGGCTATCTCCTTGTTGTAGGAAAATGGTTTTGAGCATGACAAAAGTATCAAATGTATGCCAGAGAGTAGTTCCAAGGGATGAGCCTGCATACATGGGGATGTCCTTTATTGGAGGAAATTTCTTGACGTCACGAAGAAGGATCATGGAACAACCACCAAACGGTATTGTACAATGCGAGGGGAAATCTTGACATAAGCGCGCATCAATATGCGTTAACATTTTGGGTCAATAAATCTCATTTCATCAATGAGAATATAATGAATATGGTGGAGTTCTTCTTGAATTTTTTAAAGGGATTGGCCTTCAAGAGGGTGCATTTCAACAATGGGTATTTGAAGAGCAGAATGTATTGTAAGTGCATGTATGTTAAAGGAAACAACACTGGTTGGAGATAGGAAAAGCAGTGGGGAGGCAGTTTGTCTAGATGCAGTTTGGAGTGTATATTTCAAGGAAAATATGAGGTAAGATTTCACAGTGCTTGGAGTACCTTGAATGACTATTTTGAGTGGTTTAGTAGGTGTAGTGTTTCTAAAATGGGAAATGAAAATATCAAAGGCTATGCGTTGTGTGGGAGACAAGAAATCAGGTCAATTGGGAAACAAGGTGGTGTCTTCATGTAGTTAGGTGGAAAAGCGATTGAGGTCAATGAATGATATCGTTGTTTCATGCAAATGGGTCGGTATATTATTATGTGTCCAATTGTGATTTTTGTCAAAATCATGATGTCCAATCATTTCAAGGTCACCAATATGGATCATTTGTTTCCTGGTCAAATTTGAGAGAGAAGTTCCCATTCATCCATGGTATGGGGCAAGGGAAATGGAATTGGATCGGAGTTTGAAACATAAGATGGAGGTGTAGAGGATTCTTCTTGTATGAGTTCAACATGCCACACAACATATGTGTCTTTAATGCGATGCCAATGAGAAACAATTTCAGAACTTGTTGTTCCAATATCCTTAGGGAGGGAACAAAAAGGTTTGTATAAAAGAAGTTCGATCCAACAAAATGGTTCAAAAGTTGAAGAATCAAAGGGAGGAATGGAAGTGAATTGTGGAAAGACTCTAACAATATTGTGATGCAAGTTTGGTTTCCATGGATTGTTTTTCCTCTTAGGTGAGAAAGACCAAGAACGAGCAGCTTCAAGCAGTGTTAGATGTTCAAGAGCAAGGGGTATTTCCATGTATGCAAATATGAAGGGGGGGTTGGATGGGTGTTAGTAGTGTCATTACAAACATGACAGAAGACACTTTGGCTCACATTTAGGGGAAAAAAGTGATGGCTACAAAGCACGAGAGGGAGTTTTTGGAGCATGTGACGCATCTCTTGTGCACCGATGTCTCATTTTGCAACTATTTGTGCAAGGAATCACTTGATTGTTTGAAGAACGAGTCCATCACTTGGTGCTGCATGTGCAAGTCGAGAGAGAATAGCATGGTCTATTTCTGATTTTGGCTCTACTTCTGATGCATACTTTGAAATGTATTTGAGGACATCATGTCTAGAAAGAACAGGTTGGCAATCAACATTAGCCCTACATATTGAGAGAATGGTTGGGTTGTGAATATTTAGAAGGGAATGATTTCTTGCAGGATTGTAGGTTTTAAGTCCATTTGCATCAATGAATAAGGAATAAGTAGCTTGTAGGTCATAGGGAAAACCATAGCGACATTGAACAGATGTTCCTTTTTTGGGAAGGCAAGTTGATTCTGAACATCTGTTGTGCCTTTGAACACAATTTACAAGTTATTCATAGTCAATTGAGTAGTTTGATGCAAATATGGATGGTGATGAAAGAATGCATGGATAATTTGCAGTAGAATGATGTAACCCAAAAGTGGACAAGTGTTCGTTACGAGGATTCCAAGATGTAACATATGTGTCAAAAAAAAAATTGATTCTTCAACTGCAAGAACATATTCCTATTCTAAGGTGTCCATATTTGGTGCATCTTCCATCCAAATAAAACCATGAATGTGTGTGGATCCCCTATGTTTCCATTCATACCTACATGGGAGGAAAAGGAATATATTACAAATCAATGTTATAAAGTGACAAATTAAACGAGAAGGATAAGAAGGAAGAGATAGTAAAACACCTGCACCAAGAATCGGTTATATGAAGTCCTTTTTGAAGAACCTCTACAAGGAAAATTTTGAATCTATTGTGCATGTATTGTGATGTAATATGAGGATTTGATATTATGTTGTGAATATTCCATTGGTGGTGTTGATATAAACCGGTAGGGCGTTCACCGTGAATTAGAGCATGCAAATTCGGCCATTTTGTGGCAGTTGCACTAAGGGTGAAGAAGAACGTTGGTGTACCTTATTGATTGATCATATTTTTGAGTTCAAATCTACTTTTGTTCCAATACAAGTGTGTTCCACATAATGAAGACCCAAATCCTGCAATCCTTTCACCAATTTTTTCATTAGGCATGTCTTGCAATTGGTTAACAACATCAATTATTGTGGGAGGGAGTGTATCTTCAAGGTTAATTTTGACAAAAATAGACGCAGTAGCATGACTTTGATGATGCATGATTAGATTGTATATGTATTAGTGGAAGCGAGGATGTTGCCCAAATATGTTGGAATGATAGTGAATAAGGTGAAGTGCATAATCATGTATCTCAACTTGATGAACACGTGGTTTTTTAAGCATTACTGCACCTGTGGGGAACAAGGTTGGAAAGGCCATGGAAAGAATGCCTTATGTGTTGTACTCATTAATAGGGGAGATTCCTATAGGGGGGAAATCAATGGAATCCGGTAGTGGGATATTTGGTTTGCGTAAGAAGCGTCTAATTTCCTCAACATCAGTTATATCATTTCTTTGTGTTGAAATAAATGAGGAGGATTCTAATCCATATGGTTCGAAAGAATTTCGTGGTTTCACTGTAGAGGATGAGATTTTTTTATGAAATAATGTATCATTGCTATTAACATGGTGAATAAAAGTTGACATGTCTGTTGAAACAAGAGGCAAAGAAGCTAATGCAATTGAGTTTACTCGTACATCCTTGTAGTACGGATCATTGGCCATTTTGTATTCAAGAGCAGCAAGAACACGTGTTCGACTAACAAAGAGTTCATATGGATTGTTTGTAGGGTTGCATTTTCAAACAATAAGGATGTCAATGTCTGATATTAAACGGGGTAGGGATGTGGAAATATTGGAAATGTCTTGGGGGGAAGCAAATAGTATGGCCAAAATATTTATACTGACCACCACGGGCATCTGTGACTTGTAGGATTTGGTTAGCGCGACTAATGAGCATTTCTTCAAATTGCGTAAGTACTGCAAGGAGATGTGGTTGGATGCACGGGTCCATATTGTTTTCCAATGAAAAGTGATGGCCTTTTATTTCTAGAATACAATGAGAACATCCGTATGCACTGTGGAACTATTTCATTGTCATGATTCGGCATGATGCCTACAAGAAAAGCATAAACTTGTTAAAGACTTAGAAGCTTTCATTGATGGAAGGGACACATTTTGTATATGTATTAAGTGGAAAGTATATGGATATAAAACAAAAGATATAAACAAAATGTTAAGTGGTTGCATATTGGGAACCAACCATGTACGTTAAAATAACATTTATGGAGTAAATATTATTTTCAAGTTTTAGCTTGATAACTGTAAGAAAGCAGCAATATAGAAGACCAAAGTTTAGTATGACAAAGCATATATGAAAAAAAAATGTAATAATTGTTCTGTACAGAAGAATGACAAGTTGTGGTAAGAACAAAGAGAACAAAGAGAACAAAGTTGTTCTATTCTATTAGTATTGTATTCAAAAGCAACCATATAGGTTGCATCAACAATTTAGATTCAAAATGTTAAGTGGTATCTTGTATTGTAGAACTATGAGACTACAATATAGAACTCCTAAAAGTGAAAACTATAAATGGAGTAAAAAAAACCCTGCTATGTTGAAGCATGAAGTAAGGACAAATTTGAGAATTGAGGCAATTCTTTATAGACAATAATGAATGATTAAGTATCAAGTCGAAACAAATTATGTATTTGGATGTCCAGGTGAAGTTTCCTATTAAATTTTTTCAACCATCACAATTACAACCTTTACACGTACAATTCCACAGAAGGTCTCTATTCTAACTGAAAGACTAAGAAGAAATTGTTTGTTGCACATATTTTGGGATATTTCAACAATTGATGTTGCTTCAATTGAGAGGAGGCACATGTATTTCATGGAAATTCCCATGAGTTGGTTTGCAGCATCATCAAAAGCTACGACACCATGAAGGTGTCCAGTGATATCTTCCAAGTCAACCTTTGGTATGTATCAGTAGTCACATTCAATAAACTCCCCATCACATTTACCACAATGCCAAATGTTTCCAACTTTGTGAGAAATTTTTTCCATGCATTGTATAACATCAACAAAAAGAGGGCATGCAAGGAAATGAGAGTCATCCATGTTAACTTTTGTGATGGTTGCAACAATAGAGTACCAAATATCATTTTCAGATAGTTCAATGTTTTGTAGCTCATTTATGGCAATGCTTTAACAAGGATTAGAATGAGAGGCATTGAATTTTTGGCTCAAAGATAGTGATGTTGAACAAAATCCATTGTCATCAAACCATATTTGGAGAAGGACTGTTTCTTCAATATTTGGGTTTGTAAAAAGAGTAGTGTTCGAGATGGTCCCAATAGTTTTTCCATTAAATTCTGTAACACGGCCACCTTTGATTGCTAAAACTAGAGGAGTATCTAAACCCTGAAGGTTAGCAAGATTAGTTCCTTCAATTTGGAAATTCTCTCCCCAAAGTGTTATGTCAATGCTATAGCCTGACATGCCGCGGAGTCCAACGGTGCGTCATACAGTCTCTACACCATCTCATTTCCGTATGTTTGATGCAGGAGAAACTAAAATTACAAGTCCAAGAAGATCAACCATGGAATTGACAGGTATAGTTTGGATGTCTTGAATATTTTTAAAGTTAAATAAATGTAAAGGTATTAAGGGGTATTTATCTAAGCATGTTTCGATGGTTTAGGGGGAACCTAGGAAAATCGCATGATGGCTTTTCAAATGGTTGAAAATTTGATCGGATGCTTTGACTGTGCTATTTGATACTATGTACACTACTCCTATTTGTATTTGGTCATACAAAGAGAGTGTCAATTCATTGAATGCAAAGATATGTATTTAATCATGTGAAGCATTAACAAGGTCAAATCTGAACACTTTTCCAGAACCTTGTTGGTTGCCATGTTCATGAATGTTTTTCTTGGAAATAAATCAACCTTGAATTCTCCAAATTTTGCTAGAAGAGGCAAGTGATGTGAATGGAATAACCAATATAAGCAAGGCAGGGTTTTCATTTATTAAGGTAGGGTTCACGAGCGAAGGGGTGAAAGTGTGGAGAAAGTTGTTCTTTGGAACATAGGAACTACTTTGTGAGGGAGAGGCTACAACTAAGTGGTAAGATGAAGGGTCTCCAATAATCATTGCATCCACTGTGACAACCTCAAGTGCAAGAAATGTGATAGTCCTGGTAAGAAGAAGTATGCTAGAGAGTAATGGGAGAAAAAAACATGTGATACATCAACGGTGTGAAATTCATTAAGTGGGAAAAAACCAACGAGGAAATGAAACATACATTACATTATGTACAATGTTGCATCTACAATGAGTGAGTTTGATTATAGTTCCTTCGTTTAGTTTCCCATCTTCTACAATCCTATTATATATAATTGGAAGTAATTGCTCATGCATGTGAAGGTTGTCTGAGATAGAAATTTGAAACCAAATAGTTGATGAGTTGAGTGAGTTCACTTGGTTTAATGTGGAAACTTGTACTAGTGGGAAAATGTTGACAGCATCATGTAGCAAGAGTGAAATAACATCTTCAGATAGCATAGTCTCCATAAGGTGATGGTTGTTCTTTCCTATGGAATCAAATAGGGCATGAACAAAAACAAATGCAAATTATATAAACCTTATGAGCTTTATTAATTTAGACATATAGAAATGAAAGTATAGATATAAAAAGAGACAATGGTCATTTGTCTTGAAATCCATGAATAGAAAGGAAAGTTTATAAATAGAAATAAATGACTACAAATAATATGTACAATTTTAAATTTTCATTGCGCATG
Organism: Pseudotsuga menziesii; assembly: GCA_001517045.1. Classification (NCBI taxonomy): domain Eukaryota; kingdom Viridiplantae; phylum Streptophyta; class Pinopsida; order Pinales; family Pinaceae; genus Pseudotsuga; species Pseudotsuga menziesii. The sequence goes on from LPNX010994188.1 coordinate 61,990, forward strand.
TGTGTAGTAAACACTTGCACTCGTAGCTTTCATTTTGAAGCGGTCATGTTAATTGTTTTTTATGGACATGCCTAGTGATATCTGTAAAGATTTAGGATTGACAGGTGTCTTAGGTGTTTTGATTTTGTTGTCAATTGTATGAAAGATAAGAACAATTACCCTTGGTATAGTAAATACTATGTTTCAAAACTACTCTTACCCATTCCAAAAGAACATTTACAAACAGTTTGCAAAATGAAACCCTCAATTTGACAATAAATATATAGTAATTCAGACCAACAATAATTCCACAATCAAATCTATGCAAGACAACGTATATTTGTTGTAAAATAATAACAGACATTGTATAAATTACAACTAAGCAACTTGTAAGTAAATAATAAAATTTTAAACATTCAAGATTAAAATTCGAATTGCCAGAAGAATATATATTCAGCGCCATAAAAATACCATGCAAATGTTTTTCTACCACAATGAATGTTGAAAACAGTTAATCAGAGTCAAGGAATACCTGCAAATTTAAAAAAGTGGCAAAACCTCTGTTGCAAAACCTTTGGTGTAAATGAAGGGCAGCAAAAGAAATACAAGAAAACTAAAGACAAAGAGTACCAAGCATTGGTTACCTGAAGCTTTGTATAATGTGCAAAGCAAAGGTGGTGCAACAACAAACTTGGTGAATCGAGAATTGTGACAAGATATTTGAGATCTTCATAAGTTGAGCCGCAATTAAGATATAGGACCATGTAAGAAGCAAATTACAAGCTTTATTGCATTAATGGAGCAACAATGCATTGATGAAGAATTAACATAGAGCATTCATGTTGATGAAGGGGCATCGCCGAAGTGTTCTTCATTGACCCGAGAGGTAGTGAAACCATACCTCAACCAAATTGACCCCACAAACTCTAAGCCTAAATCCACAAAATCCCTCAGACTAGAAATTTTGCAAAACACTCGGCCTCAAATATTGGCAAAGGCTATGGATTCAAAGAAATGAACTAATGTGAAGGACACTAGCATAAAATATGGTCCTCTCAATCCAGACATTTTCCCAAAAAATGAAATTGACCACCAAACGTGCATGAAAAAATATGTCAGGACATAATCCCATCAATCCATTCATGTGCAGGACCGGCTGTTTAGGTTCACAGATAAAATTCTAGTCAAAACATGCAAGCCACTTGTCAGCAAAACACCCGATACATCTGTCAACCCGTCTGTGCAGCAAAAACTAGTAAACACGAAAATTAATAGATCCACAAGAGAAAGGTGTAACGAAATTAATAGATCTATAGTAAAAAGGTGAAGATCCACACTTGATCTAATATCAATGGACAAAGAAGAAGCTGCATACATTAACGATCAAGGATGAGTTCCGCAATGCGAAGTTGCAAGCTTTTTCAAGTTGCAGAAAGTTTAATTGCGAAAGAAAATTTGCGGGAGGAAAATTGTGGAACCCATATTTGGAAAAGTGGCAAGGAGGATCCGTAATCCATAATCCACAATATGATTGCGCAAAAGGAACATTGCAGACACAAGTTTACGGAATTCCATTTTTTAAAACTAAGAATTGCAAACGTGCAATCCACAATTGCAGAAATAATGTTGTATAAATGCAATTGCAGAAGGGAAATTTGCAGAAACGGAGTTGCGGAACCAGAACTGTGGAAAGAGATTTGCGGAAATCTCTATTGCGGAAATAGTATTGCAGACAAGGATCTTGGGAAAGGGTAATCTGTGGAAACGGAGTTGCGGAAACTCAATTATGGAAAAATTGAGATGCATAAAAACTAAGGTTGTGGATAGGCTAGTCTCCACCTGGTCTCCTTCCATTGCGATGAAAAACGATCAAAGCAGTTTTGTCACATAGCCACTCCCTTCTTCCAGTCGCTTAAAAAACCATCGATCCTGTGATAGCTGAGATGATGAAAGGAGAATCATCCGATATGTATGGTGTATTAGTCTATTTTTTGTATTCGTCTGTTGCTTCCTACATAATGGGTTCTGCATATCTAAAAAAATATTACCCAAACAGACAAAATCATGCACTAATGACAAATGAATTGGGACTGCATCTTCTCTAACAAAGATAGGTAACACTTTTCCAGCTACCATTTGTCAAAGCGATGAGACATCGGCCTCCCGTCGGGTGTTTACTAAAATATGGAGAGTGAAGGATTCAACAGTGGCAATAAGATATAAGGAAGCAGAGTCCTTCATGCAATAAAAACCCTAGAAGGATCGTGAGACAAGTGTTTAACTATCATTCTCCAAATCGACGACACACGTGTCGATTTGCAATTGGACAGAGCAATGAGGAATCTCCTGAGACTACGTCTCCATTGTGTAATGCCTTTAGAATAAATATAGTCTTCACCTAACTAGTCCGTAGGAAATATTTTTGAAGATAAATACGCTTGCAGTTAAGATTTGTAATGATGTCACTAAATAGTATAAGGAAGTAACTTCAATGTTTGGACATTGAAGTTACTATAATATCTTCAATGTTTGGACATTGAAGTTACTACAATATCTTCATCTTCATATTATTTTTTAAAGTAATGAAATGAGTGCCTCAAGTGAATCTGAATATATTTATTATAAAAAAAAAACACATTTCCCTTATTTAATTCTTGAACAATTTAATAGCTAATTTGAATTACCAAAATCCACAACATACCTCCATTAAGCCAGAGCGCAAGAGGGAGAGAGCGGGCATTTTGTTTTTCCTTGATAAATGTTGGCAATATTAATTAATCGCATATATGTATCTCATTTCAGTCGACTCTGTTAGAGTGTGTAGCAGATATGTTTATGTCAGTCTCTTTGACATAATGAAGTATTCACATCTCTCATATATAAACTAGTCGAATTAAATTTTCTAAGATAAGTTTCTAGGTAGATAGTTATTACAGTCTTTAATGATAAGTCAGTAGATTCACAAAGAAGCAATTTTTTGTCTGCCTATATATAGAAGAAGAAGATTGTAAATCAAAGAGGGAATTTTGAGAGAATAGAGAGAGTTTTGAATAGTGGAGAAGAAAGAAAAACTTTGTGGAAGAGTTTGAAGCTCAATCAGGCTGTGTTTGAAAGTGTCCAGAGTCGAAGCTCTATAAAAGGTGAAACATTCTTGTAAATTTCCAAGTTTATGTTTGAGGAAATAGTTCTTGTTATGTCTCAACAATATTTATAAATCCATTGTTATGGTTGAATGCATGTTTTATTTAGCAGCACAAAGTTTTTACGACAAAGTGATCGACACAAGTCTTACTTAATATTTAGTTATATGATTTTGTAAATCTGTCGAATTATAGTTGTGTCGAGTTTTACTCCGAGTTACCGATCGGTGAAAAGTGTTTTTCATTTTATAAGTCTTTAGACTAAGAAATCTCCTTTGTAAAAGTTTGACTGAAAGTGGTTAAGTCAAAGTGGGAGTTGGTCAAAGTCAAAATTCGGTTGAATTAAAACCTGACGAAGTCAGGTAAGTCGGTCAAAGTAAAAGTGGTCGAAGTCAAGTAAGTATTGTCAAGGTAAAAAATTTCGGGTCAAAATCCATATAAGTATCTCAACCAAAAGTAGTATATTGAAAAATTGTCGGTCACAGCAAAAACTTGTTGAAGTATTTTAGTCAAGTTTAACTTGTCAAAATTTGACTTATCTAATTGGAATTTGACTTGTCTAATCGGAACTAGACTTGTCTAAGTTTTGGTCGGAATTAGATAAGATTTAACCGACGAGTAAAAAGAGGTCTAGACTCGACAAGAAATTATTTTTATGACTAAGAGGTAACTCAAGTTAACCGTCTCATTCTGAGTCTCCCAAGATCTGGTATTAAAGCGGGTTTAGGAAAGAAACCTTGTCTTAAAAAAAAATTCTCTAAGGAAAAATAAAAATTGGCTTCCACTTCTGGTTCACATATGTCGAGTTTAAAAACTCCAATATTTACAGGAAATAATTATGAGTATTTGTCTCTAACAATGAAGGATTTGTTCATAGGTCAATATTTATGGGAGATAGTCCAAAATGGCTACAGAACCAACAGATCAAGCGGCATATAACAATCTCACACAAGATGAGAAAGACGTCTTGAGGGAACAAAGGAAGAAAGATGGAAAGGATCTGTTCTACATACACCAAGCCATGCATGAAAGCATACTCCCAAGAGTAGTACCAAAAAATACCACCAAGCAGACATGGGACACGTTGGAAACCTCATATCAAGGTTTGGACAAGGTAAATACTTCCAATTTGCAGAGTCTTGGAAGAGATTTTGATTCTCTGTCAATGAAAGATACAGAGTTAGTAGAATCATTATACACTAGAGTTATTGGTCTAATAAATCAATTGAAATATCATGGAGAAAATATAGAAGATGGAAGGGTTGTTGAAAATTATATTAGAAGTCTTCCCCCAATATTTTAATCCTTGGTTGTGACCTTGGAAGAAAACAAAGACATGCCGGTGTTTACTATTGATGAGTTGCAAGCCTCACTCATTAATCACGAACACATAATCAATAGATCAAATACATCATTGGAGGTGCATTTGCAGCACAATAATCCATAAGTTGTGTTAGAGGCAGGGGAGAAACAAATCTAGAAGCAGAGGAAGAATTTATTCCAGAGGAGGACACAATAGAAGTCCTATGAATGTCGTTGGTAGAGGACAAAATCAAAACCAAAGTTAGCCAAATAGCCACAGGCTTGATAAATAAAAAATTCAATGTCATTATTGTAAGAAATTTGGTCATTATGCATATCAATGCAGGAAGAAGCAGTATGACCAAGGGAGGAAAAGAGAAAAACAGTCGACCAACACCAACACTTTGTTGAGCACAATGTTGTTGGCATGTGAATCCCCACTTGAATGTAATGTTTTCCAAGAAAGTCCACATGACATATGGTATTTAGATTCAAGATGTAGTAATCATATGACTGGTAATTCAAGTTTATTTTCAAGTCTAGATAAATCAATTCAAATTAATGTCACCCTTGGAAATAATGTCCAAGTCACTATTTTGGGAAAATGTATTGTTGGTATTATAACCAAAGAGGGGGAGAAAAATATTATGCCTAATGTTTATTATGTTGAAGGACTGAAACAAATTTGTTGAGTATTGTAAAACTAATATGAAAAGGTTACAAAGTCTACATAGAAGATAATCATTGTGTGATTAAACACAAGCATCCAAGCAACCAGTTGATAAACAAAGTGTCAATGACAAGCAATCGTTTGTTTCCATGGAGGATAATTCCATACATGAAAGGAAAGATAAATACATGAGCTGCATTCAAGACAGAAAACAAAGAAGTAGACAAGCACTTTGATAAGAAAGAAAATGACAGCTCTGATTTTCAAGCTCCATTTCAAACAAAAGTTTAAGATGAGTCATGGCTGTGGCATTTAAGATTTGGACATATGATTTTTGGTGGGATGAAGATACTGCACACAAAGAATTTGGTGAAAGGATTTAATCGAAAAACTAGAGAGAGTTTGTGAAGGATGCATTTTTGGAAAGCATCGTAGAGATACTTTTCCAGTCAAAAATTCATATAGAGAATGCACACCACTTGAGATTGTGCACTCTGGTATTTATGGTCCAATGCAGACATCATCCATGGGTGGCTGCAATTATTTCCTTACTTTTATTGATGACTGCTCACAAAAAACATCAGTATATTTTCTAAAACATAAATCTAATACATTTAGTTGTTTTCAACATTTCAAGGCACTCGTGGAGAACCAGAGTGGACACCGCATCAAAATATTTAAGGACGAACAAAGGTGGTGAATATGTCTTGAATGAATTTCTAGATTTTTTCAAGACCCATGGCATACACAATAAATTCACTACAGTGTATACACCTCAACAGAATGGTGTTGCCCAAAGAAAGAACAAAACCATTATGGAGATGGCGCGCAACATGATGGAAACCAAGCATTCACCAAATGAATATTGGGATGAAGCAATCGCAACTGTTGTATATATCATGAACTGGTGCCCGACAAAGAGTGTGAAGAACAAAGTTTCTCAAGAAGCATGGATACGTATGAATCACATTGTTTCTCATTTAATTTTTTTTGGTTTTGTCGCATATGCTCATGTTACAGATGAGCTGAGAAAGAAACTAGACAGCAAGGGACATAAATGTATTTTTTTTGTTACTCTGAAGACACAAAATCATACTAGTTGTATGATCATGTTGCAAGGAAATTAATCATAAGTCAAGATGTTAAATTTTTCTAAAATGAATCATGGAATGGAACCGTCAAGAATAATTTAAATATTGTGTCGAATGTCAACCATGATGACATGGTGGAGGAAGCGGTTCTGACACCACATGTAAATCAAAATGTCGCAGCACCGTCGACTCCCATGAAACCGCGACATGGTTCAATACAAGGATCATCGACATAAGTTGTAGCTGAAGCTACGCCGACAAGCACACCAAGAGGAAAACAGAATCCATCAATCATTTCGTTGAGGTCGACATTGACAGCCTAGTAAAGGAAAGAAGTCTATGTGAGATATATGAAGCTGGTACACCAAATTCATTCTCTCTATTTGCATTATTTTCTCCAATAGATGATCCACTAATATTTGATGAAGCGATTGAAGAAGAAGTATGGGAACAAGCCATGGATGAAGAAATAGAATGCATTGAGAAGAATCAAACATGGGAGCTGGTAGATCTACCAAAAGATAAATATGCAACCAACGTCAAATGGATTTACAAGACCAAGAAATATGTTGATGAGAGTGTGCAAAAGAAAAAGGAAATAATAATCATAAGAGGGTTCACACAGAAGCCCGACATAGATTTCAATGAAACTTTTGCACCTATCGCACGCATGGATACAATCAGAACAGTCCTGACTATTGTTGCACAAAAAAATGGCATGTCTATCAAATGGATGTTAAATCATCATTTTTGAATGTCTATATGGAGGAGGAAGTGTATGTGGAACAACCACAAGGATATGAAGTTCCAGGTCAAGAGCGCAAAGCATACAGGCTGACAAAGGCACTCTATGGTTTGAATCAAACTCCTAGAGCTTGGTACAGTCGAATTGATTCCTATCTCACCAAAAATGGATTTCAAAGAAGTGAAAGTGAACCAACTTTGTACACCAAAGTTAATGAGTAAGGTAATATGTTAATTTCCTACCTATATATAGATGATTTAATATTTTCTGGTGACTTTGGCATAAAGGATTTTAGAACAATCATGGAAAGTGAATTTGAAATTACTTATTCGGGGCTTATGAGGTTTTTCCTGGGCATTGAATTCCATCAGTATTTAAGTGGTATATTTATATCACAGTCAACGTATGCAAGTGTAGTTTAAAAAAAAAAACAATATATCTAATTGCAAGGTATCCCCAACACCATTAATAATAGGTTTAAAATTGAGCAAATATGATGATGGATCGACTGAAGATCCTAAGTTGTTCAAAAGTCTTGTTGGTAGCCTTATGTATTTAACATCGAAAAGACCAGACATAATGTATGGAGTAAGTTTGATCTCAACATTCGTGGAGTCACCAAAATAATCTCATTGACAAGCTGGTAAAAGAATTCTGAGGTATGTAAGTGGCACAAAGGATCTTGGTATAATGTATTCAACCTCATAAAGTTTTAATCTCATTGGATACACTGGCAGTAATAATGGAGGAAACATAGATGACAGGAAGAGCACATCTAGGTACAAATTTCATTTTGGAACAGGTGTTGTGTCATGGGATTCAAAGAAACAACCCATAGTAACTCTGTCTTCTACATAGGTAGAGTATGTCATAGCTACAAGAGTTGCATGTCAATCCGTTTGGATGTGGAGAATCTTAAAATACCTATCGTAGAACCAGAACGAACCAACAACCATTTCTGCGACAACAATTCATCCATTGCATTGTCTAAGAACCATTTGTTTCATAATAGAACCAACCACATCGACACAAGGTTTCATTTCATAAGAGAATTGGTGAACAACAAATAAATTTGTTTAGAATTTTGCAGGTATGAAGATCAACTTGCATACATCTTTACAAAATCATTAGCAATGGGTACGTTCAATTATCTGCGAAGTTATCTTGGAATGACAAGTTCTACACAATGAACTCTGTCATGCATAGAGCAAGTTTAAAGCTCTTAAAATTTTTGTAATATTTTGTTTTAATATCCCCATCTACTCATAATTAAGGGGGAGTGTTGGAAATATTAATTAATCATAGATCTGTATCTCGTCTAAGCCGACTCTGTCAGAGTCTGTAGCAGATCTGTTTCTGTTAGTCTCTCTGATAGAATGAAGTGTTCATGTCTCTCACATATAAACCAGTCGAATCAAATTTCTAAAGATAAGTTTCTAGGTATATAGTTATTACAACCTTTATTGCTAAGTCAATAGATTCACAGAGAAGCATTTTTTTGTCTGCATATATATATAAGAAGAATATTGTAAATCAAAGAGAGAATTTTGAGAGAATAGAGAGAGTTTTGAATAGTGGAGAAGAAAGAAAAACTATGTGGAAGAGTTCCAATCTCAATCTTTTGTGTGTTTGAAAGTGTCCAGAGCCGAAGCTCTATAAAAGGTGAAACATCCTTGTAAATTTCCAAGTTTGTGTTTGCAGCAATAGTTCTTGTTATGTATCGACAAGATTTTTAAATCCATTGTTATGATTGAATGCATGTTTTATTTAGCCGCGCACTCTCTCTAGAATTACTTGAGTAATTGTTGTTTACATTTACAGTTTAAGTGAAAGATCATAGAATCCATAAACATTTCACCTTGTAAAATTTTGAGTTTTTACGACAGAGTGGTCGACACAAGTCTTACGTAATATTTGGTTATATGATTTTGTAAGTCTGTCAAATTATAGGTGTTTCGAGTTTTACTCTGAGTTATCGGTATGTGAGAAGTGTTTTTCATTTTATAAGTCTTTAGACTAAGAAATCTCCTTTATAAAAGTTCGACTAAAAGTGGTTAAGTCGAAGTGGTAGTTGGTCGGAATCAAAAGTCGGTCGAAGTAAAACCTGTCGAAGTCGAGTAAGTATTGTTGAGGTAAAAAGTGTCGTAAAAATCCATATAAGTATCTCAACCAAAATTAGTCTATTGAAAACTTGTCGATCACAGTAAAAAATTGTCAAAATATTTTGGTCAAGTTTAACTTATTGAAATTCGACTTGTCTAGTCAGAATTCGACTTGTCTAGTCAGAATTCAACTTGTCTAGTCGTAGTTAGACTTGTCTAAGTTTTGGTTGGAGTTAGACAATATTTAACCGACAAGTAAAAATATGTCTTGAATCGACGATAATTTTTTTTTATGACTGAACAGTAACTCAAGTTAATCGTCTCAGTATGAGTCTCCCAAGAAGAAAACAATGAAAGATAGTGGTTCCCACAACCAAAATACTTCTTAAATGGAACTACAAGCTAGTTAGTAATGGTTCCAGATTGGTTGTGGATGGAGATGAGAGACGGTTACAATCTCCCATCTTTTACTAACTTAGAAGATCCATTTTCACCCTATGCACGATAACAACTGGCAGCCTCTCCTTATACGTGGTGGATGTTGTTAATTAACATTATAATCAAGTTTGTAATCATAGATTATAAAATGTTCGACATTTACCTCATGAAATTTCCATCATATATAGCTCTTAGATGAACACCAAGAGCAAAGGAGAGCTATTGATAGTTAATTAATTATTTATGTGATTAATCTGCTGAAAGTTGAAATAGTAGAGATGCATATCGATGTAATTACTCTCTCTCTCTCTCTATTATTTTTTTAAGAATATAGTATTCAATTAAAATAATATATTAATGTTATATCATGATATTAAAACCGACATATTAATGAAATAAAATTAATTAGTTAATTAAAATACAATGATTAATTCAATAATAATATCATAAAATAAAATTAATTAATTAATCATTGTATTGAAATAAAATTAATTAAATAAATAAATTATAATATCATATAAGTATAACAAGTATAATGAAATTATTTTTTAATGAATTATATTAGACTATTATATAATATGCCATTTAATTAAAATATTATAACAAAAGTGATAATAAATTAATTTTTTATTCAAAATATTATTATAATATTATATTATACTATAATATAATTGAGACTTTCAACTTCATTGAAATACGTCAATTGTAATGACCCTTAATGAGTATTTTCCTCAATGTTTGTTTTGCATTGTGGATGTGTTCTTTAATGGTTTTGTTAGATTATGGAATTCATCTTCTATTGCGACATTTTAAAGGGTTTTGATGAATTATGATATTCCTCTATGGTTATGTCACAATGCAACATATTATTAGCTAATATTATGTTAAAATGTTATTTTCCATGCATGCACTTTTAATGTCACATGGTGACATCCATGTTTGTTTATGTTTGAGTGTTATTCATCATGGCGTAATTTTATGGAGGAATGGCACAATCCAACATAAGCATTGATGAATTTTGTAATACAACATAACCCTTGATGAATTTCGCAATGCAAAAAAGCCATTCCAAACATAGCTAAACCCAACCCTTGCAATAACTTATAATGAATGTCATAATGCAACAAAAGCCATTAAGAAACATAACCATCAAGGAATGTCGTAATCCATCATAAGAATTGATGAATGTCATAATCCAACATAAGCCTTAATGAACATCCCAATGCGACAAAACCATATTATGTTGAAATGTGACATACTCTTTGATGAATGTCACAATGTGATATTAATGAACATAACCATAATGAAACATGACCATGGAGGAATGCCATAATCCAACATAATCCTTCATTAATGTCGTAATGCAACATAAACCCTCAATGAATGTCATAATGCAACAAAACCGTTAAGGAATGTCGCAATCCAACATAAGCCTCGATGAATGTCGTAATGTGACAAAACCATTAAGGAATGTACCACGGAGGAATGCGCAATCCATCTTAAGCCTCGATGAACCTCTCAATGCGATAAAACGATTAATATTTGTACCATGGAGGAATGTCACAATTCAACATAAGCCTCAATGAATGTCGCAATCCAACATAAGCCTCTATGAGTGTCGTAATCAAACATAACCCTTGATGAATGTCACAATGTGACAAAACCATTAACGAATGTGCCATGGAGGAATGTCACAATCCAACTTAAGCCTCGATGAATGTTGTAATAAAAAATAATCCTTTACGAACCTTGCATTGCGAAAAAACCATTAAGGAATGTACCAAACATAACTAAACTCTTGTGAAATATTCTAAATATGAATGTCATAATTTATGTGACATAAACGTGCAATAATGTCACAATCTAACATAACACTTTTAAGGGACATAACCATAATGAATCATAACTATGGGGGAATGTCACAGTCCAATTTAATCCTTGATGGATGTCACAATCCAACATGACCCTTTAATGAATGTCATAATACAACAAAACTATTAAGGAATGTACCAATCATGGCTAAACCAAACCCTTGCAAAACCTTAATCCTTAATGAATTCCACAATGCGACAAAATCATGTTATGCCAAAATATGACATACTCTTTGATGAACATTACAATGTGATATTAACTAACATAACCATAATGCAACATGACCCTGTAGGAATGTTGCAATCCAACATAATCCTTGATGAACGTCGTAATCAACATTACCCTTGAAAAATCCATTAGGGGATGTAACCAACACAACATTATGTATGAAGTCCATGAAGGTTTATGAAACACATCATAACATGACTAATACATTGAGGAACTTAGCTAGAATTCATCCATGAATGTCACAATGCGACATAACCATAGAGGAATGTCACATTATGGAATTCATTAAGAGATATTTTTATCCCTACTATGGGATCATCTTTATGATACATTTCATATTACAATCCAATAAAAAATTCTAGCAACATTGCAAGGATGAATCTCGCAATGTGACATAACCATGTAGGAATGTTGTAATCGAACATAGCACTTGATGAATGTCATAATGTGACCAATGCAACATTATGTATGAGGTCCATGAAGGGTTATGACACACATCATCAAATGAATCATTAGAGGAAATGTGAGGTCTACAATGCGCCTTATAAGAAATCATGCCATCATATAAGAAAATAAACCAACCATAATTTCTTGATGAGTTGGAACTCAAGAACCAATAGAAATTTAATAAAACGAGTCAACCATAATCGTTGATTTGACATATTTGTCATAAAAGACTACTTTTTTGTTCGTATTTTCAACATATCTTCATGTGTTTTAACTCAAATTTTGAGCAAGAGCACTCCTTGGATGCGGATTTAAATTTTGCATCCAATGAGTACCCACAATGCATACTTTTGATGGACCCTGCTTCCCCAAAAACAAGAAATACCTGAAAAAATGTGATGATGACGAACAAAAACAGTAGTTTTTTTTCTTCCTCCAAAATTAATAAATATTATTTTATTATTTTCCTTAGGAGGCCCATTTTAGACCTCAAAATTCATCTAATGAATACATTGAGGAACTTAGTTAGAATTCCTCCATGAATGTCACAATGTGATATAACCATAGAGGAATCCCACATTATGACATTCATTAAGAGATGTTTCAATCCCTATTATGGGAACATATTTACGAGACATTTAATATTGCAATCCAATAAAACCTTTAGGAACATTGCAAAGAGTAATCTCTCAATGTGACATAAGCATGGAGGAATTTTGTAATCGAACATAGAAAATAATGAATGTCGCAAGGTGACAAAACCCTATCAAACCCTTTGGGGAAAATTAAAAATATGGATTTTAGATTGTGACATAAACAAGGAGGAATATTGCAATCAAACATGAGACTTGATGAATGTCACAATGTGACAATTTTTTTGCAAAACATTGCAATTCCATATAACCCTTGGTGAGCATCATAACATGACAAATTCAATGAGTAACTTAGCCAAAATGCGACATAACAACTAAATAGAATGGACATGAGTGGAACATGAAACCCTTGCAAAATGTCACAATTTGACATAACCTTTATTGAATGTTGTCACTACGACAAAGTCATTGGGGAATGTAACCAATGCAACGTTATGTATAAGGTCCAAGAAGGGTTATGAAACACATCATAACATTACTAATACATCGAGGAACTTATCTAGAATTCCTCCTTGAATGTCACAATGTGACATAACCATAAAGGAATGTCACATTATGACATTCATCAAGAGAGGTTTCGATCCCTGTTATGGGATCATATTCAGGAGACATTTAATAATACAATCCAATAAAACCTTCCAAGAACACACAAATATGAATTTCACAATGTGACAAAACCATGGAGGAATGTCACAATCAAACATAGCACTTGATGAATGTCGCAATGTGACAAAACCCTAACAAGCCCTTCGAGGAACATTGAAAAAATGAATTTCATATTGTGACATAAGCATGGAGGAATGACACAATCAAAGATAAAACTTGATGAACATCACAATGCAACAAAACCATTGCAAAAAATTGTAATTCCATACAACCCTTGTTAAGCATCATAACATGAAAAATTCATTAAGTAACTTAGCCAAAAATGTGTCATAACAATTGATTAATGTACCAAGATAACATAAGTAAAATATGATTATAATGAACATGAATAAAACATAAAACCCTAGTAAAATGTTAGAATATGATACAACCTTCATTGAATGTCGTAATGTGACAAAGCCATTAGAGAACAAACCAATGCAACATTATGTATGAAGTCCATATCACATTGTGAAAAAACCATTGCAACATTAACTTTCAATATAACATAACCATTGATTAATATACCAAGATAACATAACTAAAACATGACTATAATAAACATGAGTACAACATAAAACCATTGCAAAATATCATAATGTGACACACCTTTGCCAAATTTCATAATCCAACAAAACCTTTGCATCGTAATGCAACAAAACCATTGAAAAGTTAATACAATATATTACGAAAAAAGTTTTGTAAATACAATATATATTATGTGATAATTTTTTTATATAGATCATGAAAATATATATTATCATATATTAATTAAAAAATTATTTATTAATATGAATATCATTGACATTTATATCAACTTTAAAAATCATGGACTTTTTTATGTTATTTTTCATTATATATAAACTAACCTTAAAAATGAAAAAAAAAATAGTCCATATACATGTAAATGTCAAAACTTCCACTCATATATATATATCATTTTATTGATAAATAGAGATTATCAATAAAAAATTTGTGAATACAATATGTATTATGTGATAATTTTTTTTAAAATGTAGATTATGAAAATATATATTATCACAAATTAATTAAAAATTTATTATGTCTCTAACTGGGGATAAAATAGTTTTCATGAAGATGATATTATTTATGTTCGTAGAAGTCAATTTTTGTATTTTTAAAGTCAACACTATAGTTTCTAATTTTTATATCATTATATTAACTATTTTTCTTAAACGAGATTGGTTCGTACAAATAATCTCAGCCTCATAAAATGGTTCCCAGGACGTGACGGCAAGAAGATACCATCTTGTATTTATTAAGATCATAGTGTTGCAAGAGCTCCCGTTAAGCCACTTTAATGATCGTTGTAAATATGATAATGTTCACGGCTATCTATGGTTGATTTTATTGGACAACACATTCATGGTTTCTTTTCAATAATCCAATTTACATGCTAAATGACATTAAACAAATATGTATGTATTTTTAAATGATTTGTTTGCAATGGCGCATGAAATAACAAGCATTGAAAAGTCCAGTTGAAATAAATAATAGAGGTTTCGACTTTAAATGTTTAATCTTTGCATGCTAAGCAAGTCACAATTGAAATCATGGGAATAGAAGGATAATTAAAAGGTTGACTAATGGACTGATTGTGATAGTTAATGCATTTCATAGCAAAGTTATCACTCGGCCTACAAAGTGCACAGATTGTTTGTCTTAGTCCCAAAAATATGGATCAAAAGATCACTGATTTATTCATTTCAAAAGTTAAAATTTCAAATTTCAGAATCTTACAAATCCATGGTAATAATTGATCAGATAACAGTTAAGTGTTCACTTGAGCCAATTCTGGTTGTTCATTGTGTTTACCTTGAAGTAGCACACGTTAATTCTGCCCCAGCAAAGGTAGAAGACCTCATTCCATTTTTAATCTATTAGTGGTAGTTTAAGCAGCATTTCTGCAATCCATAAATTCATATCCAGTTAAAGAACCAATTTATTAACTCGTGGAGGAAAGGGTTGTTTACCAGATTGATCCAGCTGAATAATATTTTGACCCATCTTACCTACCACTAACACCTCATTAGCTAGTAGCTTATATGCCAATGCCACGATCATAAGAAAAGGTGGCTAGCACAAAGAGCAAAGGCAGAGAAACCAATATAGGAAACAATACTATTGGGTATAATTGAAAGCTTTGTTACTAAAATGTGGTCACTCAATTAGGGAAGAGTAAGTACTTCTACCATTGGTCTATCCATCAACAACTCAGAGAATATTCTTCATTTGTGCTACTATGACTACAAATAGAAGTCTCAGTTGCTAATCTGGATTATTCCACTCTCTGCAATCTTAGAAAGGACTATTGATAATTATAAGGATGTGTCGGAAAAAAAAAATGGGGTGGAAGAACATGGCGCCTGAGGGTTTCTGTCTCTCCCTGCTTTTCTTTGTTGTTACATCCTCCCTCCTCTCTCTGCCATGGCGCACCTCGCTCAGCTGTTCCCTTTTCTTGCTGAGATTTTCCTTTCGGTGGTTCTTTTAGCCATTTTGCCTTTGGGTAGTCTCTGCTTTATGGTGTGGCAGTTTCCTGGGTATCCTGCTCTTCTCCTTTGCTCAGCTTTTACTTGCTGGGTTTTTTTATCTGTTCTGTCTTTCGTCTGGGGTTTCATTTCCTGTTCTGTCTCCGGCGGGGGTTTTTGCAAAGGTTTGTGGTAACGGAGCCCTGCGGCCTGGCTTGGAGTCCCTCCCCTTCACTGGGGGACTAGTACCAACCAAGCATTATCTAAAAAGTGGGAAGTGCATCGCTCCTGTCGCGGCTCTGTTTTGTATGTGTTTTTTTTACGTCCTGCCCACCACCTTTGCATGTTTTCTCACTGCTCTGTATTTTTAGGGTTCTGGGTTGACTTTGTGATTCCTCTCATTTTCTTTGTCTGTAGCTCTTTCCTCCTTGGTCATCCTTCTTGTCACCTATCTTTCGGTTGTGCTGGCCGTTGACATTAGCCTCATGGGCACTTTCTGCCAAGGGTTTTTTTTGTAGTCTTCCCACACATCATTGAGCTCGGACTTTCTGTACCACCTAGCTTGTTTTCGCCTGTGGCTTTTTCTTTTTCTTTCCTTGGTCTTTGCTTTCTGCCTTCCTTTATTCTAGAGGTTGACTTTCACCTCTTGGTATATCGGCTAGGATTTCCAGTGATTGGTTTGGGAGCCCCTTCTGGTTGACATTTTGGGCTCATCCTTCTGGGACTTTTTACTGATCATTTGGTATGGCAGACTCTGGGGCTTCGATGCGCCATCGCGGGAAACGGAAGTCTAAACGTATCAAGGCCTCTACTGAAAGGTTTAGATATGTTTTGGGGCACGATATTTTCCTTAATAGAGTCTCTACTCTGTGTTCCCGTGCATTGATTGGACGTCTGGAGTATTGCAAAATGGATAAGCTTTCTTGGGTTTCTTAGGCAAACGAGCATTGGAAGCCATTATTTAACTACGCTCCGACCATCAGCCTTCTCTCCAGAGGGTGGATTGTCTTCGTATTCCTCGATCCTGATCACTGCACCAGGGTTTTAGACTGTATGTGGCGTGTTGGTAAAGGGTCATTGGTGCTCAGCCGCTGGTATACTAATTTTGACCCCCTAAAAGAAAAAATCAACAAGCGACACCTTTGGGTCCTCTTGCCGCAGCTCCCATTTCCTCTATGGAGCAAATCTATCTTGGAGGGTATTGGCAACACCATCGGTCATTTTGTCTCTATCGAAGATGAATTTTTGCAAGTTTATGAAAAATGGATTGCTCGGATCCTAGTGGAGATGGATATCTCTCGTGGTTTTCCTGCGGAGGTTGAACTCTTGTGTGGTGAGCGGCTGCTGATTCAAAGACTTGATTATCTCTACGTACCGTTTCATTGCAGCATCTGTCGCTCTATTGGCCACCTTAGGCATTCTTGCTCGCAGAGGATCTCTGTTGATGATCCATCGGACACCAGCATGTACAGGTCGCCCTCGCCTTTACCTCGTCACCAGGATCCTCGTCACTCACATTCAGGTACAGTTTTTTACTCCTCTCCCGCTGTTGAAAATGTTCTTGAATCTTTTTTCGAGGCAGTTGATAGCCTGATTTTATCTCATAAAAAGGTCAGTGACCCTCTGTCTCCTGATGATTTAGCACAAGCTCCCTCTTCTCAGGACCCTCCTCTGATTTCTCCTATTGCTTTATCGGGCTCCCCTGCCACCCTGGTTGAGAGAAACCCTTCGTGTGCACCGGCACTCGACTCTTTGGTGGATTTTCCACCCCTCTCTACTCGTCGTCCTCCTTCGAACCCTCCTCCCACCTTTTCCCCGCTGATGGGCCAACCTCCGTCTACCACCTTAACATTGGATCCACCTCCTCTCTCTGATCATTCACATCTTAGCCCTACTTCCTCCCCTTCATTTTCAGATCCTTCCCTCAAAAAATGTCTTTCCATCTTTACAGCCTCAACCCCTCAATCCTCTTCTACCATCCCACTTAACTCTATCAGATTTGCCAACGTTACTGTCAGGAAAACAAAGGGTAAAAGGGAGCCACGTGTCCTTTCTCCGGTCTCTCCTCTGTATATTCCTCTTTCGGTTCGATTACAGGAAGCAGATAATGGTCATCCTTCTCGGGGTCTTAGAGCGAGCTCCCCCCCACTGGACATGTCTTAATGATCATTCTATCCCTCAACGTCTGTGGCCTTGGAGGCAGGCCCAAAACACTTGGGATTCGTTCCCTTATCAAAGCCCTTCACCCGGATCTCATTCTCCTTTAGGAAACTATGTGCAGCGATCTTCCGGCTCTCTTGTCTTTCTCGAAAATCTTGCCATCTTGGGAATTCTATGCCATTAGTGCCCGGGGCCTTTCGAGAGGGCTCCTCTCTGCCTGGAATCCTCTTAATGTCAAATGCAGAGCTTACCATACCTTTGCTGGCATTTTACTACTTGCACACTTCCGTGGTCTTCCCAATCCTATTCATGTTCTGAATGTCTATGGTCCCTATAAGGATAGAATATTATTCTGGGATAAAACCCTCTGTGGCGGTCTTCTCAATCTCCCTCATCTTATTTTGGCTGGTGACCTCAATCTCACTCTTAGCTCCTCGGAGATTTGGGGTTGTAAGGCTACTTTGGACCAGCAATCTGATCACTTTCATATTCTCTTCGGTTCTGTTGGCCTCGTGGATGTTGCCCCTCCCTCGATCGGTCCAACATGGAGCAATGGCCGGTCCGGTGAGGATGGTATCTGCAAACACCTTGACAGGTTTCTTATCTCTAATGACCTTCTTCCCTATCTAGGGGCGTACAGGACTTGGACTCAATGCTCACTCATATTCGACCATTTTCCTATACTCTTTGAGTGGAATCCTCCTAAAGGTCCCTTTAACTATCCATTTAAGTTCAACAGATCATGGCTGGAAAATTCTAATTTTATTGACTGGTTTCATCATTGGTGGTCTATCAACTCAGATTTGTATCATTCTTCTGGTATTGAGGATCTCTGTTTGACTCTTAGAAATCTCAAATCTGACACTAAGTCCTGGATCAAGGAAAAATCTACCAGTCTTGTCAAGGTTACCTACCAATTGGATTGAGCCATTGAGTCTATCCTCTCCATGGGCATTCTATCAAAGGATCAAAAGGCACATCTTTCCCGTCTTAGTGCTGAAAGATTTAGCATCCTGGATCATTATCAGCTCACTTGGCAACTCAAGAGTAGACTCAAGTGGGCTCTTCAGGGGGACTCTAACACAAAAAATTTCCATACCTTTGCATCTGGCAGAAGGACCCAAAACATGATCTGGTCACTGGAAGATGGTGAGGGTAATGTCATTGAGGAAGAGGGTCCTTTAAAGGATCTTGGTAAATCATTTTTTGAGAATATCTTTCGGGATGAGGGTCTCACCTGTCTAGATCACCAACTCAAAGTGATATCTCTCTTTCCCAGAATGATTCATTCTGAGCACTCCTCAAGACTTACTTCACTGGTTACATTGAAGGAGATTGAACTCTCCCTTAAATCCTTCAAAAAGGATTGTAGTCCGGGCCCAGACGGGTGGCCGGTGGAATTCTACTTATACTTTTTTGACCTTCTTGGCCCCACTTTAGTCCATATGGTGGATTCTACCAGAACTTCTGGGCACATTCCCTCTTCCCTGAATTCCACCTTTATTACTCTTATCCCTAAGAAGGACAAGCCCCGTACATTTGTCGACTTTCGACCCATCTCCTTATGTAACCTTCTTTACAAACTCATTGCTAAAGTCATTGCAGGCAGACTTAAACCCTTTCTTGATTTGGGCATTTCTCAAGAACAGTTTGGTTTTCTAAAAGATCGACAAATCACTAAGCCTATTGGTATAGTTCAAGAAGTTCTCCACTCAGTTAAAGTCAAGAACTCTTGTGCCTTTGTTCTTAAACTGGACCTCACCAAGGCTTTTGACCGTGTGGACTGGACTTATATCAGGCTTATCCTTATTTAGATAGGTGTCCCCCTTCTCACTGTCAACTGGATCATGGGCTGCATCTCTACTGTAAACTTTGTTGTCTTGATTAATGGGACCCCCTCCAGTTTCTTCCCTGCCACACGTGGTATAAGGCAAGGCTGTTCTTTATCCCCACTGCTGTTTATTCTGGTCATAGAGGGACTCGGCCTGCTCATTAAGGATACCAGGAATAATGGCCTCATCAGGGGTATTAGAATCTCGCCCTCCCTTACCCTCTCCCACCTCCTTTTCGTGGATGATATCATTCTAATGGGATCTGGTACCCTCCAGGATTGGATGGCTTTTGAGGTCCTACTTGATACCTTTTGTAAAGCTTCTGGTATGAGAATTAACTCTGATAAGTCATGTATGCTCTTCCACAATTTTAATGATGCCTGTCTCAATGAATTTAGGGTTGCTCTGCCCTTTAGGATGCTTCCTCTCCAGTCAGGTATTACATATTTGGGATACCAATTGAAGCCCCTAAATTACAGAGTTGCTGACTGGTATTGGTTACTACAAAAAGTCGAAAAGAGGATTAATCATTGGGCATATAAATACTTATCTCTCGGTGGGAGACTTGTACTTGTTAATGTTGTTCTCTCTAGCATACATGTATTTTGGATGGGATTAGCTCCCCTTCCTTGCTCCATTCTCCATAAGCTCAGAAGGTCTTTGTTCAACTTTCTTTGGGGTTCTATGGATTCATCTTTCAAGTACCATCTATCTAATTGGAATGATCTATCTAGGCCAAAATCTTCTGGTGGCTGGGGTATTAAAAACCTCACCTTCTTCAATCAAGCTCTGCGGCTGAATGTGTTCTGGAAAGCTCTCCACTCCAAAGGTCTCTGGTTCCAGGTACTACAAGCTAAATATTTAAAGGGTGGGACGGTTATGGATTGGCTCAGGTCAAAATCTTTTAGCACACGTAATGTTTCATTGTTCTGGCAGGGCTTTCTTCAGGTTCTTCCCTAGATGGGCCTGCACCTGTCGTGGCAGGTTGGTAATGGTGAGAGTATACTTTTGGGGATCGACCCGATTGTGGGCTCGGGTGCTCCATTTTCTTTCCCATAAGAACTTAGAACGTACCTGGAAGATTTAAATATCAGCACACTGGCACAAGCACATAATCCTTGTTCTAATGACCCGCATTACTGGTACTCGGAAACAGATCTTGACCTTGGTGGCTCCTTTGAATCGATCTGGAATGATTTTATTTGTGATCTATCTGCTGCAGGTATTCATTTATCAGACTGCTCTGATAAACTCGTGTGGACATATAATAAAAACAAGGACTCCATATCAGCTAGGGAGGCATATGACTATATTTTTTATTCCTCATCATGACTAGACTCTATGGATACATGTCCTCCTGTTTGGCACAAGGCACTTCCGCTCAAGATATCCTGCTTTATTTGGCTTGTCCTTCATAATCGTATCCTCACATGGGATAACTTACAGAGAATAGGGTTCACGGGCCCTGGTATTTGTCCTCTCTACTGGTCTAATGAGGAATCGGTTGAACACTTGTTCTCTTTCTGTTGGGTATGGAAATCTGCTGCTGACTTTTTTGTTGACTATTTCCATATTAATGTTAGTATCTCAGGCATTTCTGTAGCTGATATAGTTTATGGATGGGTTGACAAAATCCCAAAGAGCTCGTCTATCTTCCTGCTACTTTTCAATTTGTTGTGGATGGTTTGGAAAGCTCGTAACTCGGCGGTGTTTGAAGGGAAATATAGGAACATTCAAAGCATTATCCAACAGACTTTATTGTCAGTACATTCACCAGTACATGGGGCTGTCACCAAGAAATGTCGTAGCAGGAATATTGGGTCTAATCCAATCAAGACCTTCCCATGTGGATTTTTTGATGGTGCATCCAACAACAGGATTGCTGGTGTTGGACTGTGCATATTTCTTAATGACTCCCACTACCTGGAATTTTCATTGGGGTTAGGACATGGAACTAATACCAAGGCAGAGTTGCTCATTCTTTGGGCACTTTTTCACATATCTCATATGATGGGGATCCCTCTTGCTCAGGTTTATGGCGATTCTCTAGTAATCATCAACTGGGCAAAGGGATCGACTGCTCTCTCCCCACCTGAACTTGTTCATTGGTGTAGGGAGACTAAAAATCTAGCCACTAGCTTCCAGGACCTGTCTTTCTCTCACATATATCGAGAGCACAACAAGACAACTGACCGTCTTTCTAAAAAGGCACTTTCACTTCCCCAAGGAAAAGGCTGCTTTATGGAATTTGATGAGAATATCCTGGTTTTTAAGGACCATATTCAGCTCTTTTGACCATGTTTTTGAGGTCTTCCTCTCAGTGTGGATCCCCTGGCCACATGTATGTGTTTCTTTCAGGTTTGTTCAGGGTTATTTACCCTTGATATGCAGCTGTCTTTTACTAGAAAATGCTTCCTTTTAGAATGTTGAACAGAGTTTTATTGGCTCTCGATAGATGTGAGTGGCCAGACAGTCCTCATCACATGATGAGACAGTTTTCTGATGAGATATTTGGTATTATGTGCCTTTCCTCCTGATGGGAATCTCTGGGTGGGAAGTCATGTTAAAGGCCACATGAGGTTGATGTATGTATTAATGTCTTTTGATTCAATTTGAATAACAAGGACAGGTTTTTTCCTCTTGAAAAAAGGATGTGTCAAAAATGTGCCTTACAATTAGTAGGTCATAGGGCCCAATGTGTACGGACCATTAGAACAAGAGGGGCCTGATCAAGCTGCCCAACAACGGTCCACTGCTCTCAATTAATAGCCTAGAGTTTTCTCCATATCCTAAGGAGTCAAGAGATCACTCGTCAGTTCCAGCATTGATCAACAATGGTCGAAAAGGAAAATTGTCAATCTCAAAGGAAATCATACCTGTTCTCAGGTCCCAAATAGGAATATGGAAAATGTGTTCCTTTCTCAATCGTAAGATCAAATGCATTCGTTTATCTTGTCTACTTCATGAATAAGCATGTTTCTGTTATTGAATACAATTTTCAATTAATTGACATATTTATGTGTTTGATTTCTTGTTGGGTATTTGTAATGAATTTTTTTGTTGCATGTTGTTGTTTAATTACAACCTACAATTTTTTTGAAAGGATAGTTTTCGTTGGAATTGCGTCTAATTTGGTGATCTACCTAACAACTAAGATGCATGAAAGCACCGTGAAGTCCTCGATTAAATAAATGGATCATGGAAGGATAGAGATAGATGCATAGCAGTATTTAAATAAATGAGAACACTGTGAAAGTACATCCCCACTGGGTATCATCTTAAAATGTAGATCCAGTGCAATTCACAATCGAACATTTGCCTAAATATGATGATATACAATAAGATGAAGCTAACCCATTATAGGTATGTAAAATTAATAATTCAAGGAGTGTTTGTACTCCTCATGATCATCCCTTTGGGGAATCGAAATTTCAAGGTCAATATCTTATTACAACACAGATCTAGAGCAATTCATAATTATTAATTATTAATTAATATGAATATCATTGACATGTTTGTCTTGAATTTAAGAACCGTGGACTTCTCTATATGTTTTTCCATTATATATAATCTAACTTTAAAAATGAAAAAAATTAGTCAATATACATGTAAACGTTAAAACATCCACCTAAAACTTTAGCAAATATTTTATGATGATGATGATGGTTAACGTCTCTTGAGACCAAAATTTGATCTATTGGACCTAAAGAAATGAATTATTTAGTTTTTTTTTAAATTGTATTCCTATGCTCAAAGAGCTTGGAGAGAAGCGTCCCAAGCTCACTATAATTTTGACATGTTAAAAGGCTAGGAAGGCCGGTATTGCAACAAAGATTATGAAATTGATATCTAATGTGGGTGTACGCAGGGATTTCTAAGAGGAAGTTATTTTCATCCTCAATGTTCATATTCTCACAGAGATGGAAAATCCTTTCCACCCATGGTGTTTTAGGAACTGCCCAACAACCCGTTTCACCATGGAGCTCATGAGAGTCCGTTCTTATCTTGGCTATATTTTTTTTTCTTTGAACTATTTAAAATAGAGAGATAGTTTTGATCTTCTAGAGTATGGTTGATGACCTCTTTATAATATCTTAATTTTGTTTTAGCCTCTAAATCTTTCTCACAACACATTTTCTATTTAAACTTAGAAGTAACAATATTTTTAATGTTATTAATATTTTGCAATGCAACATTTTCGTCGATCTCCTAATGGTCTAACCAGGCCCTGGTATATTTATACCGACCTCGCTTGAGCCTTAGGCGGTTTTGGCTGGAATTTAAAGCTAGCATAGGAAGTCTATGGTCTCTCATGTTATTTTTTTTTGCTTGTACAACAGGAGCTTAGTCATAGCTAGGCTCTCGATAGGGGATAGACCCATTTCTATAAGGAGAATGGGGTAGGGTGTATTGCTTTTAATTTTGAGGTTATAAGTTATAAACGCTCCTGGATTTGCTCAATATTTCTCCAGGATTCTCTATGAATTGCTGCAACCCCAAACCTCACAGCCATACAAGATAACAAGACTGACTAAAGTTTCAAAGAGGAGCTTCTTTTTATCTGATGTCACAAGGTTTGCTACTTTACAATTATTTTCAAGACCAAAATAAGCTTTCCACCCTCCATTAATCCTTTTCTCAATGCTATAGTTCTAGTTAATCGTGTGATGAATATCAATTCCTAGGTATTTGTAAGAAGACACTTCCTCCAAGTTGCTATTGTCATACACAAAATTAGCGAAAGTGTCCTTCTTGGATTTAATAATCGTAACTTTTGTTTTGTCAGTGTTAACAGCCATACCCATGGTAGAGCAAAAATCCTTAAGAAGTCTTAGTTGCTTATCAATATCATATGGACACCTTGCGAGAAGAAAAATATCGTCAGCATAGAGAAGAAGGATGATCACTATTCCAGGTAAGATCGTGCTAACACATCCTACTTCCTCTAAACAACCTTCTAACTTATCGATGTAAATGCTAAATGGGGTAGGGGAGAGGGAGAAACCTTGTTTAACTCTGATATTACACTTAATATCTTTCGACCACCCCTCTTTTGTCTTAAACATGGCAATGACATTCTTGTATAATCTTATTTTGGCAGCTCTCAACTCGAAAGGAACCTTTAGCTCTTCTAATCTATTCCACGGGTTATTTCTAGGTACTATATCGAAAGCATTTCTAAAGTCCATAAACAAACAAACGATATTGGATTTATCATTACGACATTCCACCACAATGATCCTAAGTGTAACGAGGTGGTCTGTTGTTGAGTGGTGTTTTCCAAAATATGCTTGGCCTTTAGCCCGCTTACCTTCACTTTCAGGCCATATGTTGATCTTCTTTTCCAAGATAGTACCATATAACTTGGCTAAGAGAGGGATAATCATAATTGTTCTATAATTAGAGGGGTTATTTGTATACCCACTTTTAAAGATAGGGATAATGAAGCTCTGAGTCCATGTTTTAGGGAACCCTTGCTTGACCGCTTGATTGAATAACTTGTGAATGTGAGGGATGAGGACAGGTTCTCCAATTTTTAAGATTTCGGCCTGGTAACCTTCAATGTCC
Source organism: Pseudotsuga menziesii (assembly GCA_001517045.1). Lineage (NCBI taxonomy): Eukaryota > Viridiplantae > Streptophyta > Pinopsida > Pinales > Pinaceae > Pseudotsuga > Pseudotsuga menziesii. The sequence continues at coordinate 87,351 of LPNX010994188.1, forward strand.
TTCACTTTTTCCAGACGCTTAACCCCAAAATCTATGTCTTCTAATGAGAAAAATTCTTCCGTTGTGAGCATGGTTTCAAAGTTACCTATGACATTTGGGGATTCACAAAGCTTTTTGAGATAGGAATTCCAGTCGTGTAAAGCAATTCTATTATTATATTTAGTTTTTCTAGTTAGAATCTTCCTTCGGAATTTCTTAGGAGCCACCTTAGAGAGGTGTAAGAGATTTTCTTGTCTTTTATGAATATATTGATTTTTTTTCCTTTTAGTTAGGGCTTTGTATATTTTTACCTTGTCAATTTTGAGAGACTCACCAAGAGCTTCCTTAATTTCTCTCCTTGAACTTTTACAATCTTTATCATACCAAGGGTTGGTTTTGTTATTTCCTTTGTTACTTGAAACTTCAATTAAGAACTTGTTAATAGAATATGAGAGGGTTGTAGTAAAATTATAATAGAGGTCTTCTATGTTGTCTATACTCGATAAAGGAAGCAAATGATATTTTAATTCATTTAGAAAAATATCATTTTTATTTATATCAAAGATCAAGTTTTTTTGTCTACGAGGATTATCTTCTATGGGATCTCTATGCATGACAAAATTGAGAGTTACAATTAAAGGTCTATGATCTGGGTCAGGCTCGTGGTCATTTGAGATGTCAAAATTTATTATTTCATTGTATAAAGGGATATCGGAAATAACATAGTCTACTACGCTACTACCAAGCCCATGGATACAGGTCATCTGGATAGAATTGGGCCACTTCTTTATACCGTTGCAAATTATGAGATCTTGAGCACTACAGAGCTTGACTAGCTCATACCCAAACAAATTTTTCCCTAGATCTTCAGAGCTTCTTTTGTACCTGTCAGCTAGAATAAGGTCTTTGTCTAACCAAAGAGGATTAGGGTTGGAATGATTGCTTAGAAGAGTAGCTTGGTCGCTTAAAGTTCGAGCATTAAAGTCACCATTAAGAGGATATTACCTTCATTCCTTAGGCTAGAAATATCATTCTCCAAACCATTGCAAGGACAGTTTTTATCTAAATTGTTTTTCTTATAGTAGTTAGAATTAATAGGGGCAAAATAGCATATTGCTATGTAGGTTTTTTATCATTAATGTCAGTAATCTCTATCCAAATATATTGGTTGTAAGGGTCTTTTTTATAAAGCCTGACATGGGAGGATATGTTCTTCTTGATGTAGCAAGCTATACCGCCAATACCTTTACGATAAAATCGTTTGTTCTATATTAACCATAATACAAAGCCCCTATTCATAAATATAAGTTTATTAATAAAAGTTTTGTGAATACGTTATATATTATGTGATAAAAAAATATTATATAGATCATAAAAATATATATTATCCTAAATTAATTAAAAAATTATTAGTTAATATAAATATCATTGACATGTTTATGACTTTAAGAATTATGGGATTTTTAATAAATCTTTTATTATAGATAAACTAAATTTTAAAATAAAATAAAAATAATGCATATACATAAATGTTAAAACTTCCACTCATAATATAATTTTTCAAAATGCACTTTAACAACTATATATATTTTTTATTTATAATATATAACATTTTATTGAATAATAATTCCATTCATTATTAAAGATTGTATTCCTAATATATATAAATTTTTAAATTGTATTTTATAAAACATAATTTATATAATATATAATATTTTGTTAAATAATAATTTCACTAGGGTTATAAGAGTTTCTGATAGAGACTATTTAGATTAAAAAATTACCCATCTAAAAAAGACTCTCTTAAACAATGGATACAAAGAAAAAATGATTGATGAAACAATCAGGAAGGCAAGACGGGGTAATCCCATTGAACCAACACTTCTTCAAGGAGTATATGCGATACCTTGCTCTTGTGAAAAGTATATATTGGGGAAAAATGCCGAGATTAAAAGAACACATCACAAATATACATCATGGAAGGATTAAACAATTTGCCATCACAGAACACTCTCACGCCTCTAAGCATGAGACTTGTTTGGAAGATTTGAAAGTGCAGGCGAAAATATCGCATTATTACAAACAAAAAATAAGAGAGGCTTTGGAGATCGAAAGATTCGATAACAACGTCAATCGAGATGATGGTCTCAAATTGAAAGAAGCTTGGAAACCTGTCGTGCATCGCATAAAAACCAATCAGCCTCCTCAAAGAGCCTTTCAACACAATTCTTAAAGCCAACCTTACTTGTTGAGATGCTCGTCGTTTCATATTAATATCCTTAAGATAAGTGAGGAGATCCGTGAGCTTTTAAGTTCTCCTAAGGATAAACCTACATTAAGATTCGAAACGTTGACATCAAACTCTTTACAAAACGCAGAATTCCTCTTTATAAAAATTGCACTTGTGTGAAAAATGAATTATCAATTTCACTCATTATTAAAAAAAAAAATTGATCTTTTATTTAGCAATCATTTTACTAGTAATATACTTTTATTTTTTATACTTTATAAAATATATATTTTCATATTACATAAATTTAAATTGAGCAATTATATATATTAAAACCTTCTTTACACTATAATATTATAATAACTATTTTTTTTACTTTATAAAATATATATTTTCATAATATATAAATTTAGATTGAGTAATTATATATATTAAAACATTCTTTAGACTCATATAATATTATCATAGTTAATGAAAAAAATTACTAAGTAATATGAGTATCATTAAAAGGATTAAATCCTTGGTGCCAAGATATATAGTCATATGGTGATTGGTTCAAGAAACATTATGTTTCTACTTTTTTAATCTTTTTTAACATTCAAAATTATTATGTTTAAATAACAATCATCACTAAAAATTATCATAATTGTTAATATTAAAATTGCGTCATCACTTTAAAAAAATGATTTAAAAATGGCAAAATCCAACCCACCAAGAGAATTAAAAAAAGAAACATGATTCAAATCGCAACCAATTTCACCAAAATGAGGGGGCATGGGATTAAAATCATGCTGAAAGATCATCGAACCCAAGTTTGTCCACCTAGTGGCCTCAAACAACAAAACTGAAATCAAACTACAAACTTGATTTTCTAGGCCTTAGACAACAAACTGAAATTAGTGTGCATGGGGAGGAGTACAGGTGACAATCGGATGGGCTTGAATTGGCAGTCTTCGATACTTTTCAACATTTATTTCATTTGATGAAGTGTCACATGTATCCGGGGTGGCCATGTCTGAAGCTGCCAACTAAATACAATCCTTCTTGAGGGGAGTTGAAATTTGAGAATTGGAATTTGGGATTTGAGGGGAGTTGTCAACTAAAATTGCTGAGACAGGGATCTCGTAGGCCAAGTCCTCCAGCTGACTTTGGAATGCACGCCATATCTCATTTAACTAGAGCCAATTTGTGGTGATTATTGTCTCAACTCCAAAGGAAGGATCTCTATATGGATTTGATAGCTTTAAGGACCCATTTGAGAGTGCTTAGGACCAAAAATAGGTAAAGGGGAAGAGATTGGAGCATCGTTTTGAAAAGGATCAAGTGCCCAACAATATTAATAGATCTGAATGTCCAAGAGGAAAGCTTTTGGTCTTTCTCTTCCTCTTATTTTAAAAGATAAAAAAATATTAAATTCATAAAATATTTAAATTATATTAAAATATAATTATATATAAAACATCTTATGTTACATAGAATTGAAAATTACTTTATCATTGAATTGTTGAAGAGTGTAAGAAAAAAATTGAACATCCTTAATAACGTAAGAAAGCCCTATAATTCCTAGGGAGGTAGGTGCGGGTGGGATTATCTTCGATCTTGGAGGAAATGTAGTTTTGACTTATGCCCGGGGTCTTGGTCGCAAAGCCAACAATGAAGTGGAGTGGCTCGCGCTTCTCTTTGGCTTGGATCTGGTTAAGCAAAATAAGATCACTAAAGTTATAGTCACGGGAGATTCTGGAAACTTGCATGTTATCCGGCCACCAGTTGTCCTCCATGCGCATTTGGTGATGAAGCCCATGTGACGAGATTAAACGCCATGTCTGGCATCCTGCCCCTTGGTCGATTGATTAGAGCCTCTACACGAGCCATGGAAGGCATCAATATGAAGTCTCCTCCCGCTTAGCTAGCCTCCTATTGTGACTTTGTTGCAGTCAATGTTTTCAGTCTTCCTGTAGAGTTAAACCAGGCATTACCTCTCAGCTTCCTCAACATAGACAAAAAGGAAAGGATGCCCAACACCCATGCGACACAACCTATTCTCTCAGTGCACACTGGTTTGTTTTCTTCTCGGGCTACGATTGGGTGTACAATTACTTGGTTCATAAACTCCATGGCTACGTGGTAGAGAGCTTGATGTCGTTGAGGCCACAACAAAAGACACTAACCAAAAGTTGATGCTAAAGACCTTCATCGATTCTTTAGGTCAAACATTCTGCTTCACTTTAAGAAAACTATTGAAGCTCTGGAAGCCTTATCTCTGGAAGAACAGGAGCAAAAGTGAGGAAGTATTAGTCCATATTAGACAGTGAAGAACATTCTCGCTCAGGTGCTTGTGGACAAGTATTTTTGAAGGTCGATACCATGTGCACTATCAATCAGATTCAGGACAATTTAGATCGAGTTCAAAGTTAGTTGGATGATTGTAGTTAACGAGGAAGGAAATTAGTGGGAAGACAACATTGACATATTCTCTGGGAACAATGAGAAAAATTAAGAGTGGTATCCTCTTGCATTGTATGGTTTTTTCTAATGTTTAATTTGAATAGGAAAAGTTTCTTTTTTTAGAATGTTGGTAGCTTTCTTATAGACCTTGTTTCATGTTCCTAGGCAAGTCCTAATGATAATCTTTAGCTTGATGTTGTTTATGGAACTCTTATCAGTTTTATTTCATGCTTAGTTCCCTTCCATGAGAAGGCTCCATACATGCTACTTGGCAAACTTGAATAGTGGCCTCTCTGGCCGGATCGATCGATTGACAATGATTGATTATCGTAGTTTCCTTGAGGGTATGACATCCTTATGTTTTCTTATAGAAGGCTCCAATCTAGCTTATAAAAAAAATATAATATTGATATATATCAAATTCAATACGCATAATTACACTCACAAAAAAGATCATATTAAATTTTACAAGCCAATAAATATAATATAGATATATATCAAATTCAGAATATGTGATGTGGCACCTCACGAATGTAATTATTATTCTATTTAAATGAAAATTATTTTTTCTTTTAAAACACATAAATATAATTACAAAATAAAACATATTAACTTATATATATAATTACAAATGGAGTAATTTTTTTTATTTTAAACGTTATTATTAAAAAAAAAGCAATTTACTTTACTAAAACAAAATAAAATAGCCAAAACCAACTTCAACCTTGTTTGAGATTTAAGGTGAATAAACTAAAACTTAAATACACATAAATACAAGAAAAAAAACTTATATATCTATATCTATATATATATACAAAATAAGACATTAAATTTTACAAATTATTGTAATTAATATATATAATAAGATAGTAAACATCCATCCAAATTTTGGAAGTCCATTTTAAGCTATGTGTTTCATCTTCACTCTATACCCCCTTAAAAGTCGTATAAAAATACATAAGGTGGTTTAGACCAAGCATAATATTGAGGTGCAATTAATGCTAGCACATACACAGTGTGGATTTGTAATCTAATGAGTGAGCTGACAAATACAATAAAAGGGCAGACTTGCAGAGAAAACCAAAGATTTTTTAGGAACGAAATATTCCCCAGAGGCACATACAGTAAACTAAATTACAAGAAGATTAGACCATGTAGAATGTTGAGGAAGATTTATGATACTTAAAAAAAATGGGTTAGATAAATTAGAACTTTGTTATACATAAATGTATTTAAAAAAAATTCTATTAAAATTTACAGCCTAATATATATATATATATATATATATATATATATATATATAGAGAGAGAGAGAGAGAGAGAGAGAGAGAGAGAGAGAGAGAGAGAGAACTTGGGACCTCCAGGAGGATATGAATGATGATAAGGTTTGGAGGTAGGGTTTGGAGCTAGGGTTTGGAGCAGGTTTTCATGGTAGTTAGCAGGTCTTTATACAAGTAGTCATGGCTACGTAGGAGGAAGCACTCCATTACGGGGATGATGACCTATGGTCCTCTTTCAAGATCCTCCTATCTATTGAGGAATTCCAAAAAATCATGGAGAACTAGAGAGCTTTTCAAAAATCAATGGTGCCAGAAGCAAAAGGTTGGATGATCTGCGTGCTAGCCTAGAAGATGTTACTGCAAAGCCTGGTCCGGTGGTGGCCCATGAATTGATAGTCATTTTTGGTGAAGGGATGTTAACAATTATTAAAAACTAAGGTACAATGTATGTTATGGAGATCACAAATTAGTTAATAGATGGAATTTGCTTGGATGAATTCTTGTCTCAAGTGGCATCACAAAGTTTGAGGAGGTAGAATGCTAAGGATTCAATTACAAGGTTACAAAACCCTTATCTATCGAATTGGGAAGGGAGGGAGGAGGTGGAGGGTAGTGCCATAGAACAAAGAGATAGAAGGGAGACGATCAAGTTAGCAAGCTCAGAGGCGAGGTCATGAAGGAATTAGAAAGTTGTTAAATTCCTTGACGTGAAGCTCTCCATGGTGCTAGGCCACAATATTGAGTTGAATAAGGTAGTTTCATTAATGGATAGTATGCTAGTGGGGAAGTTCTAATATAAGGTTTTTCATTGAAATAAATTGATGGAATGGTGTGTGGAGAACTAGAAACCCTATATAGGGTATACTCTTGTAGTGCATTTGCTAGTCAAAGGATGGTTATGCTTCAAATTTGTGACAAAGAATGATAAAAATAACATTTTGGATGCTTATTGGAGATGGGGAAGTTTGAGCTTAGTACTCAATCCATGGTATATTAGATTTGATCCAAGAAAAGAACCCTCTATTGTTCATCATCTTTGGGTTTTGTTTCCAAGGTTTCCATTGCATCTTTGGAATTTAGCGATCTTTTAAGAAATGGGGAACAAACTAGGGAAATATTTGTATTTTGATTAATCTTCCTTGGAATGGGAAGATAAGAGGATGGATCGAGTTCTGGTAGCAATTGACATTTGTAAAGGTTGACCTTAGAGATTGAAATCCAGTGGAAGAACCAGTCCTTCATACATACCCTCAACTACTAGAGGGTGCCATTTAGATGCCTTCTTTGTCATTCGACTGACCACTTGAAACATTCGTGCTACTTTAACTCTGCAAGGGGGAGGAAAGGTCATGGAGGTCAGAACGGATGGTGGTGGTTTTGGTGGACCCAAGGCCATTTGAAGAAGGTTCTCATGATTTTGGGGAGGATTCTCAGAAGAAAAACTGTGAGACCTTTGAACAACCTAGATCGTCAGAGGGGGATATTGTGGTTTTATCGAAACTTGTCGGTCTAAACGAGGGGGGGGGGGAAGGTTCAAGACTTATTTTTCTAGTGAAACTCCTGAACATTTTGGTATCCAAAATGAGGAAGGATGGAATGGAGGACGAGCTAGAGTGAAGACGAGAATTGTTTCCTTTAAGGAAACTCTAGAGGAAAACTCTTGTCCATGCCCATTGGAGAGGGACATGTTTTCGGTAGTTCTAGCAGTTCATATGCTTGATAGATAGGTGAAGGTTTATGCGGAGATAGATCATGTTCAATCTAGAAGCTTGAAGCAAATATAATTAAATTTGGGAGAAGATGCAAACAAGACCAATAAGCCAATTCTTATTCATTCTTTTCATTTCAAAGAATCGTGGGACATATTGGAAATTTTAAATGGTGAAAGGGGGTCTATCAGTTATGGTAATCTTGTAGATGGTTATGTTTCAAATAAGCCTTCTTCATCTTTTTCACCTGAGAATATGGAAGGGGGGTTTACTATGTTCTTCAAGGACATCTTAACTAGAGTCACTTGTAAGGGAGTATAATTCCCCCCCCTTAATAAACCTACATCTTAAGGACTTGGAGTAGGAGGTTCCTACAAAGAAATATAACATGGGGTGAATTTTGGTTGTATTAAGAATAAAACAAGGACCTTTGGGGTTGTGGACGGAGGTTTATCTCCCATGATGAAGAAAAAGACACCTAAGAAATCGGTCAGGTCTATTGAGGGGTTTCTATCTGCATATTTTCCTATAGGAAGTCTGTTGGGTGGTTTATGGGCCCTTAGAGAAGAGAAGCCTGGGGTGGGGGGTTAAATATGATTATTCTAATTTGAATCTTAGGGGGATGGAAGGGACCCTAAAAAGGTGTCCCCTTCACTTGTTGTTATCTATTGAATACCCAAAGATTCTTCTTTTTCAAGATACGATGGTCTCGTGGGAAAAGGCTAGCGAATCCATTGTCCTTTTCTTAAATGGAATATATGTATTGTGGATGCATATGGGTTTTCAAGTGGTCTTATCTTAGCTTGGAATGCACAAAAAGCAAAATTTAACAAATATATCTCTAGTGCGATTTTGTTTCTTGATGGTTTTCTTAAGAGATTCAGTTTTCCAGTCAAAGTCCTAAATTGTTATGGTCCATACAAAGGGAGAAAAGAATTATGGCCTGAACTAAGTTACGATCATACACTTTTCTCTGAATTGGGACTGATATTTTGGGGGGATTTAAATATGAATATGATCATAAGGAAAGTCTTTGGAAAAAAAGCAAGGTTGGATCCTATAGCAAGTTTTTTTGCTCATACTTTTTTGATCTGTAGGACCTCAACTTTAGTGCATTAAAAGTTTGTTGTAAAAGAATGTGTGCAACAGGTTCATTAAAGGAACAACATTAACAGAAATTAAATGCTCAGAACAGGAATGAAAACCACAACAATGATAGACAGATACAAGGAAGAAAACACAGAAACAGAGTCACAAACAGAAGTTGATAACGGAGTTCACCCCCTCCACTGGGCTACGTCTCCGGGCCCCTCTCCAATGGGTACCGATCCAATTAATGGCCTTAAAATGGTACAAAATGGTTCTGGAAACAACTTCAACAACTGCAGAAATAGAATGCTGGACAGAAACAGTAAAGTCTTTAAGACCTCCTCTCTGAAAGTTACAAAACTGGACTTCAACAGTCAAAAGAAGCCAAGTATAATCGAGAATGGTTGACTTCAAAAGGAACAGCACATGGACGGCTTTTCACAGAAAAAAAATGCTCTCTCCAAGCTTCTCATCCCAGAGAATCGTTGCACTGCCGTTCTCTAAAAACTCCTCTAGTCGTTCCCCCCTTTGCTCTGAGCGAACTCCTCTCCTTTATTACTCTTCTTTGTCGTTACAAAGGAGCCAAAATGCTCAAAGAAATGCGACTATTCACCTTCCAGGAAAACCGCATCAAGGCTGTTCATATACCTTTCGTCGTTATTCCAGCTGTGGCATAACTGCCAAGAAAAACTTGCCAACTGTTACGAATAAGTTGTTCATGATGAAATCCTGCCGCAACAAAACTGTGCACGGACTGCCAATCTTTTGGAAACGTCATCGCGCCATGCATATTGCAGTGTTTGAGTCGGAAGTTTTTGTTATCCGGGCTTCGCCGTTGCGGAAGAAGATAAGCAACGGGCTCCGACGGTCTAAATCGGCTGTCGACTGGTTTTCGAGTTGGAGGCTTTAGGTATTTTGGTTTCCGCCATTACGGATGGCGCGCCACTTCTTTTTCTGATTCTGTCGAGTTATTTCGCCGATCTTTTAAGTTCTGGACTTCTGTCGTTGTGACTGCCGAAAGCGTTTCGACTTCCGATCCGTCCGATCGTCCGTTAAGCTTCTGCCGTTGCGGAAGGGAGATGCCTTGTGAACCCCACCGTTGCGGAAGGGAAAAGGCTTCCGAGCCCCGCCGTTGCGGAAGAGAAAAGCCTTCCGAGCCCCGCCATTGCGGAAGAGGAAAAGCTTCCAACCTTCGATGTTGCGGAATAGGAAAGGCTCCCGAGCCCCACCGTTGCGGAAGAGAAAAGCCTTCCAAGCCCCGCCGTTGTGGAAGAGGAAATGCTTCCGACCTCTGATGTTGCGGAAGAGGAAAGGCTCCTGAGCCCCGCCGTTGCGGAAGAGAAAAGCCTTCCAAGCCCCACCGTTGCGGAAGAGGAAATGCTTCCGACCTCCGATGTTGCGGAAGAGGAAAGGCTCCCGAGCCCCGCCGTTGCGGAAGAGAAAAGCCTTCCGAGCCCCACTGTTGCGGAAGAGGAAAAGCTTCCGACCTCCGATTTTGCGGAAGAGGAAAGGCTCCCGAGCCCCGCTGTTGCGGAAGAGAAAATCCTTCCGAGCCTCGCCATTGCAGAAGAGGAAAAGCTTCCGACCTCCAATGTTGTGGAAGAGGAAAGGCTCCTGAGCCCCGTCGTTGCGGAAGAGAAAAGCCTTCCAAGCCCCACCGTTGCGGAAGAGGAAAAGCTTCCGACCTCCGATCTGTGTATTTTTTTGCTGTCCGATTTTCTTCAACCGCCATTTCTGAACCATGTACCATATTGGATCTTCAAAGAGGAATAATCCGCCGGATCATTTTTACAAAGCAAACCTAATTGATGTCATGCCAAAATCGGCTATCCCAAATTAGAGAATCGGCAGGGATGGAAACACGGGTGTGGAAAAAAGATTAGACATGTTTTTGATAGTTGAGGATCTTTCAAAGAAGGTAGGTTTATACAGATCGTGTACAATGACTTTGCCTATTTCAAACCATCTACCTGTCTATTTATAGTTGGCAGAGGAAAACCCATTGTAATCCTTCAAATTAAATCATAAATTATTGGTTGAGCAAGACTTGAAAGATATGGTTAACTCTAAGTAGCATAAATATGGAGACGGGCCCAACATCTCACCCATGGCTCATATGACTGATAATTTAAAATCTCTTTAGTTTGCATTCTTAGATTGAGAAAAGGTTAAAAAGAAGAAGATGCAAGAAGACTTAATTGAAATTGAAGGAAAAGTACATGAATTGTTTTTTGATACTAAATTTGGTGTTTTCTACGAGGCTGAAAAAGGAATATTGGTGACTTAGAGGCCCGAAAGAGTGAGTTGTTGAGGATGGATGAATAAATTTGAAGCTTGAAAAGCATAACTATATGGATAAATCAAGGGGGAAACAATACTAAATTTTTTCATAAGTATGCAGAGCATAGGAAGAATATAAATTCAATTTGGGAACTCTCATCCAATTGTTGAAAGCTTTATTCTCATAAAGAACTACATGAAAGTGCCATGGCTCATTTTGAGATGTTATTTAAAGACCTTAGGGGGAATAATATTTTGCATCAACTAAATGTTGTACAGAATTACCCAATATTCTTCAATGAAGATGAAGGCAGGGATCTTTTTGAACCCATCCTTAGAGAAAATCAAAAAGACCTTGAGCAAGTTTTCTAGAGCAAAAATCCATGGTCTTTATGGATGGACTATGGAGTTTTTGTATATTTTTTTAGTTGGTTGGCAATGATTTAAAGGAAGTGATGGAAGAATCCAGGTTGAAAAGTAAATTTTTAGGTGCTCTTAATGCTACTTTTATACCGTCAATTCCAAAACTTTTGAATCCTAGTTCATTCAATGATTTTAGGCCTATTTCTTTGTGTAACTTGGTATAGAAGATAATTGCTAAGGTGATAGAAAATAGAATGAAGAGTGCTCTATCAAATCATATTTCTAAGAAAAAAATTGGATTCCTCTATCATGTGAATATTATGGATGCCATAGGAGTGGCATAGGAGGAAATGCATTCAACTATTAAAATACATAAGCAAGTTGTCATGATAATAAAGTCGGACTTAGTGAAATCATATGACAAAGTGGATTGGTCCTTCCTCAGGCTTATCTTGCTCTAGATTGGGGTTGTTTTGGAAGCTACTAACTAGATTATGTGGTGTGTAAGAACAATAAGAAATGTTAGTGAATGGAATCCATTCAAATTTTTTCAAGAGTTATAGAGGGATTAGATAGGGATTCCCATTATCTTCAATTCTATTTCTCCTCATAGTGGAAGGCCTGAGTCGGCTCATCATCATAGCAAAGGAGGAGGAAAGAATAAAGGGAGTGAAAGTCTTGGCCCATTTTATTCTGACACGTTCTCTTTTTGTAGATGATGTACTTATATTTTGAAATGGTACACTAGAGGAGTGGTCTGAATATTTGGACATGCTTAGTTGTTTTTGCAAGGCCTCAAGAATGGAAGTTAGCATTCACAAGTCTCTTCTACTATATAATGGAGTAGATAAGTAGATAGGTGTTGGACTTTGAAATTTGATGCAGTTCAAGGTGGAGAAATTATATGTGGGGATGAAGTATTTGGGATTCTGCTTAAGACCAAATTATTAAAGGAAAAATGATTGGATGTTGTTAAATCAAGAAAATAGGGAAAATAATTCATCATTGGTGCCACAGATGGCTCTCATTAGGAGGTTGACCCATCTTGGTAAAATGATCTATATTTGAAAGTTTACCAATGTATTGGCAATCCTAGGCGAAAATCTCAAAGTTCATACTTGAGAATATTGGACATAAATGCTTTTAATTACAGTGGGCTAATAAGAAGGATAGGGGGGGTTATCATTTGGTACGGTCATATTTGCTTGCTATACCAAAAGATTATGGAGGGTGGGGGTTTAAAACTATTTTCAATTTTGGTACATCCTTAGTAGCCAAGAGTATGTGGAGATGTTTATACAATACTAGAATTTGGAGTCAGTTGTTAAAGGACAAGTATCTAAGAGATATGTCAGTAGAAGATTGGGATTGGTTGGAACCGAAAAGGGTCTCTAATGTATCAGTTTTTTGGAAAGGATTATCTAGGGCTATGCCAGTCATTGTCAAATGGTTGGAATCATGAAAATAGGGTATGGTAACAAGGTATTAATAGGGGTTTCCCCTTGGCTAGGTGGAACTACTTGTTATAAGTTTTCAAGTACACTTGTAGGAAGTTTAAGGAACTTGGGTCTCTATACTTTGGCTCAAGTAGGCATTACTTGAGAAAGTGGTTAGTCTTGGATGGAAGCTGTTGATTTAGGATTGGAAGGAATTTTGGCAAAGGAATCAAACTCATTTACTTATGGACTAAAAAACTGTGGAGTTTTAGTATCTAATGAGGAGGATACTTTGGTATGGCATTGGAATTTTGTTGATGGTCAGGTGTCTTCAAAGCCTGTTTATGAAGCCAATATTTCTCAAAATTCTATTTATGATAACAACTGGTGGTCATATTTCATATGGAAGTGGAATTGTCCACTCAAGAAGATACTCTTTATCTGGATATCTCTAGCAAATAAAATTTTAACATGGAACAATTATGTGAAGAGAGGTGAGCAGGGTCTAAATGTTTGTGTTATATGTATGCAAAATAGTGAGATTGTTGATTGTTTTTTAGCCAATTGTGTGTTCACCAAACAAGTGTGGAGGGTGCTCAAAGTAACGACTTAAAGGTTTTCATGTAATGGAAAATAGTGTCATATGCACACAACTGGAGGACTTGGTTAGAACTCCCCAAAAATTTCTACAGAGAGTTTCCTGATTATATAGGTTAGAAAATTTGGTTACATGGGAATAAGGTTTTATTCCAAGATTATAATTATAATGTTCAAATAGTAATTATGGCGGTCTTAGGTGCTTTTAAGGAAATTTTTTCTGGTGAGGTGTCTAAAAGCAAAGGACAGTCAAAAATCCTGAGGTGATCTTAAGGTATCCACATGGGTATTTTGATGGAGCCTCTCAAGGAACAGAGGGATCTTGTGAAGCTAGAATGTGCCTGATGATGTCGGAAATCCATCTTTTTCATATCAAATTAGGAGTGGGTTTAGGATCTAACACTCAAGCTGAGCTTGTAACTCTATGGAGTTATTGTATTTTTCTCATTCCAAGGGGTTTTTACAGTAAATGGTCCAAGGAGATTAAAAAAATCATTGACTAGGTCAGTGAAAGAAAGGTTGAATGTTCTCCAATTAAGGTGGTGAAAGAGGAAGATCATGTCTCTACAAGAGGGTTATTTTCACATTATTTTTTCTCATGTCTATAGGGAATACAATGTTTTACCATATTCCCTCTCCAAACAAGCACTTTCATTGCATGAAGGATGCCTTTCTAATGAAGAATGGAAGGATGATAGGGTGATTTCCGAGGGTTCTAACCTTGTATATTAGTGGTTTTTTTCTATTGGTTTGTTTACGAGATATGGGCATTTGTGTTTACATAACAATTGAGTTGTTGCAATGGACCAAAGTCAATACTTGTTGAATATCTAGGTAGATAGTATTTTTGTCTAGATTGTTCGAGTCTATTTTTAGGCATTTTTGGATTAGTAAGATTTTATGAATATATATTACTTATATCTTGATTTAATATTCATTTGAGAGGGGTATATCAAACTTAAAACATATAAATATAATTACAAAATAATACATATTAAAATTTACACGTTATTATGTCTCCGACAGGGGATATATATGATTTGGTTAGGTAGATTAATTCAACATGTAGATTTAATTTTTTTATTTTCAAATGTTTTTACTATAGTTTAGTTTAATTTTTAATTTTTGAATTATTTAAATATTCATTTAACTTTGTTTCTATTGGTTTTCTGGAAGTGGCGTAGCTGAGACTTTGTGCCCCAAGACCTGGCCGGCAGAGTGATGACGTAAGCAGTCGAACTGGTGGCATGTATTAAAAAATGGTTTTCATTTCTTGGGAAAATAAATCCTTAGGCGAGCAAGGCAGCCACTGTCACACTTCAAGTCACGCTCATGTCAACTGCCACACTGCCATTGAAAAGCAATGGCGGGTCATTCTATGCCTGAGTCTACCCGAGTCCCTATACGTGCTACATTTTCTTTTTCTGTTCGGTTGGCTTTATTACTGTGTATAAATGCCATCGTTGTTTTGGATACGAATCCATTTGTTAAACCATTACTTTGTATAAATTCCAGCGATGTCATTAGTTGTTTTGGATACAAATCCATTCTCTTAAACCATTACTGTGTATAAATTCCATCATAGTTTTGGATATGAATCCATTTGTTAAACCAATACTGTGTTCTAACTCCATCTTTGGTTTAGATCTAAACGATGTTTGCGTTGGGGATGATCTATCCCTGAATAGTTTAGAATTTATGTTTTTGGGATAGAGATATTGCATAGATCCAAACAATGTCTGCCATGTGAATAAATCTATAGCTGAACAGTTTAAAAATCATCTTCTTTTTTCAAATATTTGGATTCATATTTTTTTGTCTGCGTCTTAATGATTAGATATGGAGTATTTGCTACCTGCATTAGACTCTGTGTCTTAATGATTAGATCTGGAGTATTTGCTACCTGCGTTAGAGTCTATCATTGTTGAATATATTTAATCCAGATCTGAAACTCGATTGACTACCTGGGTTAGAGTTTAATTGTTGTAGAATTTGTATATGTTAATCCAAATCTAAACTCGATTGACTACATGGGTTACAGTCTATTCGTTCTGAATATGAAAAATAATCGATTGATTAGCATTTTAGTTTTAATGTTGTAATTGATCTGCATTTTCTTTTTCTGTTTCGCTGGTAGCTTTCTTTTCACCTATAGACTTAGAAGGACGAGGAATACCAGTTGCTTGCTTGCTCTTTACCTGCAAACTAATAAGAGGGAAGGAAGGCCAACGAGTGAAGAAGTCAGTCACTTCGTTTACTGGCACAATAGAAGAATACACCCCGTTCCCGTAGGCAGCTTTGACAGGCGTCCCTTGCATCATCCAGAGAAATTGTAAGTGGATGCACGAAATAAAGAAGAATAATGGTAAATCGGGTTCTTGTTTACTGCAATTCTGAGGCAAACAATATATTAGTTAAAACTCATTTTCATGCCAATTCAGTTGGAAACCTCCTTTGAAGTCTGAATGTGTATATGTATGCTAGTATTTCAAGTTAAACAAAATATAACACTTGTTTTAGTTTTTTGGTTGGGAGTACACTTTTAACCAGTTATCAGCCTTAACGACTCTCTCATCCTTGGTAATGAGCTTATAATTTTCTTGTTATGAGCATGGAAGAATCTCAACAAAACCTGAGGTGGGGTTTGGCTAGGGTGGAGTCTAGCTAGGATGAAAGGGGTTTAATAAAATTGTTTGAGCAATTCCTAACTAAATTGTTTTTCTCGGAAATCCAAAGGCTAAAGGGAAAGTTACCACCCAAAGGTTAAATAACACGGGAAAGGGCTCTTAATTTGTTGAAAAAGACAGGAACCATGATCCAGGTCATTTTCCCGAAGTAGCATCATGCAAAGAATTGCTAATTCCACAGTAATTCTAAAAATCACAGTTATTGTAACTTCTCCTGAAGTTTCCTAGAAATTAAAAATTCTTAACGTCAGCCTTGATTGTTGATGATGCTGTGTAGACTTCAGGTTCCACTGCCATATGTGTCTGGCTCTTTATCTCTAAAATTACGGGCATCTACAATGACCAGTAGAGTTCGGCCATCCGGCCATTGAAGGCGGAAGAGAAGGATCTGTAGCTGAGATTCGAGAGACTTATTAATAATGGCAGCAGCCCAAAAAATGTTTGGTATACTGGTTTTTTTGTGTGATAGTTATGCAGATAAGTTTGTTTTATTAAGGATAATCTTGATAATAATACAAATCAGGTTTATTGAAAATAGTTATCTGTTACTGTGAAGCAGGGTTTTGTCTTGGAGATAATGCAATCTCAATTGTTGCAAACAGTTTGCTATTCATTATTGGGATTATGATACTGTGTGCAAGATTGAATGGGAGTCATATAATTAATGGAGCCTATATTGATTTTTTTATTTTCTTGATCTGTGATTTAATGATGAAGGTATCATTCTTGTTGCTTACAATTGATGGATGGGTGGAGAGCGTTCCATTATTTTTCCTTTGCCTTGATAAAATTTACTGCATATCCTGGAGAATAGTGGCTGTTGGTCCCAAACTTTCCACCAATTGTAAATAGGCATGTAAATAGTTTGCAGTTTTTTTAATTATTTAGGCTGAGCCTAACATTGGGTCTACAGGTTCACTTATCGATGGGCTGTAGCTAGCATGACTCATGAGTAGCCTGCATGAGGGCGACTCCTTTCACCTCGTCATGAGTTGTCGCACGAAATTGTTTCCTGGCGGTCCTCAATCAATACGATACCCCTATATTCTATGTAATACACCTTAATCTTTTATTTATATTGTTTGTACTTGTTGTTTCCCCATATCCGGATCTTGGCATTTAAAAAATCAAGCGGATCAGTATTTGGATATTTGTTCTTTATAGATAGTTTAGACTACAATAAGCGTTTTTTTTCTTCATAAAATCCAATCGGTGTTTCGATATTTGTTTTTTACAGATAGTTTTGTCACGGATAGTTTAGACCAGACTATAATAAGCGTTTTTTTTTTCATAAAAGCAATGAATTTCAATATCTGGTATTAAGTTATAATTTGGTTATGAATTCCAATATATTATTATGTCATTTAAAAGGATTTGTTCTTGTAATTGCAATTGAATTTAAATGGGTTTGTTTTTGTAATTGCAATTGAATTTCTTAAAAGCTAACTGATAGATAGGTTTTATTTGTAAGAACACATTGATTTGATGCACAACTGAAACCAAAAATCCCAATGATAGTGGCAAACCATTGCCAACTTCCCAAACAAGTCCTGGGATTAGCAAACCCAGACATCTTAAACACTGGTTTGCAAATGTGCATACAGGGAATCTACAACTGCTAGGATTGTATCATATACTATTGTTGAGTGGATCAAAATCGTTCATATGACATGCTTGGCTGTTAGCCACTATAAATTTGACTCATGTTTTGTCTGATTCTTGCTACGAACCATAGTTTTTATTCAATATTGGTAATATATATAGAGATTTTCGGGTTTCTGGCTAATACAGTGGCCAAAGGCGCTTATCTTCTCAGCTCTCAGATAAGAGATTATCTGTACTTTATTGAATACTGGAAGTCATGGGTTCAAAAATATCTATTGGGAAATCCATTGGATTTGTCATTTGGGTATTGTTGGGCCTGTGTGTGAGCAAAGGATCAGCTCCAGCTCAGCTTATTGAAAATTTTTATGCAAAATCCTATCAAACAATGTTGAATCCATTGTAAAGAATGTTGTTTCTCAGAAGTTCGTGCAGACTTTTGTCACAGTTCCTGGCACAATGAGGCTATTCTTCCATGAGTGCATGGTTGATGTATGACACATATATTTGTTCACAGTAAATTTGAAATTTTCTTTCAAAATAAAATGGAAATTATTTTTCCTTTTAATTTGTATAAATTGTTGAAGTTGTATTAGGTGCTTACAAGATCAATATATCAAATGATCTGATTTTTCGTTTGGATCTATACATGGATGTGATGGCTCTCTGCTTATTCGGTCTACTTCAACTAACATTGTGGAGAAATATTTTTCAGACAACTTATCATTCGCTGGCGATGGATTTGATACTGTCATCAAGGCCAAACAAGTTGTAGGAAAAATGTGCCCCAGCTTAGTTTCTCGGGCTAATATCTTAGCCATGGCTGCCAGACATGTTGTAGGATTGGTAAGTGATTTAGAATCAAAGGAGATCTGCTCATATCAAACGCCTCTTATGAGAAACCCCAAGGTCGAATTATCAATAGCAATTCATATCAACAAAAGAAATGGAATATTGTGCATTAAGTGTGATGTGATTTGGAGCACGTGATATTGATGAGGTAGCCTAGGTAGTAGTAAGCTGCCAAAGCACGTGATAACCATTTCTCTCTGGAACCGAGCTATATTGACGGGTCTTGGAGATACTATCGGCCGTTTTATTGCTATTGATGAGGATTTCATGAACGTTTATGATAAGAGGATTGCAAAGATATTAGTTGAACTCGACATCTCCATCGGCTTGCCAGCAGTGATTGACATTCATTGTGAAGGGTCCATCTTCACCCAGCGCATAGACTATCAGGGAGTTCCCTTCCGATGCAGCTGCTGTCGGGATATTGGACACTTGCGGAAAAATTGCCCTTCTTTACGTATTCAATCCCTCACTCCAGTTACCAGCTCACCTATTGGGGATCCGTCGTCTCCTCTATCGGCGAAGGGACACTTACAGAATAGGCAAGCATCGTTTCTCCCTTTATCTTCATTAGAAAATTTAAAAGATGCTTGTGTATTATTTGATGATGCATATGACTCTGAGATTGCATATTTGGATTCTTTTACTCCGGGGTCAAATCATTTGCAGCCACCCTCCATTAGTCTACCCTTGCCTAGTACCTCTGGCTCGACTGTTTTATCTCACTGTGTGCGCCCTGTCTCGACTGTAGAGAATCTATCCTCCGCGGATGTCATCCCTGTCGTGCCCTTTGTATCTGAGGGGGTTGATGTATCTGTTTCTGTTTTGTCATCGTCTTTTTCACCTGATTCTGGTGGGGTGGATGTTCACGATGCTATGAAGATCCCTCCTTCCATATCGACTGTGGAGGGCAATTTCGATGGGGTGGAGGTTCCTTCACACTCATTACCTGCTTTTACTGGTATTTCTCAAGCCGGTTGTTCTTATCAGCCTTTGAAGTCTCCTAGCGCTGATACTAATATTTCTAACTTGCCTGTTTATGCACCCAATTTGAATGCTAATAAGCTACCTGCACACCCTACGACTCCCTCTTTGAGTGCACCTTTGGGATTGGAGATATCATCAGAACATGCTGTAACTACCCCTCCACTTCTTCTTTCGACCACCTGTACTCCCGTAACAGTCTCTTGTAGTAGGTCTACTGTATCCTTACCTGACAGTAGCCTCAACCTTGCAGTTTACTCTATCCATCCTTCAGAACAGGTGTCATGTCATAACCGTCCTCTTTTCACAATTGCTGACTTTCCTCCCCTTGTCACCACAAATCCTACCTCTGATTCTTCTCCACATAGCCCGACTGAAGCATCGTCTTTCTCCGATCCTGCACTCCACAATACACTGCATATTTTCTCTGATAGGACTCCCCTTTCGCCCTCTGTCTTGCCCCTTGACTCCATTCGATTTGAAAATGTCACCATTAGGGGGAAAAAGAGAAGAAACCCTAAAGCTGCCCTACTAGAGTCACTCGCTCCTGCTCCTCACACCCCTATATCCACTCGGCTAAAGAATGCTGCTCGTTTGTCTAGCTCATCGAATCACAGGGTCCTTAGAGCATCGACCCCACCACATTCGGGTTCGTAATGCGTATTCTGTCTCTGAATGTTCGAGGGCTGGGGGGCTCAGCCAAACAGAAAAGCCTCCGCAATTTATTTTTAACCCTTTCCCCGGATGTGATACTCTTACAGGAGACTATGACCAGCACTTACCCGGCCCTTTTTGCCTTCTCCAAACTATGCCCTGGGTGGGAATTTTGTGCTATTGACTCTTCTGGCCTTTCGGGGGGCATCCTCTCTGGATGGAACCCTCATGTCCTCAGATGTAAGGCTTTTCAAACGATGGCGAGCATTTTACTAAATGTTTCTCTGCGGGGGTGTACTATACCTTTCTCCATTCTAAATGTCTATGGGCCATACATGCATCGGGACACTTATTGGAATGTTGTTGCTTCGGGAGGCTTACTCTCCACTCTGAACCTTATTCTTGCTGGAGACCTGAATTTCACTCTGAATGCCTCAGAAATATGGGGTACAAAAGCCATTGTGGATCCCCTGGGACCTTCCCTTTCCACCCTTTTCTCTGCACATCATTTGGTGGATATTTCTCCAGCATGTGCCGAACCTACTTGGCGTAATGGTAGAGCGGGAGAGGAAGGCATTTCTAAGAGATTGGACCGTTTCTTGCTTTTTGATCAGCTCATTGGACTTTTGCCTAGACATCGTGTGTGGACCCATAGATGTGGTATTTCCGATCATTTTCCTATTCTGCTTGATTGGGGGGAACATTCTGAGCCTTGCCTCTATCCTTTCAAGTTCAATCATTCTTGGATTGAACATGAAGGTTTTTGTGATATGATCCGTCAATCATGGTTTGCCCCATCCCTGGATACTTCTATGCAAGCTATGACAGATTTCACTACTCAACTCCGTCTCTTAAAGGAGAAGGTCCGGGCTTGGACAAAGAAGGAGACTTTAAGAATGAAAAACACTACCACTCAACTGGAAGTTGAGATTTCAGCCCTTCTTCATTTGTCTCAATCTGGGATACTACATCCGGATCAACATAGCAGATTAAATGTTCTAAGAGCAAACTACAATAAGATTTTGGAACATGAATTTAACTCTGCCAGATTACAAAGCAGAATCACATGGGAAAAACTTGGCGATGCTAATACCAAATTCTTCCACGCTATGGCATCTGCCCGGAAAAATCAGAATGCTATTTGGAGTTTACAAGATTCCAATGGGGTTTGGATATCAGATGATAGGGGATTAAAAGTTCTGGGGGTTAGCCATTTTAAAGATATTTTTACTGATGATGGGATGACTAACCTCACTGCACAGTTAAAAGTTCTTCGTCTCTTCCCTTCCTATCTATCTGAGGAAGATCGGGAAGCCTTTACCTGTCCTGTTTCTCTTTCCGAGGTTGAGGATGCTCTAAAGACTTTTAAAAAAGATAAGGCCCCTGGACCCGATGGTTGGACGGTTTAGTTTTATTTATGCTTCCTTGATCTGCTGGGTCCATACTTATTAAATCTGGTGGAAACATCTCGCCATATGGGAAAGGTTTCTCCTGCTATAAACTCTACTTTTATTGCCCTCATACCTAAGATTGAGCGCCCTATCTGTTTTGGGGATTATCGGCCTATCTCTTTGTGCAATATGTGCTATAAATTGATCTCGAAAGTTGCGGCACTCCGACTTAAACCCTTCTTGGACTCCAATATCTCACCTCAGCAGTTTGGATTTCTGAAGAACCGCCTCATCCACGGGCCTGTGGCCATTACACAGGAAGTATTACACACTGTAAAACTCTTGAAAAAATCAGCTCTCATCCTTAAACTGGATTTGACAAAGGCTTTTGATCGAGTTAATTGGACTTACATCAGGCTGATACTTATTCAGATTGGGGTTCCACTGGTTGGGGTGAACTAGATTATGGGCTGTATATCTTCTTCAAATTTTGTTGTAATCGTCAATGGTTCACCATCCACTTTCTTCCTCGCTTCTCGGGGCATTAGACAAGGTTGTCCACTCTCCCCTCTTATCTTTATTCTAGTCATCGAAGGACTTATCCTCTTGATTGCTGATGCCAAGCATAATGGTTTGATTAAGGGTATAAAGATCTCGAATGATCTAACCATTACTCATCTCCTTTTTGTAGATGATGTGATCCTTTTCGGAATGGGCACTTTTGAGGACTGGATTGCTTTCAAGGTGATTCTTGAAACATTTTGTGAAGCCTCGGGCATGAAAATCAATCTGGACAAGTCCTGTTTTCTGCATTATAATTTGAACGATGGCATCTTGAGGAGGATATCAGACATTTTGCCTTACCGTTTTGCTCACCTCGACCTTGGTTTCACTTACCTTGGCTTTTTCTTGAAGCCCTCGGGATACCTAGTAAAGGACTGGCTTTGGCTCATCAAAAAATTTGAATCCTGTATTAACCATTGGACAAACAGGCTCTTGTCTTTGGGTGGTCATTTGGTACTTATCCGTGCAGTTCTCACCAGTCTTCCGGTCTATTGGTGTGCACTTTTCCCTATCCCATCATCTATTCTGGATAAGTTAAGGAAACTTATCTTCAACTTCCTGTGGGGTACTTCAGCTGTGAAGAAGAAGTTTCACTTGGTTGATTGGCAACTGTTGGCTCGGCCCATCTCCCTGGGGGGTTGGGGTATTAAACACTTACCTCTCTTCAGTATATCATTGAGAATGAAGAATTCCTGGTTTGCGTTGAATAACTCTGGCATTTGGAATCAGCTTATAAAGACTAAGTATATGAAGAATTTGTCGATCCAGACATGGTGCAGAAGAAAATTTTTCAGACTTAGGAACTCTTCTTGTATCTGGATGGGCTTCATTAAAACCCTGCATTGGATTGGGCAGGGCTTAATTTGGCAAGTGGGTGAAGGTACCGAGGTCAGAGTAGGGGCGGATCCTATTGTTGGATTGGGCAGTTCATTTATTTTGTCATATGAACTTAGAACTTACCTTGAAGACTACAGCATTATCACTCTTGCCCAGGCCAAAAATCATGATACAGGACACTGGTTTACTGCTGAGGAATTAGATTTATGTGATGAATGGAGTTTGCAGTGGAGTACATATATCAAAGGATTAGAATATAACAGGATCAGGCTAAATGAGGAGACTGATACTCTTATGTGGTCAACTGGAAACTATGTGGGCCCAATCAGTGCTGCCAAGAGTTATGACTGTTTGGTTAATAAAAACATCTGGATGTTCATAACCAGGTTTGTTTACAGCTTTGGTCTTTAAAGATTCCGATGAAGATTATTTGTTTTATCTGGCTGTTGGTCAAAGATAGAATTCTCACCTGGGATCATCTACAATCATGCGGGTACTATGGCCCTAGTAGATGTGTATTATGTGAAAAAGATACTGAGGGTTGTGGACATCTATTCTTAAGGTGTCCTTTCGTGATTAACATTTTCACACATTTCTCGATTTGTTTGGGCTCCACCATCTGTCCTTAGAGCACTGTGCATTCTTTTCTGGAATACTGGTTCGCCTCCACTGCTATATCTGATCCTATCCGATACACCCCTATCTTTATTTTCTGGTACCTATGGCTTCTCCGTAATCAGTGTGTTTTTGAGAATTGCAAACCATTAGCCACTATGCTCATATCCAAAATTGAATATATGCTTGCCCTTTTCCCTGTGCCAAAATACAAAAAAAAGATCACGCTGATTGGTCCTCAGCCTCTACATGTCTACCCTGTTGGATATTTTGATGGGGCAGCTCAAATAAATTTGGGGGGTGCTGGGTTTGTGATCTATATTAGTGAAACCCACTATTACTGTTTTTCTATGGGCTGCGGTATTGGATCCAACACTAGAGAAGAACTGCTGGCTCTCTGGTCTTTGCTCAGAACTGTCATTTTGATGGGACTGCCCATAAAAATGATATTTGGTGATTCAATGGTGGTTATATCATGGGTCAAAAGACTGTCGGCCCTTAATATACCCACATTGAAACATTGGTGCGAAGAGATTTTTACCATGTTGCATTTTGTTCCATCAGTGGCCTTCAATCATATCTTCCGGGAACACAACATTCTTGCTGATGAACTTTCAAAAAAGGCTCTTTCTTTGGATCTGGGTTCTGGATATTACTCGGAATATTTGGATGGGAAACATATTGGTGATGGACAGTGTGCACTTTTTTGATGGCTGTTATTTTCTCTATTTTACAGCATCTGGACATATGAAAAGTAATTTACTTTTTGTTCTTGGTTATAGGTTCTTCAGCTTGTAGTTGTGCTTGCCTAGAATGGTATGTTTAAAGGACACTAAAAGAAGGAATTCTGACCTGAACATCAGGAATGATGAAAAAGTCTGATGAGAAACAGACTTAGTACTCTTGTCTTTGTTTGAAATGCTGGCTGTTACAGTTTTTTTACTGCTGCTACAGTTTTGTACATGTTGTATTCATTTGTATTGCTGACTGTTTACAGTTTATTACTGCTGCTACAGTATTGTACATGATGATTTACAACTGCGGTGATATCCCTATATGGGCTGTTGTACAAGGGACTCTTTTAGTCTCTTCATATGTAATTGTTTAAGATGTCTTTTGATTCTCATGAATATCAAAGACTGGTATTTTTTCCTCTGAAAAAAAAAAGCTGCCAAAGCATAAAAAATATTTTAAAATCATTTTAAAAATAGATAAGGATAAGGTAGCGTAGGGAGCAGTAAGCTTACTAAATAGTGGAGAAAACTTTATATTTTTTTTACAATTTGTTTTAAGTCAAAATATTAAAAAAATATCTTTAAAAACTTTATATTTTTTATATTTGGTTTTAGGTGAAACAAAGAGTACATGAATTTTGTATATATGAAGTAGAAATATCATTTTGACAATGAAATACAATATTACTTTAAAATATAGTCAAACAAAACCTTTTGCAGGGTAAACCAAGTTAAAGACTTGAAATGACCTAAAAAATAATAATTTGTAAACGCAAAAGAAAATAAATTCGTTATTTGTAAAAGCAAAAGAAGATGAATTCGACAAGGCTAGTGTAATCACAAGGCATTAGGCTGAAAGAACTGACATAAAGATAGAATATAGCATAGTTATTTAAAAATATATATATAAGAAACTAACTGATGTAATTATTTAGAAAAATTTCATAATAATTTGATTTCGAGATCTTTAAAATATTTATCTATAAGAGTCTCTGTAATGAAGATGGTGGATGGAGATACCTACATAATTTATTTTTTATAAATTTAATATGTGATATAATTATTTCCAAATGTTTATAATGGACTAACATTTAGTATAGTTATTTAAAAATATATATATTTTAACTAACAAATATAATTATTTACATAAATCTCATAATAATTTGACATTTATCATAATTATTTATTAAAAAATCATAAGAGACTATTTGATAAATAGTATTTGATATTTAATATTTTAATAATAGGTGATATTGAATATTTGTGTACTTGCATATTTTATCTTATATTAATATTTGATGTTAGAATATTTAATATGTAGGTAAATTTGAGTGGTTGTGAATTAGAAGCAAGAGGTCATGAGATCAAATGTTTGCATATAGATATTGTGGACCTCATTGGTTGCCACTTAACATAATTATTTATTATATTAACGTTTAACATAATTATTTGATAATCTCTATCTTATAATTATTTTAAAAAAATTGTAATATAGTAACACTTACTACAATTATTTACAAAAATATATATTCCTCACATTTAACGTAAACATTTAGCATAATTATTCTTCATAGGGACTATAAAGACTTAACATTTAGCATAAGTTTTCAACCCGCCCCCCCCCCCCCCCCCCCCGATTAAAAAAAAAAAAAAAAACTTGATATTCAAACCGAATCAAAATTACAACAACTTTGCAGATTTACATCAATCACTAGGAGAGGATGAAGCAGTGACAACTAACTTCGGCTGAAAGAAAAACAAGAGAGTGACAATGCCTTACATATAAATATGTATCAGAGTAATTATTTTTGCTCCTTACTAGACATACAAAACCAGAGAAGCTCCTTACTGAAGTAGCAAGGATATATACAAATTGTAGCCTTAAAACAAGAATTAACCATAATCAAATAATAAGGACACTGATAGAGTAAAAAAACAGAACAAGAAGAACATGATCAGTAGAGTTTCATTTATCATGAGTTGATCAATGTGAAGTCTTTGAGGACCTAAAAAAATAGCAAACCTTCAATATCACCCACTACCCTCTTTGAAAGATCATCTGCGAAACCATTTAGCTCCCAAAATATGCTTAATGGAAAAAGAGTTGAAGTTGTTTCATTTTTTTGTTTTAAAAAGGAAAAATGGGCTGCCAGATTGGCAAGTGGCAGGCTCATTTAACAAACAAATAGATAAGCTCAAATGTTAAACATGCAAAACACTTGGCATTTCATTATGTTAAATCCATTAATTAATTTATTTTATAAAGCAAAATAATAATGATTGTAAATCTTAAGAATATCTTAATTTTATAAAGCAAGATAATAATGATTGTAAATATCAAGAAGATCTTATGTTTAATGTAATTAAATGCAATACCCTTGAATTCCATTCCAGTGACTTGGGTTTGCTTTTCTGTGTCAAATAAATGAGCCAAAAGATAGAAGCATACTTCGATGTATGCAGACCATAATGGGTCCAATTTACTTCTTAAACTTAACCCCTCTGCTTTGGTTATAAGATAACTGTTCCAACATCTAGGTGAAAGAGCTCCAATACTTCACAATTCTTCGAAAATATATTTTCTCCAATGACTCCACAGATGAAGAGGGGGGATGAGATTAAAAAAATTAGAAAAAATCGAGTTGCATTTCTAAGGAATTGGAGTTTTGTTCCCCGGGAAGAAGGATCAAGGATCGGTGGTTATGGCTCACCTTTTGATTATGATTAATTTTATATTAACTTTTGTTGTCATCCCAATGTTGGTTTGTTATACTTTGGTTTAGTTATTAGATAATATAGTGGTGATTGCAGGTTGACCTTATTTCTATAAATTTCGTGCATGTTATGTGATGATGTAATTTATTCTTTCTTCCAACAAAAACATATGTTGTCTCTGTTTTTATTATGGTCTAGGAATATTTACCTACAATTCAAAAAAATTACAAATAATGTTTAATATATTGAAACGACACTTTTCATGTTTTTTACATGTCTATTTGCAAGGTGTGTCCTTCATTAATTTTTGTTTTTTTGTTATAATTATACTTAATACATATATAAGGAGGTCACTAATAATATGCTAAATATATTTTTATGGAAACAAAGTTATGAAAATACTTTATATTTATATTTTTACATGGAAATATGTCACTACTTTACATTTATATAAAATCAACCTCATTTATTTAAAATCTAAAATCAAGGTATGTTTCAAATATCCCTTTATTTTCCTTCAATGGAACCCCGGATTGGCCCATCAAAATCAGTGATCGGCCACCGCTATGAAAATTATTGAGATTTATGGAATTTAAAGACTTGCAATGGTTCATACATAATACAGTAGATTCACTCAATTTCGAATCTTCTACACTGAAGCGTTCCAGCTCTGGACAATTACGCATAACGGCTAAAGCAGCAGAGTCCCCAAGGGCCATCGAAAGGTTAACATAACTAAATTCTTTCAATTTTCTGTTGGATGTAGCAACATTCTACCGAAACATCGACATCATTTGTATTATCTGCCTCTGTATGTAGGCGAACTAGAGAACAACACCGTGATAATTCCCCCAAATTTTCGTGTCGGTGCTTGAGGTTTAGGGTTTCAAGTTTCTCGCAACTAATGGCAAGTGATCTAAAGAGCAGACTAATGTCGAGGGTTTCAAACTAGAGACTTACAGTATCCATACATTTATATAATCAAAGTATGTTTAGATTACATAATCCATAAGAGTGGCATGTTAAAACTTTTATATATGGTCAAATAAACTAGTTGTGTTTTCTTATAGCATTGGTATTATAGCAATAGCTACTAACAACTGCAGTGACATTGCCAAATATATTCCAATTACTTTGAGGCTAGAGGAGCAATTAAGAATATCATCCCAGTTGTTGAAATCACATTCAATGAGCTGAAATCTGCCACGAGGAACTTTAGGCCAGAGAGTGTTCTCGGTGGAGGTGGGTTTGGCTATGTTTTCAAACGCTGGATATAAAAGAATGGTACTGCTACTGTCAAGCCTGGCACCGACCTCACTGTTGTTGTAAAGACACTCAATCTGGACAGGTTACAGGGTCACAAGGAATGGATGGTAAGCATAGATTAATAGTTGCTATGAATTCCCTATCGAAGGCAATGAAGCAAGCACGCTTTTGTTTTGATTTTGTGTTGCTTTTGTGCTGAAATTTTATGTCTCTCCAAATTTGAAGTACCTCTGTTTGTACATGTCGGGTTGTTGAATATGACCCAAGACTATTATTTGATATGGCCTTAGGTTGTAGAGTAGTAAACAGTGAACACTAGCTTAGACCCATCTAAACCTAGCTGTGAGAAGCACCTCGAGGTTGCATATCTCAAATTCCAATATGTGATTCGTCGACCATTTCTGTGAACTATCATGAGCTTCATAACCTCGAGGTGCATATCAAACTTACCGGTTTAGATGTGTATGGGCTATTTTCCATATTGATTACACCCAATGCACTGCATATATTCAATGCACGTTTAAACTGGCACACAAAGAGTTTATAGATCATCCGACACTCCCACCTTGGCTACAGACTACACCTCGCTTTTGCAGTGTCATTCTGTGGTTGAATTTTGAAAGCATGTTGAGTAGCTAAAGTGATATTGACTTTACTGCTCAATCAAATTGGATATCTTATTTGAGATGTGTCCTATAATGGGAAGATGGATTTAGATTCAAGGAACCTGAAAGATTATTTTTCTTATGATTTTGCAGGCAAAAGTCAACTTCCTTGGTCAGCTTCGCCATGCAAATATGGTCAAACTCATTGGATATTGCATCGAAGATGATGAGAGGTTGCTTGTGTATGAATATGTGCCAAGAGGAAACTTTTGGAAAATCACCTTTTCAGATGTGGGTAACATAATTAGAATGCAAACATGATCAAAGATGTATTAAATCATTTTTCCAAGTTTCCTTGCTCCACATTCATGGGATAAATCACATAATAATATTCTAGTATATTATAGTTAGCATGCATAACTATATATAATGTATGGTTTATATAATATTAATTAGTATAATAACTAATTAATATAGGAGATAATAATATATATACTTATATTATAATAATTACTTCATTACTTAATGTGTTATAAACCATACATTATCTCCTATTCCTATTATTATAACATAGGAGATAATCATATTAATTATATTATATATTCTATTATTTATGATTAATTAGTTAATATATGTTAATAGTAATTAGGTCTACTATCTTTAATATATTAATATAATCATATTAGATAATAACTTAATTATATAGTGATTTTTTTTACTATATGCATCTACATATTTATGTTTAAATGTTATTTAATATTGTTTATATTAAGACTACATAGTGAGAAAAAAATAACTTTTATATCAAAATAGCAAATTAAATAATGTTAATTTTTTAATATGAAAATATGCAACTGTAATATGGAAATTTTGTAATATCAAATTTATGTAAATGTAATTTATGCTAGATAGTTTTATTTATTTAATAGAATGAAATTGCTTTATAAATGTAATTCCCTACCTTTGAAGTTTGATTCCTTTTCTCCTATGTGTAAATTAGTATGTTTAAATAAATAAAAAAATAGTGTTGGTTTTGTGATATCAAAATATGTGATTGATTATTCCAATATGTGCTAAAATTTTGATAGTTTTAAATTTTGTCTTTAACATTTGCAATTGAACCATCCAATTTCCTTTCTTTTTACAGGCGATTCCAGCTTTGAGCTTTGCATAGCCAAGTTAAATGTCCTCGTACCTACTACTTCACTTCAACAGTATTTTATTGGTTTTTTGCAATTGCAAACAAGCAGCAACTCTAAGTGCAATGTCGGGGACATTGCCACCTAGTGGTTCTTGTTATTAAAAAAATTATAATTTATTTTATTAAAAAAAGAAAATAATGAAGACTAACCAAAAGTTTGTAATAAATTAAAAATTTTAATTAATTTTTTGTTTTGTAACAATATGAGAAGGCTTCTTTGATTAAAAAGATTCTCAAAAACTCGAGAAAATTAATTAATGATGGGATTCTTCTCTAAATCTTATTCTTTGTATTTTTAATTCATAAATTTGTGTTTGTGTTTGGTTATTAATGTAAACAACATTCTTTACTTTAATCATGATTTATGAAAAACAAATCTGAATTCACATTCATTTTTTGCAATTTCTTCATCATCACATATATTAAATTTGATTTTGTATATTTATTTGGTAATTAATTTAATTTAAAATCAAGTTTATAATATTAATAAGTTAAAACTAAAAAATTAAAAAAAATAACTTACCATAATAATAAAATAAAATATAAAAATAGATTAGTATAATAAAATAAATCAATATATCATTTTAAATTTATTAAATACAAGAGTCGTTTTTTTAAAGTTTACACCATTTTTATTTTTGAAGAAATTTAGTATATTAACATTTAACATATTTGTAAGGTAAATTTAATGAATTTATATTTATTTAATATTTTAAAAAATTTAGTCTTTATCACCATTTAATATATCTAAAATTAAAATGAATTTATATTGATGATGATGATGATTAACATCCACTAAAACCAATTTTGGTGTATCAGACTTTAAGAAGGATAATATTTGGTTTACTTTAAAATCAAGAAACTTTCGAAGTTCATTGTATTGTAACAAATACTATGAAACTCAAATCTAATGTGAGTGTAAGCATGTCACTTTAAAAGAAAGTGATTTTCATCCTCAACCCTCATAGACTCACACAGATAACAAATCTTTTCCACCCATAAAGTTTTAAGACTAGACCAAAGCCCTCTTTCAATATAATTAAAATTAATTTACTTTCAAACCATAATCCAAATTACTATTAATGAAATAACACTTGTATTGGACTTCAAATTTTGCTTTGTTGCTGTCTAGTTTGAGAACGTTGTCTTTTTCCTTGTTTTTTAATGTGGGTTTTACAATATTTTTATATATTATTAATATATGGTATAGTTTTTTTAGGTTAAAAAATAACTAGAGGTTATTATATAGAATTTTTGTTTATTAGGATTTTTAAGATGGATTTTGGTTGAAATCTAGTAAAGTAAAATTTAAAAGTAATCAATTTGTATTTTTGAATTCATAAATAAATTCAACATTCTAAAATACTCACATAGTAGAAAAATTATGCAATTTTCAGAACTAATATATTTGATTATAAGATTTTCTTTTGAGATTTTCAACAAAATTCCAAACAAAACAAAATAAAAAATATAACAATCATTTTAATTCTATCTTAAGAAATGAAGGTAATATCCTCTTAATTAGTGACTTTAATGCTTGAACTACTAGTAACCAAGCTATTATCTTAAGCAATGATTCTAACCCTAATCCTCTATGGTTAGACGAAGACCTTGCTTTAGCTAACCACTACAAAAGAAGTTCTGAATATTAGGGGAAAATTTGTTTAGTTATGAGCTAATCAAGCCCAACGGTACTCAAGATTTAATTGTTTGCAACGGTCTTATGAAATGGCCTAACTCTAGTTGAATGACTTGTATTCATGGGATTAGAAGTAGTGTGGTTGACTATGTCATTTCCAATATCCCTTTAAACAACCAAATAATAAATTTTGACCTTTTAAATGACCATGAACATGACTCGAAGCATAGACCTTTACTTGTAACTCTCAACTTTGTTATGCATAGTAGTCCCATACAAACAAATTCTCAAAGTCAAAGGTACTTATTCTTCAATAAAAGTAAAGTTGATTTTTTTTCAAAATGATTCAAATATTATTTTTTTTCCTCTATCAAGTAGGAGCATTATAGATAACCTTTATCATAATTTCTCTACAGCCCTCTGATCTTCCATTTACAAGTTCTCTATTGAAGTGTTGTATAAAAATAGAAATAGAATGACCAACCCTTGCTATAGCAATGACTGTAAGATTGTGAGAAGAGAAATCAAATAAACTATTGAAAAGTCCCTAAACGTTGACAAGATAAACATGTACAAATCCCTCATTAAAAAAAAGACCTAGATATAAATAATCAACAAGAGAAGCTTTTACACCTCGCTAAGATGGATCCTGAGAAATTATGGAGACAAATTATAACTTGCAAAAATAAAGAGAATACGGGGTCATAAAATGTCTCTAGTGAGATTTGAATTCCGAAGAATCAATGTATACAGGGTTATAAAATGTCTCTAGTGAGATCTAAATTCCGAAGAATTCCGAAGAATCAAGGTATACGGGGTCATAACATGTCTCTAGTGAGATTTGAACCTAGGCAGGGAGGATAGCAAACCCTTCCAATCACCCAATCCACTCTATTTATTTTACAAAATGAATATATAAATATTGACTAAAATAATTATAAAATTAACAAAAAATAATAATGATTATGATATTCACCTACGTATAAGGATGAGAATGGAAGTCACAAGACCCACCCAGGACACCCTATCTTATCTCGTGGAAACCTCAAAAAGGGGCCCCATTAATGACACCATGATGGGTTGACTAGCTACGAGTGGACATAATTTCAAACCATGCAGAACACATGGATCAAGCCTAACTGTTATTAATGTTCCCTCACCCTAATCTACAATGACCTGTGCAGAGGTATCTGATCATATCAAGTGATAGTGCGAAAGGAGAGGCAGTACAACATCATGACAAAATTTGAGTTCATCACACAAAGATGGACAGGGTAATCATGGAGGCAATCTGGTGCATTAATCTCAAGGGCGGATTGAAAATTACCTTCATTATTATCGTTGCTCCTAAAGGCACTGGAATTGATGACCACCAAGAGAGAAATAACAAAGCAGGGATCATGGAACGAAGTAGAGGGATGGATGGAGTTAGAGACATGCTACAAAATCCCACCACCAACCAACTCAGAGTGTCTGAATTCCACCTTGTCATTCTTCATCTTAGCCAACTTATACTTGTACAATAGGTACCTACTCTCCACGTGGGATGGGTTTGCGAGATTTTCCTCCAAGTATCCCTAGAAACACTAGAACCCTGGACTTTCCAACCATACATAATCTCTAAGATAAAAAGCATGTGAAAAGGAAACTTAATTCCACTAAGCTTCTTTATAGTTATTTTAAAGACCATAACAATCTTTCCCACCTTAGCTAATTTGTTTTCAACATGTTAACATGTTTAAGAGAAATTTGAATATACATATATGCATGGATATGTTGTCAAAAAGGGCTCTTTTGGCAGTGCAAGGTTTTTACTTATTTGAACTTTGGATCAATGGCTCCCTTTCTTTTGAAGGGTGTTTTCAGACTTTTATGTCTTAATCATTGGCGTTTAGGTGTTGGGCTTGGTGCTCATCTTGGGGGTTGTGCTTATGGCTCTTGTTGAGCTCTCATCTACGGTTTTTGGAGGGCTATGGTTTATGCTTTTGGACTACTTTATTTTTCTCCCCCTATGTCTATTTTGTTTCCTCTCTTTGTTCTATGGTATTTGACTATTATTTTGGTCTTTTATGGTCAAATTTGTATCGATGTACTACTTGTTCATATACTTCAATTAAGTATATCTTTTTTTTTCAAAAAAGAAAAAGAAAAGAAAGATGTCCTAGAGGTCATGTCCTATCAAATAAAGATGTCATATTGTTGTGACATTAACCATTGGTTCCTTAAATCGATTTAGAAAGAGGGTATTTTTCAGTAGCTAGATATTTCTTATAAATGGCATAAGCCCTACATGTGCATGTCATCATCATTATTTGTTTGGAAACCATAGGTGCCACAATGTGACATGCATACTAACATTTCAATGGCATCCATAACTTGTGACCAATGGACATCTCGATCGGTGTCCTAGAGCAAAAAAAACCCACATTATTAATGATATAAGCTTTGAGTTTTATTGCATGTTAATCCATTGTTCAGAAAACACACTTTTAAATTCAATACCTATTAGCTTAAAGTAAAGGAGCCAAAACTTAACTAATTCAATGCTTCATTAAAATCTCACAAATTTTCTTTGCATAAGTGTTATTGCAACCAAAATATTGAATGTTTCATAAGAGCACCAAATAGGTCTAGGGGTTACAATCATTTAAAATAACAATTTTGGAGGTGTGGAGAAATCTTGTTGTAACCAATAGCAAAAACCAGAGCTCGGAAACAAGATAATGACAACCTTGTCAAGCACACATTTCTAACTTTCTTGGTTCACTTCATTGGAATTTATGTAACATCCCTGCATTTCATAAATAAATAAAAAATTATTTATTGCATGAAATATTATAAATCCCTATTAAAAATGTTTAGAGAGATGTTATTATTCATACTTATTTTGTCATACATTACTGTCGTCATGTATCTAAATTATTATTAGCTTTCTATTCTGGTGATCTGTCGACATGACACTACTTTGACATAAGAAAACTATCTATATTTAACTCGTTGTCATATTACAGTTTGACGTTGTCGTTTCTTTGTTTCTTATCTAGAACTGCACAAGAAGGGGTCATTGTCTTACTTAGTCGTTACGACTAATGCATGAACCTCTATTCTTCTATGCACAGACAATGAGGTATCTTTGTTCAATCGATTAAGGAACCAACTCTACATTCAAAGTGCTAAAAGGAAACAAGGAAAAGGCGGCCTAAGGTGCAACCCTAAACAATTTTTAACCTTTTTAACAAAACAATTAAAAGTGTTTAAATAAGTATCATTTAACAATTCTTATTTGTTTTACAGGCTTACATTTATCCATATCTTATAAAGTTTGAAAGTACCAAGGGTTATAATATCTAACCCGGACAAAGCATAGTAGGTTGAATTATAACACCAACTATTTTATTGCATTGTAATATAAACTATGCTATTATCCTTAGATCCCACTATGTAAGTTTTACAACGAAATTGGGTTTGGAAAATGATGCAAGTATTTGTCAGTTGACTTTAATGTCAAAATCCATTTGAAATTTAGTAACGACAAAATAAAGATTTGTTTATTAAAACAAGCCCTGCGATTTTAATATGTCCTCCAACTGTCGAAAAGCATGAGCTGTAAAACCCTAAGGGTTTTAATGAGTTTTGATTGGAGTAAACTTTCTACCCGACTATTTGCACTGATCGGACGATTTGGCTCGCATGAGCTTTCACATCACGCATTGTTGGCCGTCCGATCGGTACAAATGGTCGGGTAGAAAGTTTACTCCGTTTTGATTACTGCGTGGTCATTTTGTTAAAGTTTTGGGAAAGGTTAGAAGCTCCTTCATTTTTCTCCAGGGCCTTTGGCTTCCTGTTTTCATTACTCCTCTGTTTGTTTCCAAAGGTAGAAAAACCACCATACTCAAATCTTGTCATCGTTTAAACCATTCGAAGCTCAGCTCCAGCGTTAATGGAGTTTGCAACCTTTGATCTGGTGTTGAATGCGTGTCGATGAAATATAGAAAGGTAATTGTAACTTCATCAATAGTTCTTCTCTGCAACACCTATATTTTTTGTATATGTTTTAACTTCTTTTGAACAGCTCTGTGACTGGAACATGGTTAGAACTCGGCTGAGAAGACTCCTTTTGAATGGTAAGACCTCAAGTCCATACTTTTGTAGCTTCGTGGATCAGACTGGTTCTTAGGATGTAATTCATGGCGTTGGGGTTTTTCCATTGTGTTAGTTGTGGTGATGGAAGTGATATTCCGCGTTAGTACCGTATATTTGACAATGTATGGATGATATTACCACCTATGGAGCCGCAGAGGACAAAGCCACTTTGTATAATTTTTGTTTGGTTATGGAACTTGTTAAAACTATAAGCACCCGTGAGGGTCTTGATAATTATATGTCTATTCACTTCGCTCTCTTAGGTCACTGTGTAAAATTCCAGAATTGATAAAGAGTTGTTGTATGTGGAGTCTTGCGACTATGCCACATCATTTTGGATGATAAGATGCTTATATATACTTCTGTAGTTTTCTGTTAGTTGTATCTACATGTGACTTTTGGTTTCTTGTTGACCCGTGAGGGTTTCATAGCTTAAATTGGTATTTTCAGTGCACAGCACTGCAGCCGTGATCCTTGTTCTGTCGTTTTGATTTGGGCTTCCAAAGCCACTCTTAATCATTCCTTTTTTATTATAATTCATTTAAAGGATAATGTAAAAGATGTACTACTGTCAAATACAAGCCTGTCGATTGTATTCATGAATAACCCAAAATGATTTTAAAGGATTCCATAAACGACTGTCTATAATGGTTCTTAAATTGTTGATTCTTTCTTTGTTTATAAAATGCTACAACACGATATGGTCGTGTAACCTTTACTATCAAACATATTGTTTTGGGGTTAAGAAACCACTATTGGTTACTGTTCAGAAAATTATGATGGATAGGTTGTATAACATAACTCCTTGTTTGTTGTGTTTACATATCCTTAACGAGTCCTCCATTTTGACTATAAACAAAAGAAGGTTAAGATTATGGTAAAGTCGTGAAGTCAAGAGTTTAATGAAGAGGTTATTTTAATAATTCTTGCATGATTACAGAACTTGGTTAAGACAATGCTAGTGATATCCCTTGACTTTATTTATTTACAGTTTACAGGATCTAACACTATTCTTCTTGATAATATTCTCTGCTTAGTCTAATTCATAAATTTTTTATAATGTTTTAGTGCGAACTGATGAGAGCTTTTACTTCGATTTCTTAACTAGGTAAGTCTTTCATTACTGTTATAAAGAATCATACTCTCTTTAGTTAATTATACTATTTTGTAAAAATAAAAGGTTTAAGCCCTAAGGTTACCTGTAACTTTTTATTCTGCAAGAGAAACTCTGCGGGAACAACACCAGTTTCAATCTGAAGCCCGTAACCAGTACTTTGATTTGTCTATAATCTCGACTTGGTGTTAATTAACAATTTAGCTGCTAAAAAACTGGGCTTAAGATACCCTTAAGTAATCTAATTGAGTTTTATTATGGTTCATTGATAACTCTAGATTATCCTAGATTAATGCGAGAGTTTGATTAAGAACTACGATTCGATCCTAGGGAGATTAATGAAAACAGAGTATTACGGAAGAACTTGGATATGTGCACTTGTTATGTAAATGAAGGTAACTGTTGTAATGATTTATTCTTTTTGGATTTAGAGCTATAGCTTATATATATTTGAACTACATACCAGGTCTCCTAAAAGTCAGTGGATTGTAAAAATAATAAACTCCTATCTTCTGTACAGGCATACATAGTGATTCAATCAATCGGGTACTACTAATCAAACATAATTTCATATCTTCCTGTACTAGAGTACATCACTTCGGTGAGAAGAAAAATACAGGAGATAATTTGAGTTCATTTCTCTATCAAACAAATTCTATACAAATACTTAATCACATAATCATTGAATAAATATCTATTAGCTATAACCTCATTCGAAAATAATTACAATTTACTTTAACATGAGTAATCTAATAACATAATACATATATAGAATTGGAACCTGGATGTGTTGCAGAAAAAGGACTAACACCCAAGGGAGATTGTTCCACCCAACCTTTTCCTGAAGCAACCAAATCACTTGCTTAGGACCCCCGAGCTTGTTCACTGCACTACTAGGACAGAGATCTCTGCTACACAACAGACTTCTGCAACTTAGCACTCAGCAATAGACTTAACTCAGCAAA
Organism: Pseudotsuga menziesii; assembly: GCA_001517045.1. Lineage (NCBI taxonomy): Eukaryota > Viridiplantae > Streptophyta > Pinopsida > Pinales > Pinaceae > Pseudotsuga > Pseudotsuga menziesii. The sequence goes on from LPNX010994188.1 coordinate 125,327, forward strand.
TAACTTTAGCTATCCCCTCATCAAATTCTTTGTGTTCCTGACTTTTCAATTTGCAGCAGTCACAAAGTTCATTCTCTCAGAAATCAGAATGAGTAGTGAGCCTCCTATTCAGTTTGATGGTTTATATAATATGGCCTAGGTCTTTGGGTCAGTTTTAGAATTTAATGAGCCACTAGCTCAGTTCCCCCTCTCGGGGAACATGAACACTTTTTCAGGGATTATGCTCCTGCAACAGCTAAAAAGTGAATGCTAGTGTTGTCACTTGTCAACCAGACTTCTGCAGCTTCTCCTTCCTCCTAGTGGGTCAGTGAACACTCATTTAACAATCTCCCCTGAATAGGTGTCTCCTTTAATTAATTATTAAAATAAATAATTCTTCAATTACAGTCATCCTTGACCCATTTGGTCATAAACTTTACAATAAAAATTAACATAATTTTTTTGCTGAAATAAATAATAAATATTTATTTTTCAGTTTTGAGTATGTTACAATTTGTACACAAGCCTGTAACGTTCTCAAAATTGAACTTCGATATCAGGTCTCCATGTGTTCTCTCGACAATTAAAATTTAATGTTGGTCACACATGCACTTACAAAGCAAAAGTTACAAAAACATTCATTGGTTACTATAATGCACATTAGGCTTAGCTAGATGACAAGACAATATGGCAATCATTGTCGATTTAGGCCTTCCTTATGTTAACACAATGATCATTTGGCCTTCCCTTCTGTCAACTCCATGGCTAGGTGGCAGATGTTACATTGTATGTTTTGGTGCCATTATTGGCACATAAATAATTCCAATTTTAGGGTTGCTTGTGGTCATCTTAAACATCTATGGTTACCATGTAGCTATGGAAACTTGTATTCTCACAACCTCTCCATTTCCTCTTCTTAACCACCGCCATGTGGTATCACGTATCCTATTTTTAAGTAGGGAGAGTTAATCAAATTATTGTTTCCTGCTATACCATCATCTTCTACATTGCCACTAGCTACATATCCATTGCAATGGTCAAACAGCATATAAATGGTATATACATTGCAATGAGCATGATTGTTTCCATCTTTGTAAGTCTGTTTGTTCTGATTTTCCTGGTGTGGTTTCAGATGTATATAATGGATGACCATCATTAGAATTCTTACCATTAATAGCAATTTTGTAAAAATTTGGTAAGAGTATTGTTCGTGTTGATATTGTCTTGTATATAGGAAAGTGTAAGTCACTAGGTGACTTACACTTTCATCTATATACAAAACAATGTATTATGAAGTAACATATCATCTATTATGTTCCTTTTTTTTTTAAAAATTCTTGAGACTTAGATGCAAATAAATTAAGGGACTTCTTAGGGCTTGGAACCTTAGAGACTTCAATGACATATTTTTATTGTTAGTGTCAATTGGAAAGCAAGGTTGGGATTTCAAAATCAATGCATTGATGTATAGAACATATTCAACTAGCTTTGTTATCTTTGTGGATAGGGAATTAAATTTTTTGACTGTCCAATTTGATCCTTTCTTGGAAGTTGTAATATCACAATAAAGCGGTTTTACTTATCTTTTGTTCAATTTTCATATATATCCTTTTGTTCTTTTAAAATTCAAACATCTTGAGAGATAACAATCTAAACATCATGGGACATAGCAATCCTTCCTTCACTTATAAGGGCAATATGAAAAAAATAATGGTCATATGAAATAAAGCTAAAATATGAGATCAGCTACAATTAATCATATTTAGGTGTTTTGGTTTGTTGATGTCAAAATTTATTTATGCCATATCTCATTGTGATGGCAAGGCTAACTCATGTTGGTGAATATTTTGGTTGAAGATAGTTAAATAGTTATATGATGAAGTTAACGAGAAGTATAGTTTGACTTTATGAGTTTGTATATATCTTACCAACATAGAGCCATCTTAAACCTATATCTAATAAGCACCTAGAAAGAACCAATTTTTGAGGTGTACTTTTTTTTTAACTTCAATTTTTTACACATCCAAAAACTTACACTTCGAGAAATTCTATCTCTATTGGTGCTTGATAAATCCAGGTTTAAGATGGATCTATGTTGGTTTTAATTTCTTAATTTTATGTGTCTACATGGATTTTTTTTCATTACTTTTCATTTGGTTTTAATTTTTAATTTTATAAATCGCCGTAAATTTTTTTTATTACTTTTATTTTTGGTAACATAACACTACCTTACATGACAACATCTCGACAGATTAAATTGAAAAACACCTGACTTTTTTCAATACAATAAATCTCATATATATATATATATATAATTAAAATTTATAATTTGATATTACTGATACTTATTATAAAATCTGTTATTTTATAATTATGAATATGGTGTATTTTGTGTATGCTGTCCATACTTTATTCCTCGAATAAAGTATGCCATGGTCCCTATAAAATAAATATGTATGATAACTTAAGAAGGTAGTTATCCCTTCTCACAATGACACTACGTCATTTCCATACACGTTCAAAACAAAACCATGTGCGCTATGGGTTTTTTTATTAATGCCACACTATTTTAATAATAATTATAATGTATACCAATTGCAATATTTACAAATACTTATTAAATGTATACTTGTCAATTTCATGACATGATGGCGCGGTAAGATTCTAATTTTAGAATTCAAATTAATATACACTCATTAATATTTTTCTTGTTTATATTATAAAATAATCTTAATTAGATTTAATTTTATTATTATTTTTTTAACTAAAACGATTATGAATTTATAAAAAGAATATACGTTGGGCCTTAACCAAAGTAGCCATTATTACAATCAATTATCTGCCTCTTAGAAAACTTCTAATTCAGCGCTATTTTGTTTACCTTCGATCTACGGAATAAGTGCCCAATGAGCTTCTTCTTCATTTATCCTCAGGGCTCCTTGTGACAGTAGGCAGCCCACATTTGCCTTAGCATCGACTTCCATGTTCAACCCATGCAAAATATGAAACAATAGATGCGAAAAGAAATCATGCATGACTGACCTCAACCTTTGTAAGGTTTTGTTGAGTAACAGATCATTGAATAGAGCATTTGTGTTTAGAGTCTTTATCAGGATTTCCGAGTCCCCAAAGACTTGAACATCTTTGATCCCTTTCCCCCGTGCTATCTGGCAAGCTTTAAGTAAAGCAAGAATTTATGCGTGGTTATTGGTTTTCTAGCCAATTCCCCAACTGAAGCTATCGACTCTTTTACCATCCGCTAAGTAAATCACCCTGCCTGCTCTTGCCCTCCCTGTGTTACCTTTGGAGGCACCGTCAAAGAAGATCGAAGCTTTCCCCTGTACCCTCCACGAACCCTGGAAATATGCTTTTGAGTCTCTTAGTCACCACCTTGGATTTATGCTCGGTCGGCCAAGATCATTTTTTCTATCCCTAAAGGTATAAGTGCCCAACCATTTTTTTTCTTCTGGGAGAAACGTATAACCCTTCTTAAAAGATTGAACGCCCACTGTTTCAATGTGGAAAGTTTTGGTTTTAGCAACCACCTTAAGCGGTTGTTGTTGTTGAGTATTGTTGAAAATTTTATCATTTCTGGATAGCCAAATGTTCCAACACACGTATTTGGGGATAACTAGCCATATTCCACTTCAGGAAGACTTACCTTGAATTGGATGGGGGTATCTCGATTTCTAGGTGGAGAATAGAAATACCGTCGATATTTTCTCCAGTGCTGGGGCGTTGAGGCCATGAAGAGTGAGAGACCACACTTCCCGAGTGAATTTACAGTCCATGAATAGATGGTCGCTGGTTTTCAAATCTCTACAACACATGATGCATCTGTGGGGTCCAATTATGCCACGTTTTGCCAGATTTTATCCAGTTAATGCCTTTCTGTGCATCCGAACCCAAAAGAAAAAATTAACGTTGGGGAGACTGCTTGGATCCCAAACTTGTTTCCATAGTTTTGCTGGAAGGACCGACACATACTTCGTTTGCAGAGAGAAGAAACCCTACGCAGCTATAAAGGAGTCGATTTTCCCCCATCCCCATTGAGCTTTCTCCTGCATGTGAACTGGAGCCATATCCGACAACGCAATGAGGAGCTGCGTTTTTTTATTTTCAATTTTCTCTAGCAATCGTGGAAATGCCCAGTCGTACCAACTACTGTCTTCTTTCCAAATCGAGATGTCTGCCAACGTTGAATACCCCTGCAATTTTAACCAATCTCGAATGTTGTTGATCCCCTCCACGTTGTCCAAACATGGCTTCCCCATTATGTTGTCCTACCACAACAACGTATCATTCCCATTGCTGGGGATTTTGTACAATTCTTTTTGGAAGAAATCGAGTCCTCTTTTGCAAAGATTCCATGTTATAGTTCCTTTCAAAAATTTGACTTCCTGGAGATTGCGCAGAGGTTCTCCTCTCATGTATTTCATTCTCAGAATTCTACTAACAGGGTGCTTACTGTCTAAATGTAATTTCCACAAAATTTTACCTCCAAGTGCCAAATTCGATAGCCCTGGATCCGATAGCTTGACTGTATCCCACTTTAATAAGTGGGATTTCTTTTGATTTCCTTTTCCACCTTGCCATAAGAAATCCCATATTAGCTTAGAGATCTGATCCATAATCAATTTCAGAGCTAAAAGGAAGGAAGCTTGGTAGATTGGCAATGAGGAGAGCACTGCTTTCACCAGCGTGAGCTTGCCAACTTTGGTGAGCCATTGACCACCCCAAGCTCTGATTTTTTATCTTAGCTTGCTCGGCATATCATCCCACAGCATAGCTCTATTAGACCCCAGGGTTAAGGGAAGACTGAGATATTTAATTTTTTTCCAGCTTGCAAAGCCAGAGAAGCCCAAACAATTTGCAATTCATAGAATGTATTTTTGCTCTGCATTCCATCCATACACAACACTCTTCCTTTTGTTGATGAGAGCTCTAGATATACTGCAAAAATCGTGTAGAATTCCATTGAAAGCTTTGGCTATTTTTATGGAGGCTCCCCCCAGTAGCAGTGAATCATCAACAAAGAGAGCATGGTTAATAGGCTCTATGCCTTTTGTTATCCTTATGCCTGGAACTTTCCCAACCTTATTTTCTGCAACTAGCTTTCTACTCAATGAATCTACCATCAGAATGTATAAAAATTGAGAACGGGGGTAGCCTTGCCTTATTCCCCTCGAGGCCTGGAAATAATTGGTTGGTCTGCCATTTACAAGTGGATCTATCCACAGTTTTTCTATGCATGCTTTGATCAAATTGAAAAAATTAGAGTTGAATCCGAAGGAGAGAAGAACTTTGAATAGGAATGAGTGTTTTATCCAGTCAAATGCATTTGCCATGTCAAGCTTTATTATTATTCCTTGCTCCTTCCGATGGTAGCTTGATTGGATGGATTCTTGTACTTGAATCACGTTGTCTATGATATGTCTCCCTTTGACAAAACCTCCCTGGCTGGGAGATATGAGTTTCCCGAGAAGAGGTTTAATTTTGTTTGCCAGTAGTTTAGTCAAAATTTCATAGGATGAGTTGCATAGTGAGATTGGCTTGAATCTTTCAAAGGTGCTCGGAATCACTTCTTTGGGAATCAGAGCAAGAAAGGTAGAGTTAGTGCTACCACCCACCTTGGGTTTCTGCTGGAAAGATTTTTCCATTCTCAGGAAATCAGTTTTAATGATTTCCCAACACTGTGGATAAAAGTGGATTAAAAATCCATCCAATCCTTGGGCCTTGTCAGGTTCCATATCCCATACTATACTACAGATCTTTCCTCAGTAAAATGGTTTGAGAGAGTTGTATTATCATCACTGTTGACTAAAAGAGGAATGCGGGAGAGGAAATCAGTGGTGACATCCTCATTTCCTTCTCTATTGTCTTTAAACAGATTTTGATAATTAGTTTCAGCTGCACGCTTAATTTGATCCTGGCCTTTGTGCAGAGTCCCGTCTGAAGTGGTGATTTCAGATATATGGTTTTTGGAAAGTCTAGCTCTGCACTGTCTATGGAAATAGGAGGTGTTGCGATCTCCTTCTTTTTACCACAGACTTCGAGACTTCAATATCAAGAACTCTTCTTCTTGCCGAAAAGACCAAAAAGACTTGGCTTGGGATGCTTGTTCTTTTTCAAGGTCTGCACTGGTAATGTCCTTTCTTTCAAGGTCTATTTGGAGATTTTCTAGTAGCTGGGTAGTCTCCTTTCTGTGGCTGGTTGGTGTGTTATTGGGATTTCTGATCCATTCCTTTAAAGCTGCCTTCGTGGCCTTTAGTTTATGCTCCCACACAAAGGAGGGGGGCCCAGACACTGGAGTAGACCAAGCTGAGATTACCTTTTCTTGAACCCTTCCTTTTCAATCCAAAGATGGATGAATCTAAAGGGTATGGGCCCCAGATTCTCTTCATCTTCCAACTGGAGCAGGATGGGTTTGTGGTCTCAAGCCAATTTTGGGAGAGTTTTGGAGGAGATCACCCTCATTTCTAGCAGTGAACTCTAAACCAGGAATCGATCCATACGGGAAGCTATGTGCTCTATCCCAACTCTGTTGTTTGTCCAAGTAAAAAGCCTCTTTTTGGCTTGATGTCTAAACGATCCCAATGTTGCATGTGGTCCTCAACCAGGGGAAGCATTTGATCCTTTCCATTGTTCCCTCCTCTCTTTTCTTTAGGGTCAAATATCATATTTAGATCTCCCGCAATTATTATATTCCGAGAAGAGTAAATTTCAATGAAATATACCAGATTTATCCAACAATCTTTCTTTTCTATCTGGAGAACATGAACATACAAATTGAAGAGAGAAAGGGTGACCTTACTTGTTTTATTGCAGAGTTCAGTGTAGATCCAGTGTTGGGTTTCAAAGGAGCTTTCAAGTGAAAACTCCTCATCTGACCACATATTTTCTAGGCCCCCAAAGGTGCCTTTGGTGCTTATGGCCTTCCCTACCCTTTTCTTCCACTTTGTGTTGTTGATCTGAAGGAGGGTTTCCCCTTAAATATTAGTCTCTTGGAGCATGAGAACCTCAGGGGTTTCTATTGTCAGAAGGTCTTTTAATGCTTCAGCTTTCAAAGGGTTCCCCAATCCTCTGCAATTCCAAGAGAACAACCACATTATTTACCAATGTTGGGATGGGATGAGCCTCCCTTGGGAGGTCTTGTTCTAGTGTTTCTCCCCATTATCATTTCGATTACAGCTTGGTTTCCCTGCATTTTTTGCCTCTTTGCTTCTTCCTCTCGGGCTTCCCTGCGATATTTCCTCCCGGCTTTTTTAGATGGCCTCTCAAAGGACTCGTCCTCCGATGACCGTGAGGATTCCGAAGGTTTTTCCTTGTTATCTCAGCATAGGTAGGTGAGGAGTAGAACCTTGCTCGAGATCTAAGGTGGGGTTCTTATGTCCTTTCCTTCTCAACTGTTAGGGGGGCTGTTGCTTCATCTCCTCAATTACCGTTTCTATTTTGTCTTTTGCTACCCTTAGTGTTTCAAAGGGATTTTCCTCCGCTTCTGTCCTTGGTTGATCTTTGTTTCCCTTCTCTTGTTCCTGCCTTACTTCTGGCACATCAGCTCCCACTGACATTTCTTTCCCTTTTTTCCTACTATTTGTCTTTGTCGAGGCTATTTTATATGCCTAGGTCCATTGATATTTGGATTTCTCAGCCTCTTCCTCAACCTTTTTCTTGTAGTATCTCGCAAAGTGTCTGTGTCTATGATAGTACCTGCATTTGAAGGGGATTTGTTCGTAATCCAGCTCTTGGATATGTGACCAGTCTGAGACAATTAGGTTGATTGCTTCTGGTAGCCCTATTTCCAGGTCAACCTCAACACATATTCTTGCGCGGGAGTACTGATCCTTTCTCTCCATGTGATCTATGTATTTCCCGAGAGTGTCGCCAATAGTTTCCAGTGTCTTCAAATTCTAGCAGTGGAAGGGTAAGTGTGGAAGGCGCACCCACACCGGGACTGCCGATGGCACATCTTGCGTAGGATCGAAGTCTGGGGTCCATTTATTCAAATATAATCCCTGGGGACCCATGAAGTAAGTTCCATTCGTGAATATGAGACTTCTTTCTTCTCCTTCTTCGAACACAAATACGAAGAATCCCTTGCCTACGGAGTAGCTTCTGATGCCTTTTTTTACTAACGGTCTCCAATTCCTCTGCACCCATGCATCTACCGCCTGAAGAGAAGGCCACAAGCCTATGAACTATCCAATGAGGCCTTGATCTGCTAGATTCAGAGCTGATCTGCATGTTTCTTCAGCTGGGAGGGCTACAGTAGGGATACTATCCAACTTTTTATGAATTTGTGTTGTTTCTCATTTAGTTTTTGTTTTCTGCAGCTCGCTATCAACTTCATGAAGGTCACCAGCCCTGGTGGGTGAGATGTGGATGCTTCAGGATCCCCATATGGTCACATGGAGCCATGCACGCAGCAGTAGGAGGATGCTACAAGGACCAATGTGGACTGCATGGGAGCAACCAACCCGAGGAGGCAGTCACATGAGCCAAAAATTATCAGTTATAATATGACCTATTTTTCCTTTAATTTCATTATTTTAAATATGATGACAAATTAAAAATATATATATGATACCAATATATATATATATNTGTTTGGACCTTAAGAGAAAAGAAATCATTTATTTGGATTGCTGTAAAACTTTCTTCATATGCTCAGAAAGCTTAGAAAGAAGTGTTTATAGGTCATCATAGTTTTGACATGTTAGAAGGTGAGGGAGGTTTGTATTGTAGCAAAGATTATGAAATTGTGATATGATGTGGATGTACACAGGGAAATCTAAGAGAAAGCGACTTTCATCCCCAATGCTCATAGTCTCAAAGAGATGGCAAATCCTTTCCACCCATGGTATTCTAGGAATTGTCTAGCGTCTTATTTCACTATGAAGCTCATGAGAGTTCGTTCTTATCTTGACTACATTAATTTTCTTCTTCAAACTAGTTAAAATAAAGAGATAAATTTGATCTTCTAGATTAGGGTTATTGACCTCGATATAGTATCTTAATTTTCTTTTAGCCACTAATTCCTTCTCACCCCATATTTTCTCTTTAAACTTAAATGTGATGATATTTTTAGTGTTATTGTTATTTTGCAAAGTGACATTTTTTGTTAATCCCCTAATGGTTTAACCAAGTCATGATGTCTTAATACCCGCCTCTATTGAGTCGTAGGTGGTAGGCTTGAATATATATTAAAGCAATTTTAGGAATCCTCTAGTCTCCCATGTTGTACACAAATACCCAATCATATTGATGCTCTCGATGGTGGGAAGACCCACTTCTGTTAGGATAGTATGATAGGGTGAATTTCTTTTAATTTTGAGGTTATATGTTATAAAACGTTTATGGATTTGGTCAATCTTTCTCCTAGATTCTCCAGACATGCGGCAACCCAAAACTTCACAACCGTATCAGATAATGGGAGTGACGAAAGTTTAAAAAATGAACTTCTTTGTATGCTACATCACAAGGTTTGTTAATTTACAATTGTTTTTTAGACCAAAATAATATGCCCACCCTCCATTAATTCTTTTGTCAATGCTATATTTCCAATTGAGCTTGCGATGGATATCGATTAGGAGATATTTGTAAGAAGACACTTCCTCTAAGTTTCTATTGTCATATATACAAAATTAGTGTAAGCAACCTTCTTGGAATTGATAATCATAATTTTAGTTGTGGAGCCTGATTTTCTTGATTGCGAGATCGTGTTTAAACCGAGCCTGGATCCCAGTACCATAACGGGGGTGTGTGTGGGGGATTCCCCCCACTATAGTCATCATGGGGGGTCTAGGGGGGGCATCGATTTATTTGGGAGCCCCCCCCTTGGCAGGGGTTCGAGGGCGACGCCCCTATAGAGAAAATTTACGAAAAAATGCCTTGTAAAATGTTGTAATTTTAGAGTCATGACTTGATCAATAATGGGTGACTTACAAGCCCTTGGTTTTTGGCAGCCCGTGGTTTTTTGGATTACTAATATATATTATCAAAAAGTTGTCAAATTTAACATTTTTTTCAAGACATGAAACTAATCAACAATATCATGCACGCCAAATTCTTCATTGAAATTGGAATTTTATGGAGCTTGTATTTCTTCAGGGACATCAATGTCATCTTCCATTGGGACTTCTATGTCTGCAAGATGCTCAAAGTGCTCATTTCCAAACATCCCTCCTAATGGGGGTTGAGGCCCTTTTGACATCTTCACCACAAGCATTTCACTAAACTCTCATTTCTTCAAACCAACTTCTTGCAATTCATATGGAAGAACTTGAATAACATTAATTATTTCCTTGATGTAATTGCATTGCAGTGGGTCATTATCAATGGATATGCAATTTCTCCCTTTCTGTAAGGATCATGCTATTGTTGTACCTAATCACCAAAAACAAAAACAAATAGTTTAGTCAAATAACATAAAGAAGCATACTTTAAAAAAAATTAATGAAGAATAAAAAAACAATAAAACTTGAAATATGCTTTCATATGTAATATTAGAAATTTTACCTGAACCCGAGAACAAAACTAAGACCTGATCTCCTTATCTTGAAAATGTATCTATGAGATAATTAATCAACGCTTATGACTTTTGATAGATCTTTAGAGTCACTCATTTCAAATCCCTTTCTTCATATGTTAATGTTTAAGCGCGACATTATAAGTTAACATCTATCTATATATTCCTTAACTATTTTAATTTATTAAAACAGATTCATGAGTCACATCTTTTATCCAAGATGCAAGATGTATATTTTCAATATCATTGAAAATGAATCATTGGTGAAGCTATGTTTGTTATAACAAAAATATATAAAAGATATTAAAAAACAAAACACATAAACAAAAATAATGTAAAAAACTAATGCTTAAAAAAAATAAAAACAAAAGTATAAAAATGATTTTTTAAACTTCACTAAAAATCAGAAAAACTAAAATAAAATAAAAATTAACTAAACTATATTAAACTAAACTAAACTAAAATAAATAAATAAAAAACAAAAAAAAAAACAAATAAACTAAACTTTAAAAAAACGTAAACAAAACAACAAAAATAACAAATAAAAAAACAAAACAACAAAAAATAAAATAAAAAAACCAATAAAACAAAATATGCAAACACTAACCAAGATGGAGTGTAAATGGGGTAGGGAGGGGTGGCAGCCCTACCCCTTCTACACACCACCTACACCATCTGGCCACCACTCTACAGTCATTCCACCACCACCTCCCCTACCTACTCCTCACTATCTAAGTTGTATTTCTTTAAAACAATTTTTTTAAATACTTTTACCTTTTTTTATAAAGTTTAAAAACTTTAGTTTTTTACATAATTTCTTTAGTTTTTTATCTATTTTTTAAATTGTTTTTTATCTTTAATCTTGTGACTTTTTTTAGTTAAAAAAAAATCAAAATTTGTTTTTACTTTTTTAGAATTTTCTTTATTTTAATTTAATTTTAAAAAAAAATTGGATTAAAATTATATGAATCATTTGTTCTTGTATGGTCTAATATATGATTTCATTATGAGTTGCATTATTTCTATGGTTAAAGTGGTGAAATATTTATGAAATATAATTTTTTGTTTAATATGCAAGTTTTAAAAAAATTGTAATTTATCTCTTGAAGAAAAAAAATCTTTTTTCCAATTTAGGGGTTGATTTTAAAGTTTTTGTAAACAAGAGTATGAGATGTTTAGGCCATGGCTCTATTTTTTACCCTGAAAAAAAAAGCATGTATACCAGTATCAACACTTTTATATTTGGGGGGTGTTTTCAGTGTTTTTTTATCCAAAAATCATCGTTTTTATGGCTAGAGTTCTCGTTCTTAGTATAAAGTTCTCATTTCATAGTATAAGTGGTTTTATATTTGCATATTGTTTATTGTTATTGCTCTGCGATTATGTTTTCTAACACATAATTTTTGTTTTGTCGATGTTAACAATCATACTCGTATTAGAGAAAAAATCATTGAGAATTCTTAATTGCTTATTAAGCTCAAAGAGGTGTCTTGTCATAAGAACAATATCATCAACGTAAATAAGGAGGAGGATGAATATTCTAGATAAGGTCATGCCACCGCAACCTGCTTCTTATAAACAACCATATAGCTTATAAGTGTATATGTTGAAAAGGGTATAGGAGAGAGGGAAACCTTGCTTAACTTCAATATTACAAATAATATCTTTCGACCACCCTTCAATGCTCTTAAATTTGGTAAGGACAGTCTCGTACAACCTTATCATGGAAACTCTCAAATCGAAAGGAACCATTAGCTCTTTTAATATGTTCCACAAGTTATTTCTATGTGTCGTATCAAAAGCTTTCATAAAGTTCGCAAAGTAGCATAAGGTATTGGATTTCCTATTATGGCATTCCTCCACAATGATCATGAGCATAACAAGGTGGTTTGTGGTAGAGTGATGTCTTCTAAATCTTGCCTAATCTTTAGCCTACTTGCCTTCAGTTTCTTTTGTTTTTAACAGAAACTGAAGGCATTAAAGGTTGTGAAAAACCATTTAAAACATAAGCTAAGATCCAACATGAAATATGCATTCACTGTGATTGGGAAAACCATAACTAAAACTACTAGATATTTACAAAATTTTATGGATTTCTTCTTAGAATTCACCATACTAGAGGAGAGATAAACCCTTATAAATTGAGAATTTAGAAGTATACAGGAAAACATCTACAAAAAACCTAAGTATGTAAGACTACTTTTTTTGGGTTTCGTGCCTGGAAACGACTTTGATATTGAAACTTCTTCCATTGGTTGCGCTCTGTTGGCTAATGTCTCCTAGCATTTGCTGCATTGTGTCATGTTTACCATTTTCTGCACATCTTCAATTATTTTCTCAACTTTTCCCAAAAGTTCCTTGATATCCCTGTCCATATCGTCTAGCCACGAATCCTGACAAGATAACTTGCTTAAAGCATACCCCACATCTGTAGAGAGCTCCTGGTTCTACTTGAGTCCACTACAGACCGCCTCATAAACCTTCCTCAAGTGAATTTTGAAATCAACAATCTCGTCCTTGATTTTGATCATACCTACTAACCACCCTTTCTCCTCCTGCTTCTATGTCCCCATATATGTTGTCTCCCCCAACAAACACAAAGGAAAGGAATTAATCATACCCGAAAACTTCAGAACAAAATCCTTGCCGAATACCTTATTTTCTATTACAACTTGATGGAGGGTGCTCTGACCTCCTCTCGGTAAGAAAACCTGCTTTGCTTCTATTTCGCATGCAGGAGCGGCAAGAGCAAGGGACGAAAATAAATGCTTCTTCCCATTGTCGTGAATGCTCTAACCCAAAATCACATGGGCTCGTACATGGAGCCTTTCACGCGTACTCAAAACACTATGAATAAGTCGGTATTGGTTATGCATTTTTATTGGACCCTTACCCCGGATGTAGGGGCTAGGGTCCCTTTTGAAAGTGAGCTCATGGAACATGGTGGGTCTTATGCTCGCCATTGAAATAAGACATCGAACCTAACTCCATTATAGCTCCATTGTTATTTAGGGAGTCATCTTTTTCATTGTTTTCTCGAAGGACATGATAATAGCTTATTTCTTTGCCAGAATTGAGCTGTGATATCCTTCTAGAAATTCTTTTGCATATGGTATTTCCTTTTTCATATCCCTTCCACATCTTCTGGATGGCGTGTCTTGAGTATCCTATTATGGCAATTTTCTGTATATCTAGCTTGGCAACGAGTTTAAACCCATGCAAAAGAGCTAGCCACCCAGCTTAGTTCTTGGTTTTTATTCCTAGTCCCTAAGCAAAGGAATCTATTGTATTTCGTATGGGATCAAAGATTATCCCTCCCGCACCTGCCTCCCATGTTGCTTACCTTCAGTTTCTACACAGTTTCTAGACATAAACTGGTTTTCTTTTCTAAGATGATACCATAAAACTTGGCTAAGAGAGGGATAATCATAATGGTCTGATAATTAGATGCCCGATTATTTTTATTATCCTTTTTAAAAATAGGAATAATAAGGCTTTGAGTCCATGGACTTAAGAAACCTTGCTTGACCCCTAGTTTGAAGAGTTTGTGGATATGAGGGATGAGGACAGACCCTCCAATTTTTAAGATTTCTACATGGTATCCTTCAATGTCCTTAGCTTTTCGATTTTCTAGGCACTTAACCCTGAAATCAATGTCTTGTAATGAGAAAAACTATTTTTCTATAACCAGGATTTGAATGTTATCTTTGACATCTGAGGATTCGTAAATCTTTTTAAGATGAGAATTATAATCATTCAAAGCAATCGTATTATTATCTTTAGTTTTACTACTTAGAATTTGCCTCCATAATTTCTTAGGAGCTACCTTAGTGAGGTGTAAAAGATTTTTTGTCTTTTATTATATAATGCATTTCTTTTCTTGTAATTAGGGATTTGTATCTATGTCTTGTCAATTTTTAGAGACTCTTCAGCAGCTTCCTTGATAAGTCTTCTTGCATTTCAACATTCTTTACCATACTAGGGGTTGGTTCTTCCATTTTTCCTTTTGCCTCAAAGTAGCCTCAAACTTTGAGGGAGAACTTGTTAATGGAAGATGAGATGACCACAATAAAATTATAATAGAGGTATTCTATGTTGTATATACTTGATAGAGGAAACAAATCATTTTTTAAATCATTTATAAAATGATCAACATTATTCCTATTAAAGATTAGACGCTTTTGACTTTGAGAATTTTTTTATTATGTGGAATCGCTATGCATGACAAAATTGAGGGTTACAATTGAGGTATATGATCTGAGTCAGGTTCGTGGTTGTTCAATATGCCATTTATCACTTTGTTGTGTACAAAGATATTAGATATGACATAATTTACCACACTAGTGCCAAGCCCATGAATACAAGTCATCTAGCTAGATTTTGACCACTTCATTAAACTATCACAAATTATAAAATATTGAGATAAAAAAAAAAATTTAAAATTGAAATAATTACTTAAAATGATAACTTTATTACTTAAAGATCAAAGACTAATAAAAACATATTTAATATCAAATATTAATTATATATTTAATATTTTAAGCAATATTATTATTTTTTATTTATATTTTTTTTAAACTAATTATTTTGTATTTACATGTGTGTTTTCTATCTAACATCTTATTATTTTATTATTAAAATTTTCATAAAACTGAATTCTAAATAAATATACTACTGGTCCCACTTATTTCCATAAGAACATCTCACTTATTTCCTCCATAAGAACATCTCTTTCAAAATGAATAAAACTCATTATTTCACCTTCCGAACTCAAAAAAGTCATTAAACATTATTCTTATTATCGTGATTAATCCCTGTGTGATGTAAATAGGTGCAACTTGGCTCCAAGTCATTGGATGCCCTTATACTAGTATCTACCTTCCTTCCTCAAAATTTATTATTATATAAAATTAAAATTCACTTTACTTATTTGGAAATGACTAATGATAAATGGGTGAAGTACTTTTGTAAATAAAGGTTGGAGAAAATATTGTGGTGGCTGATAGATGACGTGGATGTGATGCGATGTATCACCCATCGTGCCTACGTTCCTTGCACGTCTGTTACAGCTGGACCCATTACCCTAACATTGCGCATCCAGGCTGGACAAACATCACTACATTTGAAACACTGTCATAATCTATGTATACGTGGACCCCATCGCAACATGGATCGCGGAGGAATCTGTTGGATATTCCTGTATTTAATTAACGATCGATTACGCGGAAGGGCCAAAAACAGTCCCATAAAATATGCCGGTACTGCAGGAGTCCATTGACACATTTATCCTCTAGCACCAATGGTTGCTCATTTGATCTGTTGTGGCAAGGTGTAAAGGGTAAGCGACTCTATTAGGACTTCTCGGCTTCTGCTAAATCACAAGTTATTGGTATATCTGGCTTGTACGCTGTTGGATATATTCTTGAGAGGTGTTCCCATGGTTACTGAAGTTTGAAATTAACCCAGTTAACAATTACAAGAATCCTCAAACACTTACAAAGTGGGAATACTATATACATGTAAATTTAAGTAAACACCAAAAGGCTAATAATTCAATCTTAAACTAATGATTCAATCTTAGTGTGTGAACCAAATCTACTGTTCATCACTTGATGATCATCGTTTATCTTTAATAAAATTCCTGTATTATAAATGTCATTTTTACAGCACTATCAAAGAAACCTGTAGCATACATGAAAGCAGAAAGGTTAGTGATTTGTTAAGGCCTTTTTCTAATCTCTACTAATGCATAGTCCCTGTTTAAACTTAAAATTGTAACACAACTAGCAGAAACGTTCAAAGGTCTGTCTTAAAAAAATATGAAAGTTCCTAGCTTTCCAAACACATAAAAATAGGAATAACATCCCATTCGTCCAAGTGAACCTCAATTTTGAAGGGGGATAACATCCACCAAGTTGTGCTTCTGTAAAAGTTGAATAAAGAATTTTGAGACAGGGTCACTACTCCCCAGATGTCAGATGAAAATAAAGTGAAATTCAAATCTACAACCAAAATAAGATTTGAATCCCTCAGTAAGCCACTAGAAGCAACAAAATTCCAAAAATATTCTTGGACCATAACAATTAACAATGAAATTTTTTTGATCCATCCCCTTATATCTTCCCTCCAAAATGATGCCCAACATAAGGCCCTGTAGAGGGGTTTTAGTTAGATCGTCTTTTATCAGGCATATAATGTTAAATGTTAAAGGGGTTTTAGTTAGATCGTCTTTTATCAGGCATAAAATGTTTATCTATGTTGATTAAGTAACATTTAAATATGTGTTAATCGTATTTGAAGATTAAGCAACATTTAGATCTATCAGGCACCTGAGCATGCATGTATTAGAAGGCGGCCTATTATGTGTGTTATACATTTCAAAGTTATTCAATGATGGGTATGTTGGATAGGCTAAAATTATTTCATGACAAACAACTTGGGTACTTGTTAAATTCCATTCCATCTCTATTATGTTGTACTAAATCCATTTAATGTAAAGTTGTATTTTTATTGGTGTGTGAAATATTTTAACATTGACATTTAATTATAAAATTGAGTAATGATAAGTGATGATGTTTGTCATTATAATTATGATGATGATATTAGTTATTTTCTGAAATTAAATTAATAATAATAATTTAGTGATAGTTCCCGGATGTGGGTGATATTTCAGGCGTTAGCCGTCCCTCTTTCCGGCCACTACAAAGAGCACGTGTCGCTCTCCTGGACACTCATTGCGACAGCGCACCTCTTCAGCTCATTCAAGGCTCCTCGCACGTGGGAGAAGCTCCCTCTGTCACTTCGGCTCATGCGACTCGGGCTGGCGAAGGTCTGTCCTCCTAGGTGCTTTCATGGATCTACTTCGAATGTTAATGCTTGCAGGTACTTCGAATGACAGGCGTCTTATTCAGAATGATGTCGAGATTTATGGCTTGGCTAGAAGCACTACGGGGTTTGTTGTGCAGCGGGAGGTTCGTAGTGTATTTGTTTCAGTGCGCAATAGGTTCAGTGCAGGAAAGAACGTCCCCATGCGAATTGGTTTCAGGCTCAAGTTGGCAGCCATGTCCTGACAAAGAGGAACTCCTAGACGTGCTAGCTTCGGCCGAGGCAAAACCCAGCGGGGCTGTAGTGCTCAGACCCTGGCGGACTATAAACCTCACATCTCTTCGCGCGTCTATGTTTTGGTGGAAGCCTAGGAAACTCGGGTCCTCAACCAGAAGCTCTCGACTGGTGAGGATGGCAGCCAAATTAATCATGATTGGATGATGAAGAACATGCTCTGCAACCTGGTGGAGGACATGCTCAGCAATTGGCCTGAGGCTCAGGTTGTTGTTCACACCATGAAATCTAAAATTTTTAAGATTGAAACCCAGCTTATGGCCATGGACAATTCCTTTGCTTGGAAAGGCATGGCTAGCATCTCTAGTCTAAACAGGAGAAAAGCTGGGGGGCGTGCTTAGGGTGGAGGTGCTAGTGGCAGTGAATCTGGTGGCTAGGCTCTTACTAGTCTTGGTGGCAGCGGCAGTGCAACCGGTTGCTCAACCGAAACTCCTCGTGTCAATCCATTTCTGGTTCCCTCTACGGTGGAGCCTCTCCTCAAACGTCTGAAGGAAACGTCGGCCCAACAATCTGAGCAGCAGCAGCATTCGCTTTCTCTGGCTCCGAATGCCACCACCAGCTCGCCTACTTTGTCGCAGGAAGAAAGATGGGTCTGCCCCATCACTGAAGAAACTCCTCCAATTTAATGGACGTGTCAACCAGGTTTTTTGGTCAAGACTCCAGTGGTTTTTGGTCGGTCTTTAATTATATTTCATGCTACTGTATGTTTTTATGTCTGTTATGGAAATCTTTATCTTCGCTCTAGTATGGGAGCTAGTCGTTTTTATTCTGGATTACTGTAATTATGTCTCACGGTCATGGGCATCTAACTAAACATGAATACTATCAGAGGGCTATTATTTTTTGAGAGGCTATGGAGGGGGTTTCGCCTCCTTCAACTTCAGGTAGCCAAGTTAAATTCTGTATTTTTTTGGCCTCTGTAATATAATTTATCTGTGCAGCTTAAAAAAAAAATAGTGATAGTTAAAAAATTTATTTTTTATTTATTTATCTTGTTTTTCACAAAATATAATAGAAATTTTAGATTAATTCTCAAAAAAGACATATCATAGTTATTAAACTTGCATAATATTGATATTTTTGGATTATTTGAGGATTCTGAATTTATTTTTACATTCAAAAACACAACTTAAAATTTAGATTTTGTTAAAATAAATTAACCAAATATTACTAAAATAATTACATGAAAGTCCAAAACTTTTAATAAATAACCTGCTCCTTATTTTTAAGATTAAACCGCATTTCAATTAAATATATTTCAATTATAGTTTCTTATATAAACATTAAGAATAAAATATTATCTGTCTGTGGAAGAATATAACAATTGGTTAATTTTGACTTTTATATTAAAATATAAAATTGAGACAACGAATATGAAATATTATTTGTCTCTACCCTCGAAAAATATGGTTAATTTTGTCTCTACCCTAATATTTCCAAATAATAATAAAAAGTTAAATATTAAAAAAAATTAAAATGATTAGTATCATAAAATATTATTAAATATTTAAAAAAATCTAAAAACAGTAGTCTATTTGTTTGATGTTTAAACTTTTACTTAAATTTTTAATAGAAATCTTGTTAATTCTGTTTCCCAAAATCTAAATTTTGAAGTATCTAAATCATTTTTTTAATGTATAAATAGATTAAATATTTTCAATGCTCCAAGAGCACCAAGATTATGCAAGTTTAAAAAGTATCATATGTTTTTTCAAGAAATAATCTAAATTTATTACCGCACTATGTAAAAAGCAACCGAGAAAAAAGAAAAAAAAATAAAACATCTCACATTTAAACCACTACATAGACTTGCATGTAGTGGAAATAAACTAGCATAAATTCTCATAATTTCATCATAATTAAAAAGTTGTCTTACATGCTTTAAGCTCTTTTGAATTTTAGAATAATTAATGTTGATCAAGATGATAGATTTTACCCATATAAGTAGCTTTCTAGACACTAAGTTGTATTTGTTATTTTCTTTCAAAACCATATTTTAAATAAAAAAATCTCCACTTCACTTAAAAATGTTAAGACTTGAAATAATATTATGCCTAGACTGTTTCAAGACTGTTTCAAGAGAGGACTCGGCCCTGACTCCTTTTTCCTGGGGTATAAATAGGAATTAGTATTGGCCTCTTAAGTGAAAAAGAGATCGACGAGATAATTATGGAGTGCCAGCTTGGCACCAAATCAATGAGGGGCGCATGATTAAAGATGGATCGGTGTTCTAAGTGTTAACAAGTTATTGATGCATGCAACCCTTCTATTTTTGTTGTAAAACCTAATTTGACTTGTCATTAAAGTGTTATGCACTTGGAAAGTTAAATATATTGTTCCATTTGATCTCCACTCTCTGGTGTTCTCGGTGAAAGCAATATGCTATTGTGTTGTAATCATTCTCTGCTACTTATCAGTCATGCTCTAAGATTGTTTGTTGGGTTTTTCATCCTCCGAATTAGTGGAGGGTTTTCCCAGGGTATATCTTGTGTTCTATGGTTTGATTTATGTCTTTGGATTATTGATGAGATTTATATGAACTGTTATTGGAGATTAAAGTTTTAAAGTTCAAGAAACTCCATTTTTTGTTCAAACACTAACATGGAAGGGATTACTCTGCCAGTGAATAAAACTCTTAACTAGTGGATTCATCGTCCAAATCAGGTGTGGCCTCTCGACAAAAAAACACGCTTCGAATAGAGAGCTAGACGGTTGGGTGGAACGTTGTAGTCAAGCTGTAAAGTTGTTATTATTAAATGAATTACATAAAAGTATTTGAAATGCATGTATCAATTAATGAAATGTTTATGTGTATAGATGATTTCAATATCTCCATTTGGTAATGCTTGAGATAATGTATAATGTTAATGGTTTGAGTTTGAATGGCTAAGAGAAAAGACTCTTTTGGTTGTGATAACTCTTGTAAAGGGTAGAGTAGTATCTTACTTTGTATTGTCATGATTAACCTTGAGAATGAAAAAGAGACGTAATATTAATCTTACCTTCTTAACAATAAGTTCTTAAAGGTATTACAAGTGATACTCTTGTTTACAGACTAAGCAAGGAGAAAAGGACGAATATGTCGTTATTTAGTTGTGGGAATCTACATATATAAATGTTAGATAATAGTAATACGAGATGCTCCTTTATGCTTAAGCTTGTTTATTAATTAGCTATGTTTTTTTGTAAGCAGTAGTAGAGATTCATATTCATAATAACAAAAGAAAAGTACAGAGCATCAAAAGTTTTCTACGGGGGCGTTAAACTGACAAACCACCTGCCCAATTTATCAAAAATACTGGAGTTGGGATTTTCAAAGAAATGGGAAAGTCTGCTCTTTCTAGAGCTATATACTTCGACAGACATATTACAAATCAAAAACTAATTGTAGACAAACTTAAAAATTACACATTTTAAAAACAAGGAGACCCAAAAAAACTGAGTCGTAGAGGGAACCAAAGATGATAATGGAGCATCTAGGGTGTTGCATCTGCCACAAAGAAGTCTGGTGTCTCCTCTAGAATCGGGCAGGGTCCATAATCCTCCACTGGATTTCGAGGTTTCATTTCCTGTATTGGTTGAGCAACAATAATGTCGGTAGGAGCCTCGTGGCCACACTTAACAGGTGTAACGCTTTTCATATTTCCCCTATGTTCCTACAACAAACCAGTAGAATTTCTTGCCGCTGTCGAGGTCTCGCCACCATTCCCATGCTGGTCCTTGTCTCCATCATCGTTCGCGTTTTCAGTACTAGGAAACACTGAGTAGTTCCTCAAGTTAAAATTGGCTTCCAGGGCTCTCAGCTGCGTGTCATTCTGGTTGATACAGGTGCACATACATTGGGCCAAATCCGTGGCCCCATTCCATTTCACAGCCATTCCCTACATCAACAACCCCAACATATTTTTAATCATCCAATATTGATTGATTCTACCACCACTTCTTCCATATGCAAGATGTTTAGGGACCGCCATGGATTCCCACTCGTCGATCAAACATCTAACAAGTATGGATACCTGTGCTACAAAAAAATCAGTATCCCCGAGGTTTGCCTTACGATGACCACCTCCTTGACCTATGATGCCTCTACATGGAGTTCTGGGTTGCTTGGGAATCTTCTTCTTTGACGTTGTAGGTAAGCTCACAAAGGAATGAGCACACAATAGAAGCACGAAAACAAGAACGCCTGTAGAGAGGAGGTTAGTCGGTCTCATAGTTTGAAGTGTTGTTATCATGGAAGTTTGCGTTAACACGCACAAGATTTAATTCAGTCATGTTACGACCCAGACTAGACATGACCAGCCAACTGCTTGCGAGGTTGCCAAGCATTTCACCGCCCTCAACATTTAATTCCACCAAGCCACCATCCGCCTTGTTTCCCATGTCGTCGCCACGTGGTCTGGGCACCAGATGGACCATGTGGATATCTTGCATGTCACCCGCATCCAAGGTTATTAATTAGCTATGTTGAAAGTAAATTAATCTATTGTTTTGATTTAAAACATATAAATGAATAGTTATATGTGATAATACAAGTGTTTAAATATTATGATATGTTTGCCCCAATAATAGTAAGGGATATATCAAAGATGAATTTAAGTACCTTCTATTCAGAAAATACTTTTCTTAAAATTAGAATTTATCTCTTTTACATTTAGTTCATACTTAAAAGGAATAATATGTTATGATAAAGATTTTATGATTTTTGAAAAAAAATTATGTTTAAAGGTTCACTAACATCTTTGATTGTTTGAGATGAAGTTAAAAAAAAATTACCTTTTTCTTTGCATTAGCAAGAAGGAAATTGGGTTTGTTATACATAAGAACAATGTTATAGTTTTTTTTCATTAAATGTATGAAGTTAATGTCACGGTTTGTTTTTTTTCAAGAAGAAAAAAGCATGTCCTTGTTATTCATTAATCTGAATCAAAGGGCATTTGATGTGCCTTCCCTTTCATAGGGATACATACAAGTAATGTCTATGAGGAGCTCCTATCTGCAAATACCATGAATGAGTCCCAATTCATAAGTGCTAGCCCGGAGGGTGGAAAAACAGTGCAGCAACCAAGCTATCAAGCCATGATCAGATAGGGGGGGATGACCAACTCAATAATCCACAACATTTCGAGAAAACAACAACAACATTACTGCTATCAAAAGGTACCTGCTCCATAAACATCAAAGAGGTGCACACATAAAAAATAAGGAGAACCAGCTCCTGCACCAAGCTCAAAAGAGCTGAAATGTATCATGAGAGCGAAAAAGGCCTTCAATAAATTCAGAGTATTTTCCACATCCTGGAGCCAAAGTAAGGGCATATTTTGATAGACTGTCTGCAAGCTGGTTGTGTTCACAGAAGACATGGCTAAAGGAAAGGTGATGGAAACAAGAGATGAGCCTTCTTGTGTCCATACATCATTGATTGAGGGCAGGTGGATTCAGGGCAGTAATACCCTTAGCCCAGCTAATGATGATAGCTGAGTCACCAAAGATATTCAATTTTGGAATCCCCATCATCAGAGTAATATGCAAAAGAGCCCACAGCGCAATCAGTTCCGCTTTGGTATGAATGCAAGTACCCACCCCCAAAGCAAACTCAAATGAATGGGACTCATTCAGGTAAAGACAGAATCCAACCCCACCAGAGCTATTTGCAGTAGCCCCATCAAAAAATCCATAGGGGAAGACAAGAATAGGACCAAATCCAATAGATCTATGTTTTTTGACCTTTATACCAGCAGGATTATACAACTGTGAAAAATAAACATTCTGCTGGATCATACTCATAAGAGAAGGCTTTTTTCCTTCAAAGACAGCCCGATTCCTTTCTTTCCAAACAATCCATATAGCAAAAAGGGAAGAAAGCAGCAGACAGAGTGCTTGGAGAAGCTAACAATCCAAATACTCAGGAAGGAGCTGAGTTTATCGGAGTACTGAGGAGGAAGAAAGTGATAAACATCACTCAGGTAGACAATAACATTCTTCCACATATAAAAAGAAGTAAATAAATGTTGCACACTGTCTTCACCATTTCCGCAAAGAGCACAACAGCCAGGTCCTATCCAACCTCACTTCTGAAGATTGTCCCAAGTAAGGATCTTATTAGCCAATGCCAGCTAGACAAAACAATTGATTTTCAATGGAAGAATGCCAGACTAGATCAAAGCATGTAATGGGCTGCCAATCGGGGGAGAAGAAGAGTGCACAATATAGTCATATACCAATTCAGTTGTTACGGAACCATCAGATTTATTATAATCCCAAACCAAGTTATCAAAAATAGTGCTGAGTCTGATACTCGCTCCTTCCAGACAGCTCGTATAGTTTTTCCACAGTAATTTCCAGTCCCCCTCAATATTTAAATCCTCTGCTGTGTACCAATAGTGATGCTGGCCAGGTAGAATATTATGAGCCTGAGATAGAGTAGAGATCCCCAGGTCTTCGAGGTAGTCTCTAAAATCTGATGGCATCCCAGATCTATACAGTGTGCCAATAATCGAGTCAATTCCCAGTAGAATGTCATTCCCATTACCCACTTACAAGCAAGGCTCTTCCCAATCCATGGTAGAGTGTGTATGAAACCCTTCCAGATCATAGATGCTTGCCGATTGGTGAATTTTTTTCCCCTGAGCCATGCCACAATGGATTGGTTCTTCAGATACTTGCTTAATAGGATCTAATGCCAAAGGCCCCTATTATGTAGGACCATCCATAAATTCTTAGCCCTCAATGCAATACTGAACCAATGGATATTTTTGATGCCCCAGCCACCAGAAGCCTTTGGCCATGAGAGGTGCTCCCAACTCACCAGATGATACCTATGCTTGTCCCCAGTAGAGCCCCATAAAAAAGCAAAGGTAAGACTTCTAAGCTTGTTTAGTACAGAGATAGGAATAGGAGCCAGGCCTAACCAGTAGACCGGGAGACTGGACAGAACAACTTGGACAAGGACTAGGCGACCACTAAGAGAGAGGTACTTATGAGACCAATGAAAGATTCTCTTTTCAAATTTCTGAATTAACCAGTGCCAGTCACTAATATTATAACCTAGAGGCTTGAGAAAATATCCAAGGTACTTGAAACCCATGGATAAAAGATCCATCTTATAGGGCATGAATCGGGAGATGTCAAGAAGGATATCATTATCAATATTATTGAAGAGGAAGATAGACTTTTCCATGCTAATACACATCCCCGAGGCTTTGCAAAAAGTACTGAGAATAACATCAAAAGCCATCCATTCCAACAAGGTACCAGTTCCAAGTAGTATAACATCATCCACAAAGAGGAGGTGGGTAAGAGCTAGAGATGGAGATATTTTGATACCTCTGATGTGTCCATTCACCCTAGCATCATTAATCAAAAGACTGAGCCCTTCAATTACAAGTATGAAAAGCAGGGGGGATAAGGGACAACCTTGTCTGATACCTCTGGATGCTCTGAAGAAATTGGATGGGGTACCATTAATCAAAACAACAAAAGTTGCTGAAGAGAGACATCCCATTATCCAATTAACTCCCATGAGAGGAACCCCAATTTGGATTAGTATGAGCCTAATGTAAGACCAATTTACCCTGTTAAAGGCCTTCACCAGATCCAATTTGAGGATGAGAGCGTGAGTATTTTTTATCTTAACAGAATGAAGGGTCTCTTGTGTTATGCCTATAGGCTCGACTATCTGCTTGTTTTTTAGGAACCCAAACTGCTCTCTAGAAATGTGAGTATCCAAGAAAGGCTTCAATCTAACAGCAATAACCTTGGAGATTAGCTTGTATACTAGATTACACAGCGATATAGGTCTAAAATCCATAAAGGAGACAAGCTTATCCTTTTTAGGAATCAATGCTAGGAAGGTGGAGTTTATGGAGGGGGTAATGTGACCAGAAGTTCTAGCAAAATCAACCGCAGAAAGTAAATCCTTCCCCACCAACTCAAAAAAGTGTAGAAAGAACTCCACATGTCAGCCATCAAGGCCAAGACTTCTGTCCTTTTTAAAAGATTTAAGAGCCCCCTCAATCTCATGTAAAGAAATAGGATCAATAAGACCATGTGCCTACTCAGGAGGGATCATTAAGGGGAAAAGCATGACAACTTTGAGCTGGGCAAGTAAACAGGTTTGCTTATCATCACTGAAAACATGTGAGAAATGGTTAAGGCCCAGCTTCTTCAGAGCTTCCTCCTCATTAATACAATTGCCATCATTATCCTCCAAAGACCAAATTGCATTATGGTTCCTTCTACCCGAAGCCAGTGCATGAAAAAACATGGTATTGGAGTCACCATATAAATCCCATTTAGCCCTGCTTTTAAGTTGCCAAGTGAGAAGGTAATGGTTCAGTAACTTTTTTTTTGGAACGAAGATGGTTCAAGATTAACTGGTCTTCTAGGGAAAGGATGCCGAAAGAAGAACCAGAGATAAGGGCACCAATTTCCTCATCTAACTTAAGAGAATCCGACTCCAGAGTGTAACCTTTTGCTTTGGTCCATGCCTTAACCTCTTTTTTTAATAAATGAAGCTTATGGGAGAGGAGGTCCAAGTCATTTTCAGGAGACAAGGGTAAAAGATCATGCCATATCTGGGAGACCCAGAGGTTAAAATCAGGGTCAGAGAGCCAAGATCTGTTGAATTTGAAAGGAAAGTTAAAAGACCTAGCCAGTTTTTTCCATTCGAAACAAATCAGAAAATAATCAGAAATGTCAGTAGGAATAGCCCATACACAGTGTAAGTTGAGTACAGGAGTCAGAGAGGAAGAGATCAAGAATCAATCAAGTCTTTTGTTGATCCCTTCATCCCCCACTCTCCCATTTCTCCAAGTGGGGCCCGCATCTGGAGGAGCAACATCAACAAGATCGACCGAGTCGAATAGGAGTTTGAAATGAGAAGCCAGAGGGTCGAGAACAGCCTTAGTACCCAAGGTTTCAGAGGCATTCAGGGTTAAGTTGAGGTCCCCTCCCAAAATTAGGTTAGGTGTGGTGAGAATGTCTCCAGTGAGAAATCTGTCCTAGAAATACTCCCTGTTCCGATAGGGACCCTAACAATTGAGGATGGCAAGAGGAGAAGACAAACCCTGAAAGTTTTCCTTGACCAGGATACCAACGACAGTCTCAAAAGCACGGCATCTAACCAAAAGGGGGTTCCAGGTGGTAAGTAAGCCACCCGAGAGGCCCGAAGCATCAATGACACATAATTCCCAGTTAGGTAGAATTTTGGAGAAAGCAAGGAGAGCAGGATAAGAGCTACACATGGTCTCCTCGAGGAGAACCATATCAGGAGCAATAGAGTGAAAGAGTGACTGAAGGCTACAAAGTTTGGTCTTGCCTCCTAGACCTATTACATTCAGGGACACGATCTTCATTAGGGTATAGGTGGGAGGGGAGACATAACTCTAAGTCCTCGATGAGGGTTCCCCTTAGCTGCATTTTATGATACAGACGGAGAGAGGAGTGTAAGGATGTGAAGCCGAAGACAAACCCTTAGAAGGTTTGTGAAGGTCCTTTTTCTTCTTTCTTACTGTCACATTCTCGAAGTGGATAGAGTTCAAATGAAGGGTCGAAGGGGACGTGGGAGTTTTGGCAGTAAAGATCGACAGTGATTTCTGTAAAGAGGGGTCCGAAAAGGAGGGAGAAGAAGCAGGGCTATGTTGCGAGGGGACAAGAGTGGGGGAAGTGATATGGGATGGGAGGGGCGGAAAATCCTCGAAGGAAGTGAGGGGAGGAATAGGGGGAGAGTGAATAAGGTTAGAGGAAGGGGAAGGTAGTAAGGGTGAAGGGTTTGAAGAGGCGAGTAAAGGAGAGTGAGAGCAGTCGGGGAGGGGAGAAGAAGGATGAACAGAAAAGACCAAAGGAGTGGACACTAAGGTAATATAGTCAAGGGTGGGTGCAGAAACCGACCCAGTATCCAACACATTAATAGCCTCAAGCACAGAACCATAAAACTCTTCAAACAGAGAGAGAGATTGTGCATAAATACTAGTTTTTGGGTGCACTGGCGCGGAAGATGAGGAGGGGCCACACGAGACAGGAGAGCCTCCCTGGCTAGAGCTCAACAGAACGTTCAAGAGAAAATGGCATGTCCTTCGAAGGTGTCCTGTATCGTGACACCTACTACATCGAAACAAAACATGGAGATAATCAAGCTTTTGAACCAAAAGTCTCTCCTTGCAGAGAATTTCAACCTTAGCTGACAGACCATGAGAAACATCCATCTCCACAAGCACCTGTGCCAACCTTTTATCATATGAGAGATGAAAATCTTCGTCTACCGCTACAAATCGACCCACTGTATTAGCAATGCCTTCTAGGATGCTCTTGTGCTAGAGAGGGAAGGGAAGAGATGGTAAAAGTACCCAAAGATGGCGCTTTGTCACCCTTTCCTTGAGAGGGTCGAAGTGTGTATGCCATCTTCCTAAAACCAAAGACCCAAGTCCAACTCTCCAGGTCGAATCCAAAATAACCGAGGCATGTTCAGCTTCAAGGAAGACGAAAACTATCCAACCATTGGCAAGCAGGCTGATAGTCGGGATATATGTGAGAAGCGGCTTCCAATGCTCCAACTCCCAATCCACCCAAGCCTTCTTACTCATATGATAGTATTCCAGCCTACCCAGTAAGGCCCGTGAGCATAGAGAGGTCATGCGTTCCATGTAGGCGTCATGGCCGAGGACGTAACGAAATTTCCCTTCCAGGGTTTTTATATTTTTGGCATTTCACTTACATCGGTGACGTGCGAGGTCCTCTTTGTCTTCCATGGGGAGGACTGCAGAAAGTCAACCACGACAAGCCAATGGGGTGAACCACAGAGACCCTATCTCGACCAGAACCACGTGAATCGGAGAGACAAGGGTCAACCGGACAACAAAACTCACACACAGTTCCTGAGCTATAACCACAATCCCACACACAAAAAACAAAGGGGAGCCTCACACACTGACAGAGAAAGTCAGTGATAACGAAGCCCGTGAACAAAGACCCCAAGAAGCCCCCCGGATTAAAGGAAATTTCAACTCAAAATGGGCCTCCTAAAATGAATTCATAAAATAATAGTTAAAATAATAAAATAATATTTATTAATTTTGGAGGAAGAAAAGAAAAAACTACTTTTTTGTTTGTATTTTTGACATATCTCCTTGTGTTTTTACTCAAATTTCGATCGGGAGAGCTCGTTGGATGCGGAATTAAATTCCACATCCAACGAGTACCCACTTGGCATACTTTTGACGGACTCCGTTACCCCAAAAACAAGAAATACCTGAAAAAAAGGAATGATGACATCATCATTTCATTTTTTCAGGTATTTCTTGTTTTTGGGGTAGCGGGGTCCATCAAAAGTATGCCGAGTGGGTACTCGTTGGATGCGGAATTTAATTCCGCATCCAACGAGCTCTCCCAATCGAAATTTGAGTAAAAACATAGGGAGATATGTCAAAAATACAAACAAAAAAAGTAGTTTTTTTTATGATACCTATCCCCAAATTTATATTAAAAAAGTGTTTAAGACCTATACGGTATTTCAAATTTAAAGCAATTTCATTGGCTAACACATGATGACATGGAATTTGAATAAAAGTTAAAAGGCCCATTTTGAGTTGAAATTTCCTCTAATTGGCAGAATCCAACAAAGGGATGATAGAGTAAAACCCAAAACGGGGAGACAAAACAGGAAAAAATGGAGTCAAACCCAAACCGGGGTAAACAAAACCAAGACCCGAAAATGAGGTCACACCCTCCACGTCGAAGCCCACGGGATAAAGCCCGACAGGAATAAGCAATAATCACAAAGAGAGGAAATAAAGAAAAGGACATGGAGCATGGGAAAAATGCCTCAAAGACCGAAGGCAAAAAGGACGGAACCTTTTTCCCCGGGGAAACCATACAAAACCCAAAAGTCAACCCTGCAAGATGACAAGAGCAGACAGAAATACAATAACGGGTGACGTAAAGAACCATGCAGGTTGATAACCTAGAAACACAAAAGAAACCCAGCACCCAGGCAACTGCAAAAATAAAAAATTCCCACTTTTTACCTTGGTTGGTACTAGTCCCCTTTGACAGGGGAGGAACTCCAAGACATCGCCCATAGCACTGGTAAACCAACGCAACAACTCGAAACAAAGACCCATAAAAGACGCCGAAGAAACCGATAGGGATTGCACAACATGACAGACAGGAAAAGGAAACCGAAGGTGACCCAGGACTCCGCAAGGGTGGCCGTCAGCCCAGAAGCCACACGGTATCAGGGATGACTGAAGAAGGTCCATAACCTCAGCCATGGCGACGAGCACAACCCTCACTCTATGCTGCCATCATCGAAAAATGCTTCCTCTTACAGTTTACGGTTTGTTACACATAGGAACACTGCTATAGGTTTTTTTTCATTAAATGTGTAAAGTTAATGTCAAATGTGTAAACTTGATATCATAAATAATATATAAGTCATCTAATTTATGAATTAAAAAAACTCAAAAGTGATTTTAAGGCAAAGAGTAGTTGCTTTAACCCTTGTTTATTGTAGTTTTAGTAAGTCAACGTTTCGAAAATAAATAAATAATTGAATAATGATATTGAAAAAAACAGAAATTTTTATAGTTTATTGTGTTTTTATTCACCATTTAAATAATTATAGTGTTTATATTTAAATATAATATAAATGGATGTAGGTTTTAATAAGTTAATTGATTTATAAGAGTAATTGAATTATGAATTATCGTGGCAAAGATATGGAATGGTTAAAAAATGTTTATGGGTTATAATTTTGTTATATATTAATAAAATTTTGGATTAAAAAATTATGATAAAGTAATTTTCATAATGATTGATTAGGTAACTTGGGTAATTTTATGGAGCATTTTTAGGAGATATTTTTAAAATTGAACATTTTCACGGAATATTTTTAAGATTGAGATATTTTATTAACACATTTTTTGACCGAGCATTTTAATAAGTCACTTTCATCGAGGCATCTCTCCTTAAACATTTTCAAAGATTGGGCATTTTCATGGCATACCTAAGAAACCCTATTCCACTTCTAATAAATTTCACAACATTCTTCTCCCAACCTTGCTTCTAATTTATTTTATTTGTTTAAAACTAATTTTTAGGGATGCACTTTCATGGGGGATTTTCACTTGAGTCATTTTCAAGATTGGGGTTTTTCACTACAACACAATCTAGGGCATTTTAAGTGAGACATTTAGGAATATTTTTAAGATTTATCTTTTTCATTAAGGCGTTTTTTTAATATTTATTTATTTATGTATTTATTTAAAACTAGTTTTTACCCTGCAAGTATGAAAACCATATAAGATTTACCAAACCAAAAGGAGACTTAACACAATTACCCTACAACTTCTTTATGATCATGTAGAGTCTATAGAAAAATGTAGGCAATGAATAGAAGCTAAACTTCAAATTGAACTAGAGTTCATGCTTTGATAATAAATTTGCATATTTTGAAGATAAGATTAAAAAACAAATAGACAATAAGGTCATAGTGTTGGAGACTAAGTTGCATAGAATATAAATTAGATTACAAGAAATGAAAAAGCAAATCCAAGAAACAAAACAACCAACTCAACAAGAAGAGATTGATAATTTAGAAAATCTTGAGATGAAAGAAAGATTAAAGAACAATAAGCACATGTAAAATGACATTTTAACCCTAAATAGTATGGAAGGTAAATTAGATATCAAACAAGAAATAAATAACTTGATTGAATTAGACCATGAACATTACAAATGAGCCTTGAACCTCTTAATTTAATCAGGGGAAAACTATTTAATAAGTTACAAATTGAAAATGTTTGTCTCACAATTGCGAAGAGGTTGGGAAAACTATTTGAGAATAAAAACAGGCTAATCTACTGCAAGTCTTAGGAGTAGTAGGTTAAATTTTGAAAGTTTTAATGAATATTGAAACATTTAAAAATAAAACATAGTATGTCTGTGGGCCATTAATTACGTAATCCAGATACGGTTAATCATTGACCAGTTAATGTATAAAAAAACTTAATTGAACTTGTGGTAAAAGTTTGCATTTAAGAGAAAACAACTTTCCTAGTAAGTAAGAATAGATGGCATATGTTTGCAATAATGTTAAAAGGACGGGTTATATTTTTGTTATCAACCTTATTATCCATTAAATTTTATAATTATTATAAATATATATGAAATATATATTTATAAACAAGTAAATAAAATAATAAATAGGTTTAGAAATTCACAAGTGAGTCTTTGTTGAGTACTTTTATTATAGAACCTCGTAAATAAATGAATTATGTTATTTACTACAAATTTGTCAAGAACCTTAATATAATGTGTTATAAATTGAGATTTTAAAATTTTAAACTTGATTAAGTGTTTATGTCGTTGTTCTTTTCTATCACCTTTCTAACTGCTTGATAAAAACTTTGGAAGTTCATAGGATGCACATTGGACCCAAATGAAACCATACATTTTTCATATGCACAGAGGGTGTGAATACGACCATTATGTAAGGACCCTATTTGGCTCTGATAAATAAGTATGGAAATATTGCAGGTAATTAGAAACTGACATGGAAATGTGTACATCAGACCAATATACAATAGATGTTATGTTTTGAATAAGTGCTTACAAAATTTAATCTAGGCATATAATCATGCCACTAGAAATAATTGAATGGGATAAGTTATCCACGGTATTGATTTATTGACTGTTGATTCTTGAAGTGTATCTGTGGATTCACTTGTCCATAGACACAAAAACTCCACGAAACTGCACATCAATCACAAACACTTATTAATGAAGATCCAAAACCGTGGAAAATAAGGTGTCTTTCCACGTTTTTAAATTTTTTTTTGAAACCTGCAGGTTTCGTCTCAATATCGACGAACTTTCGTCGTGGGTATTGCAAAACCGTCGAAACCTCAGGTGGCTTTCCATGAATACCATCGCTATAGCGACACAGTTTCGTGGAATAATTATCGTTCAACTTGCAGATTTTGTTGATAGAGATTGGTTTTCCACGGTTTTGCATGGAAGAAATTTCTGTTCAAATTCCAGAATTCATCATAAAGAGACAACAATTTGTCAAAACTGTTCCACGGTTTTGCGTGGAAACAAAATTTTGCCTAGCAGTTTTTGGTCATATTTTTGTCGTTATAGGGACAAAAGTGTTGTCGATAGAGCGACAAAATGTAGAAAATGAATTTAAAAAAAATCAATTTCAAGGCCACCGTATAGAAGACACGTGGCGGCCATATTTTTTCGCTATATAGACGGCCTATAAAGTTCGTCGTTAGATCGATGAAATAAGTGCCACGATACATCAAGGTCGTTATCGTTGCAATTGAGATGACAAAACGTGGAAATGACAACAAAAAACCGTCGCAAATTTGCTCATATTTATTAATGTTTACTAAGTAAATCCTTCCTTAGAATAGTTGTTTAACTTATATTAAGGGAATCTAGTCGTAACTGTAGGTATTTTGGAGGCAGAGTTTTTAAATGAAAACAAGTTATAAAGTTAATACAGTTTAAAAAACATAGATGAGCTATGTATGCAAAACATCGGCTTATAGGGAAATGATTAGTTGAATCGGAATACATTTAAAATATTTTGAGAGAATATATGCAAACATAATTTAAAATATTTAACCAGATCTATAATATTTTCGTTCAGATTTCTTATTACATCCACTCTAATTCGGAACTCTAATTTAGGTATGGAAGCTCAAACATAGATTCATTGAAGAAAAAAAAAAGATAATACATCTACGATTCCTCTGCTAATAAAGAACAGTTTATATTAAATCTTAATATGAAATAGGGAAAGGTTGGGAATATATACACAATATAATTTGATATAAAAATGTAATTACAATTCATGTCTATACTCAATCTAAAATTTATCAATACTTAAACAAATAAGAAATAGAATAAGGAACCTGACACCACTGTCGGGAAAACCAAATTAAATATGTCGTTCTTCCCAACCAATTCCTAGAGCAACCAAGTCTTACTTGCTCCAGAACCCCTCAACTTGCTTGTTGAACCACAAGGAAAAAATCCGATCAATGCGCCATCTCTTGCATTAACGGATCGATTCCTCGTCCATCGCTAGTCTCCTTCTTGCTTGATGGACATACTATTATATAGTATTTTGCTTAGGACTTGATCATTTATGAGCCTCCTGCTCTTTATCATTCCACAAGGAGTCTTGACCTGATTTTGGTGGAGATGTTTCCTGCATCACTTGAGTTCTGAGTCAGTAACTTTCGCCACTTGTCATTTTCCCTTATGGGTCAGCAAACACTCTTTCAACAACTACTTCAGTTTTTATTTCTCTCAATATTTTTAATTATTAAATAGAAATAATTGATTACATCCATTTTGACTTTCTTATCAAAATATTTTTAAAAATAAAATATTCAAAGAATAATAATTTACATTTATTCAATGGTTTACCTAAATAATTTATTTATTATTAATAAATAATATTTATAAATTTAACTGAAATTAATAAATTTGAATTTTTTTTATCATATTCTAATTCATAAAAATTAATTTATTTTCTTTTAAAAATAATTAAAAAAATAAATATAAAAATAAATTATATATAAATAAAAAAATTCCATATTTTCAAATCAAAATAAAATTGATAACTTTCCACATAACGAATCAAGCTCACATGCTAAGTGGGTATTGTGTATTGTGTTGTCCATATATATATATAAATTTAAATTAAATATTATGTTAGTGTTATTTCTTCACACTTAGCTTAAAGTAATTAGGAATCGTCTTTAAAATATTTTAGAATTATTGGTTAAAGTGTTTGTTATCTTTTTTATTTTTTATTTTGTTTTGTTTGGATCTATGTTAAAAAAATTTAAAAATTTTGTTAGAATTAAATATATTAGTTATAGAAATTATATAATCTAGGTGTCATAAAAATATTTCAAATTATTGAAATTATTTACTAATTCAAAAATATAATTTAAATACTTTCAAATTTTATTAGATTTTAATTAAAATTTATATAAAAATATTAATAAACAAAAAATATATATTAAAACTTTTATTTAAAAAAAAAACTATACCATATATTATTATATATAAGATATAAAAATATTTAAAAAAAATTACATTGAAAGAGACATTAAGAAAAGAAAACTATATTCTCACAATAAGCAGCAACAAAGCAAAAATCGAAGTCCAAAACAAGGAAGCAGAATACCTGCACAAAAAAACCAAAACCAAAAATACTAGAAAATCTATAAAAAAAAAAAAAGAGAACACACCCTCCACCCAATATTCAATCTTCCACCGGGTGTAAAGCAAGTCTGGACAATGAATCCGGTGGCCTGAATGTCGTAACATTTATCTACATCGCCTATCATTCCCACTATTAATAATTAATAATAATAAATATACTCACCAAGGCAATTTGTCTTGAATGATTGAACCTTTATGATTTACAAAGGTTGCTTATGATTTCGAAGTCGATATTGATATTTTATAAAGGCTATGTATGTTTGTTAAAGGTCGAACAACTTCTCCAATAAGCTAGTAACAATCATTAGATTGGACTTACCCATGTCATCTTTTAAATTTAAAAAATAAAGTAAATTTTTTTTTGGATTATTGAATTGTTATTTCATTAATAGTAATTTGGATTATGGTTTGAAAGTAAATTAATATAAATTCATTGTAATTTTAGATATGTTAAGAGTCGATAAGGACTAAATTTTTTAAGATATTAAATAGTATAAATTTATCAAATTTATTTTAACTTTAGATATGTTAAATGCAGATATAGTCTAAATTATTTCAAAAATGAAATTAGTGTAAACCTGATTTTTCAAAAATAAAATGTGTGTAAACTTAAAAAAATTGATTTTTCAAAAATAAAATTTGTGTAAACTTAAAAATTGATTGATTCTTGTATTTAATAAATTTAAGATAATATAGATTGATTTATTTTATTATATTAATTTTTATTTATTTTATTATATTATTTTTTTTTTTAATTTATTATTATAATAAATTATTTTTGTACTTTAATTTATTAATATTATAGATTTGAAATATGATTTCAAATGCAATAAATTACCTAATTAATGTACAAAATCAAATTCAATGATTACAAACATCACAAAAACTTATATATGTATATTTTGTAATACATTCATCTCTTCCTTCTAATAATGAAATTACAAAAAAAATGTAAACTCAATTTTTTTTTCCTTGTTATGATTATAATTTAATTTAAGTAAAGAATGTTGTTTTCATTGATAACTTGTTATGATTATAATTAAAGTAAAGAATGTTAGTTTTGGTTGAGAATTCAAAGTGATTGCTAATGGCATCTTGTGGAGAATTTGCGGTAAGTAAAGGTATATTGTCGACGTTTCAAGCCATCTTTGGCTCATCTTCAATGTCTTGAAGATGAGCCAAAGATGGCTCGAAACGTCGACAATATACCTTTACTTACCGCAGATTCTCCACAAGATGCATAAAGAATGTTGTTTCCATTGATAACCAAACACAAATTTATGGGTAAAGAATACAAAGAATAAGATTTGGAGAAGAATCCTAATCATTAATTATTATTTTTATCTAGTTTTTGAGAATTCTTTTAATAAAAACACCTTGTCATATGGTTATAAAAAAAAACACAAATTCATGAGTAAAAAATATAAAGAATAAGATTTGGAGAAGAATCCCAATCACTAATTTTTTTTAAGAAGCCTTTTAAATATGGTTACCAAACAAAAAAAATTAAGTAAAAGTTTTAATTTATTGCAAAGTTTAGGTTAGTTTTTACTATTTTCTTTTTTTAATAAAACAAGTTATAATTTTTTTAATAATAACTATGAACTTTAATGTGTTATCTGTGAGATGTAAAATAGTTGGTGACAGGGTATGGATAAGACACACCTTAAGCGGAAAGGTAGCCGGTTCTAATCTCGTGGATACCAAAAAATCCACGGGGAGTTCTCTAGTGAGGCAAAACCATATCACGTCCATTCGTATTGGGGGTTTGAATACTCTTAAAAACATAAAAATTATATTGCCTCATAGTAAAGGGTCAAGGGGTTTTTTTAATTTGACATAGCAATATAAATATTGGGGGTTATTTTATTTGGGTGGGATAAAGAATAACATTCAAATTGTGGGATATATATATA
>LPNX010994188.1:163493-205388 GCA_001517045.1 Pseudotsuga menziesii
GAATTCGTAATTGAATCCTCTCGATGACCTATTCCTAAAAATCAAGCATGAACTACAAAAGGTTTTGGTTCGGACTACCAATAGCCATGCTCCCCTATCATGGCTTATAGGCGTCGACTGGAGCCCCGATTACTGATTTTTTTAATATTATCTATTAGCTTGTTATATAGAGAGAGAGAGAGAGTATGTGTGTGCATGTCAAATAGAATGTTTTTGATATTTGTTTTCTGATATTGTTTTTAAAATATTTAATATTTATGTTGAATATAGTTCTATGTAATGTTAAGGAAAGTTAAATTTAGAAAGTGATTGTATACAAGATGGTAAATTAAGATAGAGGAAAGTTAGCACAATGGATAAGAAATAAAAATAATAATACATTTTTTCCATGAATCAATACTATTTATTTGTTGTAGTTTGTTATTAGTGAAAATCAAGTGTTTGTTCACATCTTGTCTCAATAAATAAAATACATTGAAATGTACGGAAGTCCATCCACGAAAGGGTTTCGATTTTACATTTTTATAGATTTTAATGATTAAGATTATAGAATACCTGAGTTCTATGTGGCTATATTTGTATTTACATGATATAAAATTGGTAGATTGAAAAGCTATGGTGTGAACCATCTTTAAGTTTTCTTCTTTTCTAAGCATTGCACTGATTATTGGACTATCAATATTTTACATTCTTTGTTACATTGATATTTTGACTGGGTTTCCTTTTATGCATTTTTCCTTCCCATTACTATTTTGTTGGGTCTTCCAATATCCAACACTACAAATTGATTAGTTTCCCCTACAATAGATGGGATCATTACTAGCATTATACTATTATTTTATTTAGCATCTTGTTTTCTTATACTAAGATGCGCTAAGACTTTTGTTTGTTCCAACTTGATAATATGATATCAAGGGGGTGTTAAAAATGGGTTGATAAAAATGGATACCTACAATATCTAATGAAACTGGGGTTTTCTTAATTGGAAAGGTATATTGAGAGGGGGGTTCAACAATACAATTTTAGGAGGCATTTTCCAATATTTAGTGAAAATAGGGATATTCTTTAATATCCTGTGAATGGTCATGCTATGGAACAAGTTCATTGAGTGAACCCCCCATGAAAAAATCCAACTATGTTAAGGGTTGGTGCGGTCTAGGTTGGGTGCGATCCCCGGGTGATTTTGACGGCTTAGATGCCCCTGGTTCGTGGTAACTTAGCCAATGGAAAACCTACTAGTCAAGGAGGGTTCCACCACTTTGCCAACAAAAAAAAAATGTAAACTTTAATGTGTTATTTTGTAATTGTATTTATATGTTCTAAGTTTGATATACCCCTCCCAAAAAATACCATATATATTCTATTATATTTAAAAGTCAAGATATAAGCAGTACATAATCATAAAATCTTACTAATCTAAAACTTTCCCAAGACTTTCCTTATGATCAGATTTATATTTAGTTCCCCCCAAAAAAATTAGCCCTGTTTCAAAGAAAAGTGCATGATCTTGACTTAGGTCTGACCATAATTCTTTTCTCCCTTGGTATGGACCTTAACAATTTAGGACTTTGACTGGAAACCCGAATTCCTTAACCAAACCACCAAGAAATAAACTTTTTTAAATGTGGTTCACCATTTGTTAGAGGGCTACTCCACGGAAAATTCCAATACCTGATATTCAAACTGAATCAAGGTATGGTCAACTCATCATTCACAACATTTATTACAAAGGACTCCACAAGAGCATCATGTCACTTACAAGAGTAGAACCTGGGTGGGGAGGGTAACATCATTCCTCCCAACCACCCAAGCTACATCTATTTGACCACTTGAAATAACCTTGCACT
This sequence comes from Pseudotsuga menziesii, assembly GCA_001517045.1. Taxonomy (NCBI): domain Eukaryota; kingdom Viridiplantae; phylum Streptophyta; class Pinopsida; order Pinales; family Pinaceae; genus Pseudotsuga; species Pseudotsuga menziesii. The sequence goes on from LPNX010994188.1 coordinate 165,341, forward strand.
AGAGATATATGCATTAGAGTTTGTTTTCCGTGAGTTCCAAGCTAAGATAAGACCACTCGAAAACCCACATGTGTCCATAATACATATATTCCATTTAAGAAAAGGGCAATGGATTCCCTAGCCTTTTCCCTCGAGACCATTGTCTCTTGAAAAAGAATAATCTTTGGGCATACAATAACTAACAACAAATGAAGGGGACACCTTTTTAGGGTCCCTCAAATCCCCCTAGGATTCAAATATATAGTAATCATATTTAACCCCCCACCCTAGGCTTCCCTTCTCTAAGGGCCCAGAAACCACCCGACAAACTTCCTATAGGAAAATATGCAAACGTAAATCCTGGTTGATTTCTTAGCTGTATTTTTCTTCATCATGGGACATAAAACTCCCTCCACAACCCCCAAGGTCCTTGTTTTCTTCTGAACACAACCAAAATTCACCCCTTGTTTGATTTCTTTGTGGGAACCTCCTACTCCAGGTCCTTAAGACATAGGTTTTTTAAAATAGGGAAATTATAAACCCTTACAAGTGACTCTAGTTAAGATGTCCCTGAGGACATAGTAAATCCCCCTTCCATATTCTTAGGCAAAAAAGATGAAGAAAGATTATTTGAAACATAACCATCTACAAGATTACCATAAATGAAAGCCCCCCCTTCACCATTTAAAATTTCCAATATGTTCCCCGATTCTTTGAAATGAAAAGAAGGAATAAGAATTGGCTTACTAGTCTTGTTTGCGTCTTCTTCTAAATTCAATTCTTTTCGCTTGAAAGCTTCTAGCTAGCTTGAATATGATCTATCTACGCATAAACCTTCACCTCCCTCACGGGCATATGTACTGCTACAACTACCGAAAACATGTCCCTCTCCGACGGGTATGGACAAGAGTTTTCCTCTAGAATTTCCTTTAAGGGAATGATCTCCCGTCTTCGCTCTAGATCCTCCTCAATTCGGCTACCAAAATGTCCAGAAGTTTCACTAGCCAAAGAAGTCTTAAACCTTCCTTCCCCTCGTCTAGACCAACAAATTTAGATAAAACCACAATATGCCCCTATAACGAACTAAGGTGTTCAAATATCTCACGGTTTGTCTTCTGAAAATCCTCCTCAAAATCCTAAGAAGCTTCTTCATATAGCCTTGGGTTCACCAAAACCACCACCATCGATTATGGCCTCCACAACCTTCATTTCTAATACTCTTATAATTTGATCTCCTATAAGTCTATGAAAAAATAAATGTATGAAAGACCATATTAAAAAAAACCAACATTTAAAAAAAAAAATTATGTGATAGAGATAACAAAAAAACTAACTTCAGAGTGATGTCCGTTTTGATATAAGTAGAAGATTGAATTTCATATCATATACTGAAACTAAAATAAACAATTCATTTATTATTAATAAATAATATTTATAAATTTAATTGAAATTAATAAATATTAAAAAAAACATTATTATATTTATATTTATAAAAATAAATTTATTTTGTTTTAAAAACAATTAAAAAATAAATATATAAATAATTTATATATAAATTTTAAAAAAAATTCTATATTTTAAAATCAAAATAAACTTTATAACTTTCAACATAATGAATCAATCTCACATGCTAAGTGGGTATTGTGTATTGTATTGTCCATAACATTAATTATCCATTAAGATATATATAATAAAATTTAAATTAAATATGATATTAATGTTATTTATTCACATTTAGCCTAAAGTAATTAGGATACTTTAGGAATGGTTTCTAAAATATTTTAAAATTATTGATTAAAAGCTCTAGTCAAGGAAAAGCTACTTAATAAGTTACAAATAGAAACTGCTTGTCTCACATAAGCAAATAGGTTGGGAAAACTATTTGAGAATAAAGACAAACTAATTTGGGTTAAGGTTATATCTAAAGACCATAAATTCAACATACTCAATAAAACACCAAGTCTAAAGGATCAAGAATATTTATAAGCGAATATCTCATTCCAGAAGATCAAGCTTAACTAAGAAAATAATTTCAGAACATAAAAGAAGCTGTGATGAAAGGAAAATAGGCACTAATAATAAATAAAAAGTTTGTTATGTGAGATAGATACCAACATGATAATAATAAATAGGAATTTGGCATGCTTTGGATAATCTTTTGGAATGGAACAAATGTATCATGTTCAACAGCCTCCTTCAAACATGAAATTAAGAGGTTCAAGGTTCATTTGTTACATTCATGGTCTAATTCAATCAACTTATTTATTTCTTGTTTGACATCTAATTGACCTTCTAGACTATTTAGGGTTAGATCACCATTTATACGTGCTTCTAGTTCTTTAATCTTGCTCTTCATCTCAAGATTTTCTAAATTATCGTTATCTCGTTGTTGGGTTGGTTGTTTTGTTTCTTGGCTTTTCTTTTACATTTATTGTTATCTAATCTCCATTTTGTGCAACTTATTCTCCAACACTATGATTTTATTGCCTATTTGTTTTTGAATCTTATCTTCAAAATATGCAAATTTATTATCAAGCATGGCCTCTAGTTCAGTTTGAAGTTTGGCTTGTATTTCTTCCCTACATTTATGTATAGACTCTACATGATCATAAAGAAGTTGCGGGGTAATTGTGCTAGGTCTCTCTTTGGTAGTCTTTGGTAAATTTGGTATGGCTTTCATACATGTGGGTAAAAACTCGTTTTAAATAAATAAATAAATAAAGATAAAAAATTCCTTAATGAAAAAGATCAATCTTAAAAATATTCGAAAAGGCCTCACTAAAAATGCCTAGATTGTGTTGCAGTGAAAAACCCCAATCTTGAAAATGCCTCAGTAAAAACAAGTTTAAAACAAATAAAATAAATTAGAACCAAGGTTGGGAGAAGGAACTGGTGCACTTAATTAAGAGTGGATTAGGGTTTTGGATGCATGTCACCAAAATGCCCAAATCTTTGAAAGTGCTTAAGTGGAGATGCCTCGGTGAAAGTGCCTTTATGAAAACCAATTTCAAACAAAAAAATTTGTTTTTTTACAAGATTTTGGAAAAAATCGACATAATTTTTTAAAAATCCTTGTCACAATTGTCAAACTCTGAAATTTTAGGTGCCTAGTGTTGAATATGTTTCTACCATCAAAATCCTCATTAAAACACAGTTAAATTTAGATTTTGCAAAATAAAAAACATCATATTCCAAGGAAAAGCCCTAGTCTGACAAAATCGTCAAATATTTAACTCTGTGACAAAATGTCGTCAAATATTTAGCTCTGTGACAAAATGCCTAAATGAAAAAACCATAATGGACGATATTATGTGAATGTTAGCTTTAAAATTTGCGAATGTTGAAGGTCTTAAAGGGTTATCTACGTTTGTGTAGGAGACCTGTAGGCAAGGGTAAGAAAGTGTGAAGCTTATCTAACTATGGTGAGTTGGGGATGTTTAATGTATGATAATTTTTGGATCTGAAAGCATGTAGGGATGCACTCTCTAAAAGCATTTAGGGATGCACTCACATATTCGCGATGAATATAAGGATTGTGGTAGGTAGTTATTTCTGCATCTTTCGATTGAACCTTCTACATTATTTTCTTTATATCCATCTATACTTCAACGACAATGTCATTCATTCTTGACAAAATGCTAACTTCATTTTTTTTTTATTTTTTTTATTTGATTATCATGAAAATGTGTAAAATATTCATAAGCTTGTTTGGAATTAACTATTAGTTTGAAATATGTAAAACCTAACATTTTGAAGTGAATGAGAATATATGTGTTGATTACAACATTTTTCATGCTTACATAGTATTTTGGAGTAATTACGCCATGAAATGTTGAAATCATATTAATGCATTTTTATCAACTGTTGATAGTTTATTGTGTAGGTTGAAAGTATTTAGAGAGGAAAAAGTTGTGTTGTTGTGTACAATTAATATTAAACCATCTCTTTTTACAAAATATCCATAAGACATCATGGGGATCTAGTAGAGAGCAGGATTTGAAAGAATAATATGTTCATAAGTTTCGAAATATTGGCTATGCATTCATGGGGGCATGGTTATTGGATATTTTGATGGTGTTGCACACGCTGGTGTGGGTGGCATGGGGATGGTGTTGTATATCAGTAGAACACATTACTTTCATCTTTGATGGGATGTGGTTCCTGTACTAATACCAAGGCTGAACTTTTGGCACTTTGGGGGTTACTTTTTGCCGCCAGTGTTATGGGTCTTCCTCATCTGAGAGTCTTTGGCGACTCCAATATTATCATTGATTGGGATAACAATATTTCAAAACTGCAAGTACTTGAACCGGAACATTGGTATGCTCATACATTATATCTGAAGGACAATTTTCTTCATATTGCTTGCCAGCATATATACAGGGAGCATAATACATTGGCTGATGGATTATCCAAGAGGGCACTAAAATATGGGATGGGTCACTTTGCCCTTTCCGAATTTTTGGAAGAGGGCACTAAAATATGAGATGGGTCACTTTGCCCTTTCCAAATTTTTGGAAGGAGAGCTTATTACATACACTACTTATCAAATTTTTTGACACGTGAAATTTGTTCAGTTTGATTACAAAACTTTTTGGGGTGGTATGGATGTGTCACATTTTTTCATACTGTGGCCTATTTATACTATGATATTGTATGTTTTTATTTAGACAATGGGGGGATTATGAACTAAGATCATATTTATGAGTGAATTTGCAGTATATGTAAGCCTTTTTTGGCCTTTTTTTGGAGGGATTGGTGTATGGAGAAATACTGGAGAAATATCCCATACTCTGATGTAACCAGTTTCTTTAACTTATAAAAGAAATGGTTTTTTTTTTGTTTTTTTGAAGAAAAAAAAGATGTTTCCAAATGAGGGAAAAGTTTAGGGGCAAAATTTCGTCAATTAGCTATTTTTTGGGCCATATAAAAAAAAATTGCTATTTGGTCATTTTTAGTATCTAATATCACATATGTTTACATAAAATATGTTTTTTATTCTAATATTCGCCAAAATTTACAAGTTTTAGTAGTAAATTGTATGTTTAATATTTAATATTTGCCTACCAATCTATATATATGTTTTTTCAACCCAAAATAATAGCCTATAATACTCTACTTAAGTCTACTATTATAATCCTTAAAAAATACACAGTTCCAAACTAAAAAGAATCATCCTAAAAAAGAGATTGATTCCTTGTGGGAAATGGAAAAGTTTGGAGGTTTAACCTTTCAAATTGTCCCCAAAAAACCTATATTTAATTTGTATTGAAAGATAAACCATCAATATTCATCAGAGTTATATTTAATTTATATTGAAAAATAAACCATCAATATTCATCAGAGTTTGGTTTCACCCTGGATCTAAAATTCTGGAAAGGCCATTAACGATTCAGGGAAACAGATCAATGGTGTATATCTTTAGCATTTGGGAAAATTTTGGAGAGAGCAACCATGATTACCGTGGAAAGGAGATCATCTATGGTTGAGATATTCTCGTAGTGTACCAGAGAAGGTTTGGTGGAGAGAGAAGTGAGTTCCAGTGAATAAGAAGTATCTGATCAATGTTTTATATTAATGACGTACATTACATCGTGGGGATATGAAATGGGGGTTGATAAAAATATATCAAATATCTCATAAATAATTAATATCAATAATCTATATTGCATTGGGTGACTATCCCTTCATGGCGTAAATTATTGCGATGAAGATATTTTTGTTTATATCACTAAAGACAATGTATTGATGGTACAAAGATAAATTTAAGTTATGTTTTCAATGAATAAATGAATATGTTGTAAAAAACAAATTTAAGTTAATTTTTTATTTCTTAATAATATATTATATATTTTGAGAATAGTAATTTTTTAAGAGTATATTTAACAGTTTGCAAGCCAGATATATCAATAATTTATGATTTAGATATGGCTGAAGACGTGTCTAAGCTCATTCACTAATAAACCAAAATCGCCTACTCTTCAAACCTTGTCACAACAACCTACCCGCAGTTTTGAATAGACTGGTTTGAAATTCCAACCCCACTTATGCTTATTTAGGGGCCAACACTACACTGTGCTTTGACCCTTCCAAGTTCCGCGTAGAGGAATATCCAACAGATCCGTCTGCGATCCATGGTTCGATGGGGTCCATGTATACATAGGTTATGACAGCGTTTGGATTGTAGTGATGTTTGTGCAGCCTGGATTCACAATCTTAGGGTAATGGGTCCAGCTGTAATAGACGTGCAAGGAACGTAGGCACTATGGATGCGGGAAGAATCGAAAACAGCGGATGGGTGATACATCATATCACGTCCACGTCATCTATGAGCCACCACAATATTACCCTTTCTACGACTAAGTAACTAATATTATTATATTTTCTGTTTCAGTGGAGACTAATGCATATGGGTCAGAGCCAGAGCCATCTCTCTGCTTGCTTGAAGAGGGGAGCGAAATGGGGGGGCTCATCTCGAAACAGAAAGCAGTGCGGGAAGAAAAGAAGAAGCTGTTAGAGCTGCAGCGAGCAGAAGGAGCCGACTTTCCCGGCTCGGATTTCCATACTACGGATCGCAAACAATGGATGTCTAAATTATTAGCCGAGGACGCCGGCCGGGATCTGAAGATCCGGGACATAGTTTGGCCGGGAACCCACGATTCAGCCACCAACAAAATCGGAATTCCGTTTGTATCTCGCCCCTTCGTCCGGTGCCAGTCGTGTTCCATTTACCGGCAGCTGGTGAACGGAAGCAGAGTGTTCGACATCCGAGTGGAAAAGAATTGGCGCGTCTGCCACGGCAGACTGAAGACCTACAAAATCGACGTGGTTGTGAACGACATAAAGCGCTTTCTCTTGGAAACCGAGTCGGAGTTCATAATCGTGGAAATCAGAACGGAATACGGCCACGAAGATCCGACCAAACTGGACGAATGGCTCGTGGAGCAGCTGGGCGATTTCTTGATCTACCAGAACGACGGCGTGTTCGGCAAAACTCTGGCGGAGTTGCTGCCCAGACGGGTCATCTGCATATGGAAGCCGTCGAAGGCCCCGGCGCCCGCCGCCGGGTCTCCGCTCTGGAGCTCCGCTCATTTGAAAGACGACTGGATCGATACGGATCTTCCGTTGACCAAATTCGAGAGCAATATGAAGTATCTGGCGAAGCAGCCGCCGGCGTCGTCGCGGAAATACTTTTACCGAGTGGAAAACACGGTGACTCCGCAGGCGGATAACCCGATTGCGTGTGTGAAGCCTGTGACGAATCGTATAAAAAAATATGGGAGGCTCTTCATTTCTCAGGCTTTCAAGAGAGGCTTCGCCGATCGGTTGCAGATTCTGTCTTCTGACTTCATAGACACGGATTTTGTGGATGCTTGCATTGGAGTTACGCGCGCCAGAATCGAAGGGAAGCCTTAGCTATTTTATTTTCTGTGGCTTATAATTAGAAATACCTCTTGCAGCTTTCGTCTCCATTAGGTTTTACATCATCTCTATGAGTCCACCATTCATTGTTTGGACATGGTATGTGCGTACTACCTTTTTTACTTAGTCTACGCAGTAAATATTTTCAATAGAATGGGTAAATTGGATGGAAATTTTTTTTTAAATGTCGATTTTCTTATTACTATTTTAATTTAATATAAAATATTAAATTATTATTATAGATTTTTTATTAATATTTTAAAATTTATTAATTCAAAATTTTAATATAAATATGAATTCACACATAAATATAAAATATATCCAAAGAGAGTTTTCTTGCACTCCAACCTTTATTTCTAAAAGCACTTCACCCACCCACTTATCATCACTCATTCAAAAAATAAATAAAGTTAGTTTTAATTTTATATAATAAATTTATGAGGAAGAAGGAAGGTAGATATCAGTTGCACCTATTTACATCAGACAAGCGTTTATCACGATAATAAGAATAATGTTTTATGCTTTTTTTTTTTGAATTTCACAACGCTGAAGTCATTTTCATTTTTACATCACAATCGTGAGTATGTGTGTTTCTCTTTAATTAATAAATTTGTTATAATATGTAAATAAATTTAAAGTTTATAATATTAATAATTTAAAGTAAAAAATATTAAAAATTAAAAAAATAATCTATTTTAATAATAAACTAAATTATAAAAAAAACAATATAATAAAATAAATCAACATTTATTTAATATTTAAAGTATCAAGTTTTTGTCTCGGATGCAGGTGATAGTGACCATCGACGTGCCATGCCTCGACCTTTGCACCCGTTGTGTGGCGAGTAGCATGTGTCTGGCACGTCTCTCAACTAGGACATCATGAGCCCCCAGAACCTTTGAAGTTCCTCACGCGTGGGAGAGGGATTGCATGTCTCTTCGGCACCTGCGACGAGGGTTCGCGACACCATGTACTCCTCCTAGCTTTCATGGCTCTGCAGAGTAATTCAATGCGTGCAGGTACTATGGCAGAACAAACACAGGATATGTGTGCCATGGAGAATTATTTCACCATCTTGGTTGGGTTCCGCTTGGCTTTGAGCAATTCAAGGTATTATGTGCGTCTGGAAGTTCAGTCTCCGTCTCAAGGTGGCGCCTTTGTTTGGTTGGGATTTATCTGCAGTTCACAGCTTGCAAGGTACAGTAAGGAGAGGTTCATCCTGGTTATCATGTCGAGACAGAGGGGAACACCGCGTTGAGCTAGCTCGGGCAGGGGCAAAGGCCAGCGTGGTTGTAACGTGCAAGTCACTGCAGACTACGAAAACCACATCTCTCCACGGGTTCACATCCTCGTTGAAGACTGGGAGGCAAGGGTCCTCAACCAGAAGCTTGCAACCAGACAAGGAGAAGGCCAGGTAAATCACTATTGGCTCGCCAAAAATATGTTATGCAATTTAGTCGAGGACACGCTCAGCAACTGGTCCGATGCCCGTGACTCCGTCCACGCCATGAAAACCAGAATGACTGAAATTGACTCTCAGCTCACGACCATGATAATTTGTTCGCACGGAAGGGCACTGTTGGCATCACTGGCCATGGTGGTCTGGGTGGAGGCGATCATGATTTGAGAGGAGGTGGTAGTGCTAATGCGACTGGGGGTGTGGTGCATGTTGGTTGCGGGAGAGGTGGCAGTGGGAGTGCGACAGGTTGCACGATTGCGGCTCCACAGGCATCGCCTTTCCCCATCCCTTCGATGGTGGAGCTGCTCTTCAAACGTTTGAAGAACATGATCGGCCAGAAGCCCGAACAACAACAACAAGCGCCTCAACCTGCTCCTGAGGCCACCACCAACTCGTCTAACCCTTCGCAGGAAGAGCGATGGGCGTGCCCCATAATTGAAGAAATTCCACCATCCTGAAGAATGCTCTCCTCATCTGCAGAGATGACTTATCATTTCAGGTTTTCATGCAAAAGTTGTCAAGCCTGTCTATGTCTGTTTTTAAATTTGAACTCTGTAACTATGCCTATGAACTATGTCTATGTCTACAAACTATGTCTATGTCTTTGTCTTCTTTTAAATTTGAATCATGTAACTATGTCCTAGACTCGGTACTCTGCTAGTTCTCATAGTAATGAACAATCTCATCTCTGGATTTCATAGATGACCCTCAGTTTTTGAGAGGCTTGGGGGGTGGCTTCACCCCCTTAGACCTCCTATGGCCAGGGTTAATTTTGTATATTTTGCCCTTATAGTTTAATAGAACTGTACAACTTACAAAAAAAAAATATCAAGTTTTTGTTTACATTTAACATATATTTTGCAAGTTTTAACATCTTAGTAAGTTTCACGTAAGTTTAGTTCCTATCAACTTTCAACATACCTAAGGCTAAAGTAATATTATATTAATTTAATATCGAAAGAGATCTAGTTGATATCAACCTTTGACATATCTAAAGTTAAGATAAATCATTTACTTTTAAACCATAATTCAAATTGCTATTTCTTTTATAGAAAAAAATGGCAATTCATTAATAGTTTCTTTTTTTTCAGGCAAAAAAAGCATTCCTTGCTATTCAATTGAATCAAAGGAACTGGTTACATCATCAAGTCAACAAAACATCCACCCAACAAAAAAGAAGTCGGGTCATCCAAGATAAACAAACAAAAAGAGATTTTGTCTTACAAGGCTAAGCTATCAGTATCTGAGCATCATATACAATGATGGTCCTCTCATAAATGTCTAATAACTGAATCAGTCAAGTATGTCCCTAGAGAAAATATGAAGAGCCCAGAGATAGTATCCAAGACAAAGTTGGAATACCCACAAAATCCAGAGACATAAAAACCATCTTAACCAATAACCTCTCAGCAGGAGTCAAGAGACTAATAAAATCAAAGAACTAGAGCAAAGCTCTCAAAAAATCTGAAGTGTGACCTCCTTGTACACTTTTTCTTTACATGTTTCCATGAGAGTAAGCATGCCCACAACCATCAAAATCCCCTCCTTGGATAGTGTCACATCTGGCCTCTTGTTATGTTCCCTAAAGACATGACTGAAATCCACATGTATGAACCCAGATATAAGATTCCTAGTGTCCAGACACCACGCATCTAGGTTCACCAAGGATAGAGTGGATCCATTCTTAGCCCAATTTATAATCACTGAGGAATCGCCAAAGACATAAAGGTAAGGTAACCCAATGTATTTAGAAATGTATAGTGAAGCCCAGAGAGCCAATAGTTCAGCCCTGGTATTTGTGTTGTGACCACAACCCAACTTGATAGAGAGGAGGTGCTGATCACTAATCCAAATACAGGCACCAACCCCTCCCAACTGCTCAGCAGAAACACCATAAAAAAAGACCATAGGGTATATATACTCAGGTGGGTCTCCAATAATTCTTCCTTTGGGTCTGTTAGTAAGCGGGACCAGATAAGAGTCAACCTCAGACATGATCACATGACAAAGTCTGGGAACATTTGGAACTATGTCATCGAAGATGAGACAATTCTTGGTCTTCCAAAGGTTCCATATAAAGAAGAAATGCAAGTACAATAGGCTTCCATTCTTCTTAACCCAGTTGTTCAGATTATCCGCCAGAGAAATATCAGACCAAATCAGATGAACATCAAACATATGTCTTAAGCAGTGAATGACATTATGGACAAAGGAGCAGCCAACAAAAAGGTGGTCCACTAATTCAGTATGTGAGTTGCAAAGGCATCATCTGTTAGGACAAGACCATCCCCTATTGCAAAGATTATCCTAGGTATTAATCTTCCTTTTTACCGCCATCCAAGTGAAACATTTGAGTTTTAGAGGAATATTGAAGCCCCAAATCAGGGGAAGCAAGCCATCAGTTTGTAGAGGCAGATGTTCAGATACAATAAGCTTGTAAGATTTTTTAGCTGAGACCCTCCCCAATTTTTTTTCAAATAAGCATAGTAAGGAGTCATCTTGGTTCCCAATCCTTATTCCTCCGCAAGATAAACCTTTGACAAAAGTCGACCATTGTTCAACCCAAGCACCACCAAGGTCAAGATCGGACATTGAGTACCAACAATTGAAACCCCTCGGGTTACCATCCAAATTCTGAGCCTAAGCCAGATTAGTAATCCCATAATCAGCAAGATAACCCCTTAGATCCTCTAAAAGTAAATAAGAAGTGTTCATACTAGCAATAAGATCAATACCCAATCTAATTTTCTGACCGTTGCCTACCTTCCAACCCAGATGGCCAGTAATCCAAGACAAAATTCTAACAAATCCATTCCAGAAGTATGACGTTCCAGATATATTGAACTTGCGGGCTCGGATCCAAACCTCCAAAGGTTTGTGCTTTAAGTATTTATGAGAAATGATCCTACTCCATATACCATTACCATTGAGGAGCAACCACAAGTTTTTCAACCTCAGGGAGATGCCAAACCATTCCAAGTGTTTAATATTCCAGCCTCCATACTCCATAGGAACCGAAACCGATTCCCAGCTGGTAAGATGGAACTTCTGGTGACCATCTGAGTTCCCCCATAAAAACATGAAAATGGTTTTCCTCAGCTTATTCAAGATAGATTTCGGGCATCTAGCAAGCGTAAACCAATAAACAACAAGTCCCGAAAGTACAACATTTATAAGTATTACTCTACCACCAAGGGTTAGTAATCTGAAAGACCAATGCTTGATCTTATTCATTAATAGTTTAAATGAACGACATTGTTTATGTCCATGTTAGGCAATTATATCAAATTATTTATTTGTTTTATGATATTTATCATAAGAGTAAAAATGAAAATTTATGCCTATATACATTTTTGTATGTTCTTAAAGAAAGAAAAAAAAGATTTTTGACTGTTTATCAACCAAAAAGATACATTAAATACATAATAAAAAACAATAAACCAAAATAATCATTTTTATTTTTATTTTTTTTAACAACTTATTTATGCAAAAGTAGCTTTTATAAAACCAGAATATAGTCATTTAAGTATTCCCATAAATGTCATATGCCAATCTCCCACTTGTACTCCTATCTTTGATAGTTAGTTTGCCCTATCATTCATTTCTCTATAACTATGCTTAAAATTAGTTTGCCCTATCATTCATTTCTCTATAACTATGCTTAAAATTAGTTTGCCCTATCATTCATTTCTCTATAACTATGCTTAAAATTTATTTTATAAAAGGATATGCAATTTTGTTAAGTTTTTCATATAAAAGCTTCATATTAATGTTCTTTGCAAATCTGTTAAGCTACATCTAATTGATTAATTTTAATTCCTCGAAGATTTGAAGTTTTTGGACACCCTTTAACACCATCCCAAGCCGCCATCATTTCTACTCAATTGTTTATACACCTTCCCAAACCTGCTGCAACTTTGAACCAATGAAATAAAAAAGCCCCACATCTACCCATACCAATGCCGATCCAAATTGCTACATAAGGCTTCAATAATCCAAAATGCATTTACTTTATTTTTAAAATTAAAAATACCATGCATAAGTAACAATGCATGTGACAATCAAATGATTGTTTCTAGTTTATTGGCGAAGTTGTTAAACCTTTAACAAACACACATAACTTTGATATATCATTGTCGACTTCGAAATCATAAGCAACCTTTGTAAATCATAAAAGTTCAATCATTCAAGATAAAGTTCCTTAAATAGTATATTTATCAATAATATTGAGAATGATAAGCGATGTAGACAAAAGGTTACGAGATATAATCTATGATTTAATATAATTTACGATAGAGCACTCACGATAGTATTTAATTTAAATTTCATTATATACGAGGGTGGATAGTATAAAGTTTTATGATTTGGATTGAAATAGTTAGATTTCTTTTGCATGATTTTAAAAAATTGGGTTTGAATTTTTCATAAGCGATGTAGATAAAAGGTTACGAGATATAATCTATGATTTAATATAATTTACGATAGAGCACACACGATAGTATTTAATTTAAATTTCATTATATATGAGGGTGGATAGTATAAAGTTTTACGATTTGGATTGAAATAGTTAGATTTCTTTTGCATGATTTTAAAAAATTGGGTTTGAATTTTTCAAAATCCAGGTTACATTTGTGAAGTTTTGGAATTTTGGGTGTTTCATGGGTTTATAAGGGTATTGAATCCATTTCTACCATCAAAATCGAGATTAAAATATACTTAAATTTTAATTTTGCAAAATAAAAAACATCCGATTTCAGAAGATGAAAAAAAAGGCCGTCCAATCCAAGTCCTTGAATATTTAGATAGCTTCTATATCAGGCTTGTAAATAATGTTATGAACAAAAAAATACCCACTTACTTACCATGGGTGGAGAGAGAGTGACTTATCATGTGGAAAGCTATTAATTTTAATATGATTTTAAAATATAGAATATATAAATACTTTATGACAAGAACCATGAGGTGACAATGTCCATGCAGTTGCTAACAACAACAATATGGGATTTGTGTCGCATGGCCTTAGACATCACAGAAAGCACAAATAGGACTCAGACGTGGTTCAGTCTTTGCTTAGGCGGTCTTGCCCCTAGCCTTCTTTGGAGGAGGAGGGGTAGGTGTGGAGACAGGGGTAGTCTTTCGTGGACCAGGAGGTGGTTGTGACATTGTCTCAATGGGTTGGACGGGAGTCAACACGACCTGGGGAGTCAGGGGTGGGGTGGGTGGATCGAGGTACCATACAGGAATACCCAACGCGAAATTAGGTAAGTTGAGAGTAGCCCTGACAGGCTTGGCCACGATGCTAGATGGTGGAAAAAGGAAGGGAATTGTGTGGATTGGGAAGAACCTCAATAATTCCCTGATGAATGTGGTTGGGGTTGCGACTAAGGTTGCGATGTGGTTTGAATGGTACCGGATGTGATGGTGCACAAATCAGATACGTCAGTCGGCAAAGGTGGAGGTGGTAAGGACAAAAAGGTGTCCGTCATAGGAGTGTTGGCAAACAAGCCCAGGCCAACAGCCGACAAGGATGGAATGGACACGATGTTGATGGTGGTGTCGATAGTCAGAAGGATGTGTTCCGATGTGGTCAGCCCCTTAGTATCACAGTACATCAACTGGTCAACGGTCACGATCTTCCCATCATGAGGGAACATTAGGAGGCAAAAGATAGTAGAGGCCACGACTTGCATGGCATACATGTAGCTACGTCCTGGGAGGAGGTTGTGATCAAGTTGGGCATTGAAAACCTCAATTTCAATCAACACCGTTTTACTGGATAACTCAATAGGAATGTTCATGAGAATCCCTTGGGGCTGAGTACAACGACCATCGTAGGCGCGAAGAGCAGTGGTGGAAGGTTGAAGGGTAGGGGACCTGAGTTTCTGCCAAACAAAGGTTGACATAATGCAGGTGGATGCCCCTTCATCAATAATGCATCTATGTACAACCAAATTCTGAATTGTGACCGAAACTTGGAATGCGACTGTAGGTGACATCTTGGGTTCTCCTTGATCTAGGTCGAAGGTGATCAACCTAGAATCATAGGGATCCATGACACCTAGCATGGACAACAACGCTTTACACTATGATGGACAAGTTTTAAGCACTTCCAGAGCGGACATGGCCGTAGGAGACTGGGCCAAGTCATCAACTATACTGTAGTTGAGGGAAGCTCTAGAAATAGAGTTGTTTGCGACACCACACATAGGAAACTGTGGGACTCTAGCCACCCCATCTATGGGCGGTCTCGGTAAGTGTAGAAACATGTCAGAAGTGGTAGAGGTAGACATCGCTGATGGGTCAACAATTTTTTTGGTGTAGCCATACTGGTTGC
Source organism: Pseudotsuga menziesii (assembly GCA_001517045.1). Taxonomy (NCBI): domain Eukaryota; kingdom Viridiplantae; phylum Streptophyta; class Pinopsida; order Pinales; family Pinaceae; genus Pseudotsuga; species Pseudotsuga menziesii. Next base: position 180,535 of record LPNX010994188.1, read on the forward strand.
GTCAAGTCTGGAGGTTGACTTCAAACGACAACGTCATAAGATGATGGACACCAGCCTTAGCAGGTGGGGCCGCAACAGTAGGTGTGGGAGTAGGTGGGGCCAAGGGTTGGGTTGCAACCATTCCTTGGTGTGGTAGGGGGTTTTGGAGAACCATAGGCGGAGGACCTGGTGGTGTTGGGTTTGGTGGAGCCGGAGCAACAACATTCATATCACGTTGACTATCATTTTGGAGAAGTTGTTGGACGCAAGCCATGTGGGGACACTGATAAGTGTAATGGTTATAGGTGTTACAGATAGCACACAGATGATTGGTCTGTAACTGTGGATTCTTTCCGAGTCGATTACGACATTGTGGATTCTATGCAAGAGGTTCAGCGTTGTTGTTGTTTGGAGGGTTAGCTTGCTGGTCGCCTCCTTAGGGTTGGTTATTGCCTCGATTTCTACCTCTCTTGTTCTTCCCTTGCCCTTGTTGGTTATTGGGAGCGGGTTGGTTAAGGAGGTTCTACTGTGCATAGACCTGTCCCGTAGAAACAGGAGGAGTCGGGGCCAGAGCCGGAGTGGGTTGCACAAGTGGTGCATAATAGACTGGAGGAGCTAGAGGGGCTGCAAATCTGGTCGTTTGGCCAGAACATGAGTGTGTCGAACAAGTCGGTCCATGAATGTGAGGAGTTGGCACAGGAGGCGCGTAGGATGGGGTGGGTCCAGAATGAGCCATCATGCGTGAGTAATCAGGGGCAAACCAGGGGGGTTCATAGGATGGTGTAGTGCCAGATTGAGACATCACATGTGAATAATCAGGGGCATAACTTGGTTGTGAAACACTATGGGTGTTACCCGGATGGGGTGGCATCATGGGAGAGGCCGGATAAAACTGAGGGTGCTAGGTAATAGAGCCAATAACTCCATCAGCAGCATGAGATGCCCTCGACGTATCTCGGCATGAGGTGTTCTCCCGGGGAGCATCGGGTATGACGGTATACAAGTAGCCCGATTGGGCATATACCGGCATAGATCCAAATCCTAGGCTCCATCAAGTGCCGAGAGGGATCAAATATTTGGAGGTGCAAACCTATTCTTAAGTATTACACTCAACTATCAGCTTTGGTGTGATTCAGACCAAAAGACACATCTTTTTTTTTAAGGTTGACATATAAGATTTTTATAATTAATATTTAATAATATTTATGGCCGCCATACAATATTTTTTAATATTTTTTTATTTTTTTAGGAAAGAACATTACAACATATCCCCCATACATGGTTTTAAAACCATGTGCAAGGCCCTCCTAAAACCATGGGTTGTTTAGGAGGCCTTGCACATGGTCTTAAAACCATTTGCAACGACCTCCTAAACCATGTACAATAAAACCATGGGTTGTTTAGAAGGCCTTACACATGGTTTTAAAACCATTTGCAAGGCCCTCCTAAACCATGTACAAGAAAACCATGGGTTGTTTAGGATGCCTTGCACATGGTTTTAAAACCATGTGCACGACCAACATTTTTTTTGCGGATAATTCAATTTTTTACTTTTTATTATTTTGTTAAGTAGGAACATTACAACATCTCCCCCATATTGTGTTGTTCTTCTGACCGACATTTTTTTGGCCGATAATTTTTATTTTTTATTTTTTATTGTTTTGTTAGGTAGGAACATTACAACATCCCCCCCATATTAGGTTGTTTTTGTGCCCGACATTTATTTTGGAGGATAATTAAATTTTTTTTTTTTTATGGCTGACATTTACAAGAGGAAACGTTACATAAGGAACTTTGCATAATGTTACAAGATCTCCCCCATAGTGGGTTGTAGAGCACCTCTCATCGCAATGAGATCGAACTGCTGAGCCTTAAGTATGGCTTCTTCTTCAGTTTGTGGTCGCTCAGATGCACCGTCCTTGACTATGGGGGGGAGTAAGGTTTTGAGGAACCAATTGAGGAAGATCCTATCTTCTAACTGGATCTTACACAAGCTATGTCGATGGCGCCATTCATGGATATGATCTATGATGTGAGTAGTTGTGTTTTGGAGACAAGATGGTAGGATCTCCACTCCCTCGTCATAACGGATGGGTAACTGGAAGTATTGAAGGAACATCGAAGCGAGCGAGGAGAATTCAGGGTAAGTAGCATGAGGCAATTCGATGTCACTTGGCTGCAACAATCGTAAGCGTGCATTGGAACAAGCTCAATTGAACGAAGTCATCCGCAATGTTGTTAGATGAACACCATAGGTGGAATGATATGATGTGATTTTGAAGGTCCTCTCCCGCCTTGCCCTCGAACTTAGGGATGTCTGAGAGAAGCTTGGTAGGCATAGGAGGCCATTGTAGATGGTGACGAATGGGGTCATTGGTTAATCGTGCCAAATATGGTAGGTTGAGACTAGCTATAAAAGGTAAGCTAGAGCCAAGGGTGGTTCAGGAAGGACCAGCAATGGTGTAGGTATTTGCATGAACATAGTTCCCATGCACGAATGGGGGGGAATGAGGATGACTTCCAATAGTAGGAATAGTCGGAATGGACGTGGAAGGGCCACTGCCCCTAGGTATAAATGGTGGTATGGTAGGAACCACGGTGGTTAGCTTGGGGCCGCCACTAGTGGGCACTAGCATACCAACATTAGTGTGTGTAGTGGAAATGGGCCCACTAGAACCTAGACCTGTTCGTCCGGTAGAAGGGACACTCGTGATGATGGGCGGCAAGGAAACAAGCCCGCCACTAACTATCCCTCTGTAGAAGGGATCTAGATGTGCACCAACCATGGGGCTAGATGGGGCAATGAACAAGGTGGGTTTGAATTGATATGATTCCGAATCAGATTCAGAGGCTGTGTGTGGCTCCGAAGGTGGTGAGTGACGTTGAAGATGGCTTCGGCGGTGACGGTTCAAAGAACCGAACTGGTGGGTGTGCCCCCTAAGTCTATGCAAGTAGCATGGTGGAGCAATGATAACTATATGAAGTGCTATGCAATGACTGGAAACTTGAGAGAATTAATTGCAAGCTCAAAAACCCAACTACAACCGAGTGTGTAGAAGGAGAGCATATGAAATGGTGGCTCACAGGCCAACAAAAGCCTCTAAAACCAGACTGCGACAATGGGTCACAGAAATGAAAGTCTACAACAAAGTGGTTAGAAAGCCAACAAGAAGCACTACATATAAAAAATAAAAATTACTCACTAACCTATGGGCTATGAGTACAAGCAAGCTCCTATCTACAAGCTGGAAGCCCCTCACAAATCATATCCTCAGTAGGGTGATGAAATCCCAGTCAGATAATATGAAATGGAAGAACCATACAGGCTAAGAGAATCCCACTGCTGAGAAGGACCTCTGGGGAAAAGATCCCTAGAAGAATGGCCACTAGGATACCTCATTCATGACACGTCTATTCAGTTTACTGACGCTCAGGCCCTTTGGCTCTTGACCCCCGACTGAGCTATATGAGGAGGACTGCGAAGGTTTAGCCTTCGGTGCAAGATGGAGTGCAGTATTCCACCTTGACTTTCGAAACCCCTTCATTTGTGGCTTTCTCCTGCTACGCAGGGGGGCTCCTGACAAACTGGATGTGACTATGTCAACAAATACAAGAGGGTTTTGGTTCCCTACTGGACAACACCTGTCTCAAAATGTGAATGACATAGGTGTGTTGTTTGGATGCCTATCCCAAAAGTCCTAACTTAACTACAATGTTGTTGTATCCTCAAGCGAGGTTACAATGTTGGTTGTATTTAAGTTAATTTTAAAGCTTGCTCGAGGTCATGAACTGAGCATTTCACTTTTATGGTGTGAATTGTGTGCAACTGCTGTGTGTCAAACCTAACAATCCACAACAAATATGTTCCAATATCACTGTTGAGATGCAAATATAATGCAGTAAATAATAGTAAAGAACAGTAAAGATGCAAAATAAAAAATTTCTTCCCAAAAATTGTACTTGAAACAAATGAGTAGTAAAAGGAACTTAATTAAACTCAGGAAACATGCATGGGGTCACAACTACGAAGCTCGATTAACACAACTCATAAACCAAGCAAGTGGGATCTCGAACATACCAAGGGGCTGTAAAAAGATCAGAACTAGATAGAAAATAGGTCGGGACAGGGTTTGGGACAGACAAGGGGTCTGATACAGGAATCTGAAGCACAAAAAATAGACTGAAAACTGTCAGTCGCACCTGTTAGAGGAACATGCGCGATTTGGGTCACACGGAATAGAGGGACAGTTGCGAGATGGCCAGAAAATAGTCAAGTCACGCAAAACAGAGGGTTAAGCGCGACTCGGTCGCTGAATACTGAGTCATAGTAGCGATTGGAGTCACTCCGAAAACTGAGACAGATGCGATCTGGTTTTTTGAGTCAGTTCACACTTAACAGGAAAAAATATGGGACGTCGCGTTTATTGAGAAAAAGGTGGGACATCGCGCTTATCGAGCAAAAAATTGTGACATCATGCTTATCGGGAAAAAAGGTGCGACCTAGGTCACGCTCATAAGGAAAAAAGGTGCGACTAGGTCGCAGCTCTCGATCGAATAGGTGTGACTCGACTTGAACAGGGAAAAAATTTAAAAATAGAGCCGACCAGGGCCGGGGGAGCAGGCACTAATGCAACAATGGTTCAGATCATCCTCAAGGGGGGCTGATCTATGATAGCTGATGGCAGAAATTAAGAACAAATAAACCAATGGAAACCTGCAAAAAATTGAGATATGTATAGATCGACCGAGTGGAGTCACCAAAACTATAATGGGGATTTCTCCCCTATTACGTGCAGAAGCACCAACCTTAGATCATTGTGATCGTAAGGAAGAGTTCAATGGAAAACATAAAAGTAAACTAAACTAATAACTGAAAGCAAATATTTTTTATCATTTTATGATATATGTCGGCTAAACTAATGCAATAAACAAAAATATAGACACACCTTTCTTCTACAAGATGGGCCACCATAGCCGTCCTCGTAAGTGGTTCCGCAACTCCACGGTTTGGTTCTCTGGTCATCTCTACAGATAGTTGTCAGACACGGAATGGATCCAAGGTGGGTATGGAGAATGTCTCAACATACACCATGGGAAATGGCGTGGCAATATGAGTGATAGCAGGAAAGTACGTGGCAAGAGAAAAATGGCGCATCATAACCACAGGTAAATGAAAAGGTATATGTGTTGTGGGAGAGCCCTTCACAATGTATTTATAGTATAGTCTTAGGGTTTTTTAACCCAAGGTGATGACCCATGGTATTTTTTGGCCCATGGTATATGTATGTGGTTTTTTTACCTTTTCTCCTTTTTAGGTTTTTTTTAACCCTTTTTGGGAGAGAGTGAAGGTAAACCATAATAAATGCTCATTATCCCTTCATTTATGGTAAAGAGTAATGGTGTTTTAGACCTTTTTTGGTGGAAATACGATTGTAAGGGTCAAAAGTAAGGGAAATATGGTGGGAATATGATGTATGTATATGGTTTAGACCATGTAGAGCTAGGTGAAAACTTTTTAGTGTTAAGAACTCCTAAATATTTGATTAACATTTTTGGACTTTGGAGAGATACATCCAACTAAATATCTCTTTTCCTGAAATTGTTGTGAACTGCTGCACTAATTGTTGGAGCACAATTGTTGTTAGACCAAAACCTGTAGGCGTTGATATCTACTACAATCGCCAAAGTTAAGATCCATCATAGGGGGTTAACCCATGTCACAAAACTCATTGGGAGCGTTGGATGCAAATGCTAACAATCTCCCTTTAGCGTTACCCAGGTGAGTTCGAATTTGAGACCTGTCGCTCTGATACCAATTGTTGGAGCACGATTGTCGTTATACTAAAACCTAAAAGCATTAATCTCTGCTACAATCACCAAAGTTAAGATCCACGAGAGGGGATTAATCCATGTCTCCAAACTCACGGCATTAGGCACAAACGCCAACACTAATTCTCATTACCTCTACCTGAGCTAGTGCCACACAATTTGTTGATGGTTTTCATACCCAATTGGGTAGAAATACACCTTAATAATTTCCTTGAACACATCCCAATTGGTAATCGATGGATTTCTCTCCAATGTTATGCCTGTTGCATCACTCTCCCACCATGTTGAAGCACAACATTCAAGCTTCAATCTAGAAATGAAATCCTCTATATCTTGGTGACTTTATGTATACTAAAGTACACCTTCATCTTTAGTAGCCACTAGCTAATTTTGATGGGATCTACTTCTCTTGCATAAGTCTTGATATCTCCATTTTCCTCCACGTTGTAAGGAACCTAAAGTTTGTTATGGTTGCATTAATCTCTCATCATTGTCTCTATTTTTCACTCTTACTCTAGTTCTTCATTCTCTTTATTTGGATCCTTTAGACTAGTTTTGTGTTATGAGGTTGGTTATATTCCCTTTTGTTATCTTATGGTTTACATTGCCAATGACAAAGTTTAATTTTCACCTTTATTTGTATTTATTATTTAGGATAATAGTTATTTATCCTAAATGGTGACTGAGAGATTTGGATAAAATTGCCTAACCTAATCACCGTACAAGGTGTTAAGATCTAGAGAAAATCTCTCCATAAGGTGGCATCAACCATTGTACTATATGTTGGTAGTATTGATGTGAATACATTTGAGTTCGCTAATGATCTTTTTTGTCACTTAGTTTCCCACGAATGTTTAACATGGTACGAGAGCTCTTAAAGTTCTTAGTTATTAATTGTCTGGTAGCTTTAGATCCATGGTAATCATGCAAGGGTGATAAGCTATTGATTCTCTATGGTATTTTTCCATAGCTTCTGGTTTATGTTGCATTCAAGGAGGAAAGAAGCATACCTACCCTAGTCGAATGTTGATAGTCCAAGCATGCAACCAACAATTTGATCGACCCAACTATTTTGAATTTGGTGTCAATATCATAGGTGACTTCTTAGCGGTTTGGAAAAGACTTCTTCAAAATATGGTCTCGCACGCAACCTTGCTTTCAGACTCTTCTTCAAAATATGGTCAAGGTTAAGATTTTATAGTTTTTTAGTGGAGAGTAAAGTATGTAACATGTTGATTGTGTTGTGTAAGGCACATGAATTTTTTGCTTGATGATAGTAATTTGTTTCTAGTCTTTAACACATTTAATTTGGAAAATAAATACCACACATCATTCAAGTTGTCATCACATCAGCAATTTACCAATAAAAGGAGAGGTTTATGATCTCAACACATCATGGAATATTTGAAGCTCAATCGAAATTTGCAAACATTGTTTTTTTAAGTTAACTTGTAATCAAGTTTAACTATAACTTGCAATAGTTCCTTGAAAGTGTCAAATTTAAACTTAAGTTGAATTGTAATTTTCAAGTGCATTCTCAGTTGAGCATGACACCCAAAAATTTATTGGGTCATTGTAATTATGAGTCTACATTGAGAATTGTTGAGTCTCTTACTGTCAAAAGGGTGGAGTTGCACGAATATTTTCTTTTGTTGAGTCAAATTGTAATTAGGACCTACATGCACAAGGAGGCCTCATTTAGTGTTTGAAATGGCTCGAAGTATAGAATTATTAGAGTTGTTGAATGCTCTAATAATCACTTTTGAATACAACACAACCATACTCAACAAAGAAACTCTTCAATCAATGCTAACTTGTTTGCAAGTGATGCAAATTAAAGTGGCACTCCTTCAAGAACAATCCCAACTAACGAATGATGAAAACAAAGATTTCAAAAATCAGGAATTAGTTAAGTATTCTAAACTAGTCATTGTTCATGATAATTCTCTTTTTTCTGTTGATGATAATGATTCATATCAACCTTCAACACAAAAACATCACAGTGATACATCAGAAGCAGTTTCCAATGAAAATGAATCGCAAGCAGAAGATGTCAAGTCATAGAGTGACTCAACAAGTATAAGTGAATGTGAATGTGAAGCACATAATCAAGTGCAACATGATATTTCCAAGATGATCATCATACCTTGGGAATAATTACACTTCAATAGGAATCAAGGTTGCTTTGGATATGAAAATCACAATAGTTTTTATATTCCAAATTACTTCAAACCAATTTTGTTTGTGAGTGCAAGATTCCTTCAAGAAGATTCAACTTCAAATGTTGAATTTCAGGATTTTAAGTACCAACATTGTCAAAAAGTTGGTCACATGGAGAACCAGTGTTTTGATCTGCATCCTTGTCTTCATTATGGGAATACCAATCATCACTTAGATAAATGACAAAAGAAGAGGGATAAAAAGAAAAGAACAATCCACCATGGATAGATAAGTTCTTGGCGATGGAATTAAAAAGTCAAGAAATTGCTTAAGTCTTACTGTCTAGTTCAAACATGAGTAAAGATGTGTTTGAATTAACAACAAGAAAACACCAATCAATTCTTCCATAAGATCATTTTTAGAATGAATATGGCCAATTATAAAATGGTACTTCCTTGTACTTGTCAAAGGTAATATAACTCCAAAGGGGTCCCCTTGTGGCATAGATTTCAAGAATGGCCCTTATGGGATGATATAACATGTGGTTGTTCCCAAAGCCCCACTTTGAGTTGTACATAATAAAATAAAATGGTAGTCTCTTACATCTTAAGGGAGGGTGCACTGTGAAGTGAAAATGGTTAGTGGTGAACCAAAACCACCAGATATAAGGATGTCTCACCTTTAAGCCGAAAAAGGAGGGAATATTCATGATGGTTGTCAAACTCTTCAAGTTTCAACAACAATAGTCTATAGATGGTAGACTCCAACAAACAAATGTCCAAATGGGCATTAATAATCTGTAGATGGTAGACTCCAACAAACAAACTGCAAAATGGGAAACAATAGACTATAGATGGTAGAATTAGATACAGGATATATGGTTGGGATGTTGATTGGAACTATTTATGTGTCATTTTATAAAAGCACTTCAATGATTCTCTAATAGTAGAGTGGTGATACTCTATGTTCACCAATTAGTAGAAGACATCATTCTTTTCTAGCTAAATTACTTAGAAAATAATCAAATTATCAAGTAAACAGGGAAATTTTAGACATGGTAGTTGTTCACTCAGTATTTCATCTCTCCTCTAGTTCATTTAGATAAACTATTCAACATCCATTTTTGACATTTTTCACCAAAGCACAGATGAAGGCTTCTGAAAAATCCAACATTAAGTTCAACATAATTAGTGTTTATTTCTTAGTTGATATATAAATGTGTGATTGAGGGGGGAATGTTAGCCTATGGATTAAATTACCAATCACAAAGTTTAATTATCACCCTTATTTGTATTTACCATTTAGGGTAATAGTGATTTATCTTAAATGATGACTAAGAGATTTGGATAAGATTGCCTAGCCTAATCACCATGCAAGGTGTTAGAATATAGAGAAAATATCTCCATAAGGTGGCATCAACCATTGTACTATATATTGGTAGTATTGGTGTAAATACATTTGAGTTGGATAATGAGCCTTTTCTATCACTCTGTTTCCCATGAATGTTTTAACACCTTGGTTTTCAATTGTTTTTCTACCATAGTTATGAATGCGATTATTTTCTTCTCTAGCCAATCCAATATGACACTAGGATATTCTTCTTCATCTTCTTCATGGTGACCCTCAGCCATTGTTGTTTCTTTACTTATCAGAAGGCCTTATGATGGTTCTTGTACCCTTCTCCCATAGTCACTATGGTTGTTTACCATATAGGTCTCACGAAGTATACTTGAACTTGGGATCTAATACCATATGATCTATAAATAGTAGTCCCATGGCCTATTCGATTCACCAACACATATCCTCTCTTCTCTACACAAAGTATTAGTAATACTAGACAATTAACCATAGTAATTATTAATGGGTTGAACACTAGATGACTTATTACATTGGTTTATCTCATTGTCTCTCTTTCTCACTAATGGTGAACTTCATACACTCACTCACAAGCTATCAAGGAAATCCAATATACCTCTTGACTATGTCCATATATAAATAACAATCTACAGTGATCACTCCTTTTCAAGAGACACACAAATGTGAAATTCCAGAATATATATATATATATATATATATATATATATATATATATGAGATGTAAACTAACGGATCTGTTGCACTTGCAACAACTTCCCAAAATTCTGAAAATTTTTGGGGACCCTCCTTTGTTTTGGATTAGCTTGTTTTCTTCCCTACTTTGACGCAATGATTTCTCAGAATTTTTTAATGCTTGGATTGCTCTGGTTGCTGCCTTGGAGAGCCATTGGAAACCAGCCGGATTGCTGCTGTTGAATGTACTTGAAGCCTTATTGAAATCGAAAGTTGTTTTGTTTTTGTTTTCCGCCGTTGCGGCTGTTTTCAAGTTCCCCCCCACGATTGAAGAACCCTCCGACTACCGATCTTTTTATTTATGACGGGCGCTGTTCTGATTAGGAATCGGACGATCTTTCGATCTTTCATCCCACCATTGTGGATGCTTCTGAGCTTTCGCCATCCGATGTGAAATCCTCCCGACGTCCGACGCAGGTAACAAAAGCGGAAGCTTTCACCATCTTCTATCCCGCCGTTGCGGCTGATTCTGAGCTTTCACCTCCCGATTGTAAATCCGTCCGACGACTGATCGTCCGATTGTTTCCCGCCATACGTGCATACCGGGCTTGGTAGGCATTGTGCCCGTCCGCCGTTGCGGAGGGAAGACCACTCTTAGCTTCTGATTGGAAATCCCTCCAGCGCCTGATTTCTTGTCTCCCCGCATGTGTGAGAGTTTATATATACGGGGATGGCAGTTTGGTTTTTTATATTGTTATTTTTCACTGCCGAGCACTGTCGCGTTGAGAACTATTGCGCTGAGTTGTCGTTCTCAGGAGAGAAGAAGGCCCTGCTGTCGCTGTACCAGCTTCCAGGTGGCAGAGGTAGAATTCCGACCGTCGTCGACTCACCGTATTCGCCGGGTTACCAGGTAGGTCTTTTTGATCATTTTCCCGTTACACTGAAACTTATTTGTTTTCTCCTGTGGTTTGGATGTTCTCGGCGGTTTTCCTCATTTAGCTAGGTTATAAGCTTGTATGAGTTGGTTTTTATCTTTTGACCTTGGGGGAGGGCGTGTTAACCTTTAGAGCAGTTTTGCTTTTCGATGTTTTCTTTGCTGCCTCGCGCGCACAGGGGTTGAGGGGTTTTCGGCGTGGACGGCCATTACGCCGTCTACGCCAAACCTCCCTGCTCAATCATGTTAGGCAGAATATAGACAGGTTTGAGGATAGCTTTGGGGGTTTGGTAGGCTGTTGTTTCCATAGTGCATTCCCGGGACTTTGAGCCAAAGCCGTTTCACCTGTGCGGTTATGCGCAACCGCGTCGAAGATTATTCTTGAACCCATGGTTCGCCAGAGGGGGTCTGTTTTGGAGAGGAGTTCATGGTTACTCTTGAACCCAACCTGTGTTGCTCGCGCCATCATGCGCAGCCCTTTTGTTCGGTCGCCTAAAACCCTAGCGGGGTAGAAGGGATGTGTCACTGTTATAGTTCGTTAATTGAAAGCAGCATGGGTAGTGTTCTTGGTGGGAATACCTTGTGCAGAAAAGTGGATACACTCCCCGCGGAGAGCGAAATGTATATTCAAATTAATGTAACTTTTCCGCCGCAGGTCGCATAAGTCTTCATTAGTTATGTGTCTGTTGGGCTTTGTGGTTAAAGTATTGACTGGCGCGAGTTTGATGCATTCGAGCCTTTGCTATGTTTGCTATGCAATAGAATAATAGCTAAATGTCACACCTTGCATATGATATACATGTTTGTTTCAATGTATTGCTATCATGAGAAAAGTGGCATGTTGCAAAATAGTGTAGATTTAGTACTGGTACAAATAAGTATGGTTGATAAGCTTGGTATTAAGCAGCAGTGGTAGATTGCTCAGGACTGAGTGTGCTTCATATAGATCAGGTCATAGAATATTGCACCCTAGTCTCAAGGCATTATAGAGCTGAACAATGTGTGCATTTATTGCACGGAACATTAGCATACTAGACATAGGATAATAGCACATTGCACAGTATTGCATACTAGTTTGATCACTCAGCACAAAGGGCTTATGTCTTAATTCCATTAACTGGTTACTATCATGATACACTTGAGAAGGAATAAACTGCTACACAATGTTTGAAATTCGAATTGCTTAATGTCAAAATGTTATACATGGCAGGAGGAACTTACAATGTCCAAAAGGCAAAAGGAGAAGGCCCCTATGGTCGAAGAGCAACCAGATGTAGAGGTCGTCACAAAGACCGAATACACATATGAAGATACCCAATGTGTCTCGGGTGTTGATCCCAAGTACAAATGGGGTGAGATTTATAGATTAATTTCCCGCAGGGAGATTCCCGACATGGGTCTCGAAGAAGAACCCATCTATGCGAACATAGAAAAATCTGCCATCATGAAGGTGGCTACCAGACCAGAGCTATTCCCTTGCTCTGAGGTGATTAGATGGATTCTGCCCCATACAAATACAGCCACCAGGCTCATAGGAAATGTGGAAGGGCAGGGCTATGCTGCATTTAGCCCAGGATATGTGGCGTTGGCCTATCATCTGCTAGAACCTCAAATCTTTCTATCTGATGACTGGCTGGATAACATCAGAATGGACCTAGTGGAAACCCTGAAGAAGATGCTCTTGCAGGGAAAGCTTTATCGGTACAGAGCAACTGGTGAATATGATACAACGAGCTTGAGGGATCCTTACAGATTTGTAGCCTTGATGCTTAACAGGATATTTGGGAGAGCTCATGGAAGACTCTTCAAACTCGAATGGATACCCATCATGTTTCATGTGGCAACCCAAGGGACAGTCTTCAATTGGGCCAGCCTGGTATCAAGCAGTCTTTCTTCTTGCGTGGCCGCTGCCTTGGGAGGAGAATCCAAGAAAAAGTCCAAATTCTACATGAGTTCGATATTGATAGATTGCATACTGTGCAACCAGCCTTTCCCTGGTCTCAAGTGTGTCTGGGATAGGGAAAGGATGCCTGTGTATGCCGCATATAGACCATTGTGGGCTCAGCAATACCATAGCCACTACAGGGAGGTCTGCGAGCAGTTCATTATGCCACTCTACACACTCATCTTCTGGAAGGAATGTGACTGTATGTTAGAGGATGCTATGCAGGTAATAGAAGAGCATGCAGACTACTTCCTGACGGAGAATGGCATGTACATCAGAATGTTTGGTGGCACGAAATGCCCCTCACTGCTGCCCAAATACGCAACAGATTATATTATTCATAAAGAAGCAGTCAGGCAGGTGTTCATTGATGGAATAGGGAATTACCTTTTTGAACAAAAGAAGGCTACATATCCTCCGCTGCCATTCAAACTAGGTAGCTACAGATTTGCCAAGGTAAAACAAGCTGCAGAGTTCATAGAATAATTGGGGAAGTTCCATTTTGGTGAGATTCCTTTCCGAAGGAATGATACTCACGGTAAAATGGCAGAGCATTGTAAAGAAAATAAAGTACATTTTGAGTACACTCACCACTTTGACAAGGAAGAATCTGTCTTCCGAAGTGCCCCTAACTTGACAGCTCTGAGAAGGAGGTTTAAGCCTAAGAACCCCACCAAGGGTGGAAAAGGGGGTGAGCAAGCCAGAGCTAAGCAGGCCAGAGTTGAAGAAGAGGCCAAGAGGAGACAGGAAGAGGCCCAGAAGCTAGAACAGGAAGCTGCAGAATGGCTGCAGAAAGGAGAAGAAGAAAAAAGAAAAGCTGCCCAAGAAGTAGCTGAAAAAGCACAAGAGGCAGCCAAAGAAACAGAGGAGGCAGCTAGACAGGCAGCTAAAGAAGCAAAGAGAAAGCTAGATGAAGAGCTCCAAAAGCAGGAGGCTGAAAGAATGAAGTTAACACAACAATCAATTTCTGAAACGCCCGCAGGACAGACCCAGGGGGAGGAAAACCCCGAGGTGCAGACCTTTCAAATACCTGCTGCCAACACCCTTGTGACTCCTACGCTCCAGCTAGTGCCTTTCATCCAGAAAAAGAGAGAGGAATTCCCCGACTTTAATACTGTCTATTATGACATGGCCACCAAAAGAATAATGAGGAGGACAGAAAAGAAAGTTGAAGCGAAAAACCTATCAGGAAGGATGGTAACAGATACATCGGTCATGCTAGGGACAGACAAGGATCCTAGGCTCACGATAAGAGCCGGGGCTGCACTAATTGATGCCTCCGTAGATAACATAAACAAGGTGATGATTGAACTAGAGTCAGCTAAGAAGACCTCTGCTCAGCTAAAGGACACACTGAGAAAAGAAAGAGATGAGGGTAATAGACTCAAGAGGAAATATGAACACATGCAAAGGGAACTGGAATCCTCAAAAGGTGAAGTCCATGCCCTTCAAGTGGAGATTCAAGCCAAGGGAATAGCACAGGAGTCCCTAGAAAACGTACAGCAGGAAGCCCAAAGTCTAAAGAAGGAGAAGGAGCAGTTACAGTCAAAGGTGTTAGAGCTAGAAGAGCAGCAGAAGATCATCTATGAGTCCAATGATTCATACACCAAAGAACTGAAAGAGCAGCTAGCTTCTCTGACTACTGATCTGGAGGCGGCTAAGGAATAGCAGGTAAATCTGCAGCCATTTAAAGAATATATCCTAGCTCAAAAGGCTCAAATGCTACAACTGCAGACTGCTCTGGAAGAAGAGAGGTGCAAAGTCCTTCAGATTGACAGCAGGCTAGAAGAGATCATGGAAACTTCCTCATACTTCGTTGATCGATCTCAGGAGGTTCTTGAGGTTTTGAGTGCTAGAATGGCAAGGCCGGAAGATGATGCCGAGACTCCAGAAGGGCTACCAGCAAAAGACCATCAAGCCCTCAAGAGAGATCACAACCTGGTAGAGTTCGCCATCAGTACTGCAGAAGATTTCAAGAAGGCTGTAAAAAAGACGCAGGGAGCATGCTCAGAGTATTTCAGAAGGCTCCTGAATACGTACAATCGATGTCAAACAAAGGCTGAGCATAGGCTTGAAGAGTTCCCGGACCATGAGGCCTTTATGGAAGTATTACAGAAAAGATATCAAGATGCAGAGGCCAGAACTCAACAGATTAGAGCCATTGATGACCTAGTACTGAAGAACGAGGTAGGCCACGCAGCTGTTAGCATGCAGTTTCTAGAAGATTAGCTTCGGTTGAGCCCAGCAAGGATCGAGGCCATCAAGAACCAAGTTGAAAAGTTTGAAATCAACGTTCAGTTCCTAGAGCCATGTGCATTCGAAGGCATTGCTGCTGAAGCAACAACGTGGAAGAAGTTCTTAGATGGTCAGGCGGGACCCTCCTCATAAATGACCAGTCGACTTTGTAATAATTTAATAATTTTTGTAAAAGCTTTATGAAAATGAGGCGTTGGGAAAACTAAAGGTTGGGAAGCCCAAAGGTCACTTTGGGCAGCCCAACCATTTTTCATTTTTGTATAAAAGTAGGAAGCGTAGAAAGAAAAAGGGGCTTTTTTCCCCAGTAAAACTAGTGATGACGTATTGTAAGAAGAACTATTTCCTTTTGCAATAAAAAATTTACAGTTGGCCTGTTGAAAGAAGATTGGTGGGGTTTCAATATTTTGCCATGGATAGTCGGAAGATGAACTCTTTTATTTTCCAGCATTGTATCCATGAATCGTGAGATCGTTCTAACTTTACGACCTATGTCTTTGTTTATATGATTTCTGATTTATTTTATGAAATAACCACCATGAGTAATGTAAGCTGATCATAAACAATTAGCTATCTGGTTGTTGAAATATATTTCATTTGTCCATGCTTGTAAAAGTAAATGTCAGCTATCTGTAATTGCTTTTATCATGTGTGCACACTCACATTACTCATATATGAATTACAAGTTGGCTCCCCGGGGATAGATAGGTAGATATATAGGTAGATAGATAGGTAGTTAGCTCATCTCATTGCTGCATGTGTGACTCAGATGCTAGTGAGCCTAATACGAGAGGTAAGAACCTGCGCATCACTTTGTGAATGCTCCTTGCATCCTTCACCACCCTACATAATTAGGTAGACACTTGCATCCCACTCTGAAGTCAAAAAATACAAATTCCGGTGGACCGGGCCACAACCGGTAAACCCTTTTGTTACTTTGACCTACGGTGGCTGGACCGTAAACTAGGCGGATTCCCTATACCAAACAGTCAACGGGCTAGTCGGGAATGTTGATTAGGGAGAATCCTTTACTGTTGTCGCCTGCGAATTTCTAGGCCTCAACAGTTTTGGCGCTAGAAGGAGGGCAGCTAGTAAATGGCTGGCCTTGGAACTTAATTTTCCCGAGACTATCCTACCAGCAGATGTTTGAAGCGTTCAACCTAACTCAGATATTTGCAGATTCCGATGCTATCCTTGAAGGACTGTTTTCCTAGTGTTCCTTTCGTTTACCGTTGCTCATGGCTGGAAATCAACCCAACCCTCTGCCAGCATGGAGAGCTAGGTCACCTCTGAACTTAACTCCTCCTTTGCATAATCTACCTCAAGCCTTTGACAAGCTATTGCCTAAGTTTGATCCTGAGGAAGGGATTGTTGTTGACGATCACCTTCAAAGCTTCTACCTAGCATTAGAAGGGCTAAGGGATGGAGAGCATGAAGATGTGGTCTGTAGGCTATTCCCACACACTCTGAAAGGAGCAGCAGCGTCCTGGTATTTCAGTCTGCCTGCAAATTCCATTCCTGATTGGGACACTTTTGAAAGAGTTTTCAGAAGTAAATACACAACCCAAAAAACGCACGCCTCATTAATGAAAGGTATTGGTCGGTAAAGAAAAGAGAAGAATGAAAAGGTGCGTAGTTTCACTCAGAGATTTTCACTGAATCTAAAAAACTTTTATGTAGTTGATAGACCTTCAGGCAAGGTTTTGATTGAGTATTACACATCAGCCCTAGGGCCTGAGCTGGCCATGTTTGCCAAGATGAAAGTCAAGACTACCCTGGTAGAGACTTATGAAGAGGCTGAAAGTGAGAGTGTAGAGGATTATCCCGATCCACTTGAAGACAAGATTACTTCGATGTCTAAACCTAGAAAAGATCAATCACATGATTACCAAGGAATGATGAAAATGCTTAAAAAAATGTCCAACCGAATAATGGACCTGGAGAAAGAAAGGGATGTTCAGAAAACCTATAAGCCTCACTATCCGAAAAAAGAGGGTAATAACCAATGGTAGGTCCCTCCTCCCCATTCGGCATCAATAAACATAACAGAAGTAGGAAGGGATAATTTCTGTACCTTTCACCAACAACCTCATTTTGAGAAGAAGTGTCCTCAATGGTTACATTCAATGACATTGGTGATGAATAAGTTGTTGGATCCTAAATTGATTAAGTACAGTAGTGAGGAGGAAAAGGAGAAACAAATCATAAGAAAACCAGAGGATGATACTATGTTCTCATGGAATGGTATTTCACTATTTGACATTGAAGATGACACCCCTAAATCTGAATGCACATCTACAACTACGAAGGACATGGGTGTCATAGGCCAAGACAAGGAAATGATTTCCACAATTAACGTTGTGCAGGAAAATGTTAAGAAATTGGATGAGGGCAAAATGCATAAGGACAATACTCTCCACCAGGGGACCGAGCCAATCACTGAGACCGTCAAGCTTGTAGAAGAACAGACAGGTGTTAGTGGGGAAAACTTTGACGAAACTCAAGAGCTAGCAAAGGATATACCTACTCAAAACCAACTAGGGGAAGAAGACAAAGAACCAGGTTGGAAAGAAAACCTTGACACCCCACCTTTTCTTTTGACTCTAGAAATGCTGAATTATAATGTGCATAACTGCTTGGTGGATTCTGGAGTAGAAATGAATGTGATGCCCCTTGAGATTTGTAAAAATATTAATGGACAACTAGAGTCCACACCTTGCGAAGTAACACAATTAGATCGCATAGGTGTCAAGGTGGTGGGAGAAATGAAGAATGTCCTCATTCGTTTGGCTGCAAACAACAAGATATGTCAATTTATTGATATTATGGTGGTTGACATACCAAGGGGATATGAGCTCATTCTCAACCGAGATTGGGCTGCCAGGTTGAAAGGTTATTTTGCTTCAGATTGGTCTCACCTGTTGTTGCCTCTCAAGGGTACCCCAAACCCCATGAAAATTCTGAGAGAACCATACATGAAGTATACTGTCACTAAGTTAGGAGAAGGCAATGAGTCTGCTGATTCTATCCTGGGAAACTACTTGACTGAGCTTAAGCTAAGACATCATTCCTCAAAAAGGGCCATTCCTATGATTGACACCCAGCCTGAACTCCTTCAACTTCCTCAGGCTGCGAGAGATGATTATAGAATTGTAGACATGTGTTCAGTTTCAAAAACAACACAGATAGACCATGGTTAGGTATCTCATGTCTATGATTCAGCCCATCCTTTAACTCATTATGATTAAAGATTTTCAGGGGTGGGCAATAATTTTTCGTTTCTGGTGCTTTGTACATAAATAAGTTGTTTGTGGCTTTGATGCTTTTCTTTTGATCATTTGATTTAACGCTGTTTTATTTTATTTTATAGTTTTGCTAGTTTTCCTTTTGGCTTTGCATAAGAGGCAAACTTTTGGTTGCAATGGAAACATCAGGGTTCTGTATTAACTTAAGTCCTGAGCGAAAGGCCATGCTCCAAAGTATGGAATGTCTTCTAGTAGTAGTGTTCCTAGCTGGCAATGCATTCATTGAAGTCTTAGTTAACCCTTGTAAATAACTCAGAAGTGAACAGGGTCCGAGGTACTATTTCAAGGCTACATCTATTTCACATCTTAAATACCCAAGGGAGGGACAGCAAAAGACCCTCGAAAAGGAAGCAGAGTGAAACAGTATATCGTATATAAATGATCCCATGCCATAAATTAAGAAAAGGCTAAAAGCTATTAAGAGTCAAGACTCCTGAAAGAAACAAGACATATCAAAGCAGAGCTTGAAAAAGCCTTAATATCAAAGCATAAAGTACTAGATGGCCATGAGATCCTCTCCGTTCGTGAACTGAAATATGAAGTATACTGTTCACACAAAAGGAAACTATGGGATAGAGGATCCTGAATGAAAATTTAGTAAGGAAAGGCCTGAAGGAGGACTCATCTCAAAAGAACTAAGGTTC
The DNA here is from genome assembly GCA_001517045.1 of Pseudotsuga menziesii. Lineage (NCBI taxonomy): Eukaryota > Viridiplantae > Streptophyta > Pinopsida > Pinales > Pinaceae > Pseudotsuga > Pseudotsuga menziesii. Next base: position 199,633 of record LPNX010994188.1, read on the forward strand.
AAAAGGCACGAAAGTGCAATTGGCATGGGAATGAGGAACAAAAGGATGACACTGTTTCCCTCTGTTACAATCCTGTGGTGTCTAAGCTGTAACTACCAAAGGGTAGGTAAAATAAACCTCATTTATTTGGCCTCAAAAGAGTTATTCAGACCTAAAACACTGCTGATGTTACCTTCTCCCGAAATATTGGGCTTCTTCTGAGTAATTTAATGCATAATATGGGCTGGCTTAGGAATGCAAACATCTAGAAGATTTTGATTTTAGTCAGACAGTATTGAGCTGGGGAAAGGTTAATTCAGAGATCTGGATTTCACCAAGTAGTCGCCAATTGTTGCACCTGCAACAACTTCCCAAAATTCTGAAAATTTTTGGGGACCCTCCTTTGTTTTGGATTAGCCTGTTTTTCTGCCCTACTTTGACGCAATGATTTCTCAGAATGTTTTAATGCTTGGATTGCTCTGCTTGCTGCCTTGGAGAGCCATTGGAAACCAGCCGGATTGCTGCTGTTGAACGTACTTGAAGCCTTATTGAAATCAGAAGTTGTTTTGTTTTTGTTTTCCGCCGTTGCGGCTGTTTTCAAGTTCCCCCCCACGATTGAAGAACCCTCCGACTACCGATCTTTTTATTTATGACGGGCGCTGTTCTGATTAGGAATCGGACGATCTTTCGATCTTTCATCCCACCATTGTGGATGCTTCTGAGCTTTCGCCATCCGATGTGAAATCCTCCCGACGTCCGATGCAGGTAACAAAAGCGGAAGCTTTCACCATCTTCTATCCCGCCGTTGCGGCTGATTCTGAGCTTTTACCTCCCGATTGTAAATCTGTCCGACGGCTGATCGTCCGATTGTTGCCCGCCATACGTGCATACCCGAATTGGTAGGCATTGTGCCCATCCGTCGTTGCGGAGGGAAGACCACTCTTGGCTGCCGATTGGAAATCCCTCCGGCGCCCGATTTCTTGTCTCCCCGCACGTGTGAGAGTTTATATATACGGGGACAACAGTTTGGTTTTTTATATTGTTATTTTTCACTGCCGAGCACTGCCGCATTGAGCACTATTGCGCTGAGTTGTCGTTCTCGGGAGAGAAGAAGGCCCCGCTGTCGCTGTACCAGCTTCCAGGTGGCAGAGGTAGAATTCCAACCGTCGTCGACTCACCATATTCGCCGGGTTACCAGGTAGGTATTTTTGATCGTTTTCCCATTACACTTAAACTTATTTGTTTTCTCCCATGGTTTGGATGTTCCCGGCGGTTTTCCTCATTCAGCTAGGTTATAAGCTTGTATGAGTGGGTTTTTATCTTTTGACCTTGGGGGAGGGCGTGTTAACCTTTAGAGCAGTTTTGCTTTTCGCTGTTTTCTTTGCTGCCTCGTGCGCACAGGGGTTGAGGGGTTTTCGGCGCGGACGGCTGTTACGCCGTCTACGCCGAACCTCCCTGCTCAATCATGTTAGGCAGAAGATAGACAGGTTTGAGGATTGCTTTGGGGGTTTGGTAGGCTGTTGTTTCCATAGTGCATTCTCGGGACTTTGAGCCAAAGCCGTTTCACCTACACGGTATTGCGCAGCCGCATCGAAGATTATTCTTGAACCCATGGTTCGCCGGAGGGGGTCTGTTTTGGAGAGGAGTTCATGGTTACTCTTGAACCCAGCCTGTGTTGCTCGCGCCATCATGCGCAACCCTTTTGTTCGGTCGCCTAAAACCCTAGCAGGGTAGAAGGGATATGTCACCGTTATAGTTCGTTAATTGAAAGCAGCATGGGTAGTGTTCTTGGTGGGAATACCCTGTGCAGAAAAGTGGATACACTCCCCGCGGAGAGCGAAATGTATATTCAAATTAATGTAACTTTTCCGCCGTAGGTCGCATAAATCTTCATTAGTTATGTGTCTGCTGGGCTTTGTGGTTAAAGTATTGACTGGCGCGAGTTTGATGCATTCGAGCCTTCGCTATGTTTGCTATGCAATAGAATAATAGCTAAATGTCACACTTTGCATATGATATACATGTTTGTTTCAATGTATTGCTATCATGAGAAAAGTGGCATGTTGCAAAATAGTGTAGATTTAGTACTGGTACAAATAAGTATGGTTGATAAGCTTGGTATTAAGCAGCCGTGGTAGATTGCTCAGGACTGAGTGTGCTTCATATAGATCAGGTCATAGAATATTTCACCCTAGTCTCAAGGCATTATAGAGCTGAACAATGTGTGCATTTATTGCATGGAACATTAGCATACTAGACATAGGATAATAGCACATTGCACAGTATTGCATACTAGTTTGATCACTCAGCACAAAGGGCTTATGTCTTAATTCCATTAACTGGTTACTATCATGATACACTTGAGAAGGAATAAATTGCTATACAATGTTTGAAATTCGAATTGCTCAATGTCAAAATGTTATACATGGCAGGAGGAACTTACAATGTCCAAAAGGCAGAAGAAGAAGGCCCCTATGGTCGAAGAGAAACAGGATGTAGAGGTCGTCACAAAGACCGAATACACATATGAAGACACCCAATGTGTCTCGGGTGTTGAGCCCGAGTACAAATGGGGTGAGATTTATAGATTAATTTCCCGCAGGGAGATTCCTGACATGGGTCTTGAAGAAGAACCCATCTATGCGAACATAGAAAAATACGCCATCATGAAGGTGGCTACCAGACCAGAGCTGTTCCCTTGCTCTGAGGTGATTAGATGGATTCTACCCCATACAAATACAACCACCATGCTCATAGGAAATGTGGAAGGGCAGGGCTATGCTGCATTTAGCCCAGGATATGTGGCGTTGGCCTAACATCTGCCAGAACCTCAAATCTTTCTATCTAATGACTGGATGGATAACATCAGAATGGACCTGGTGGAAACCCTGAAGAAGATGCTCTTGCAGGGAAAGCTTTATCGGTATAGAGCAACTGGTGAATATGATACAGCGAGCTTGAGGGCTCCTTACAGATTTGTAGCCTTGATGCTTAACAAGATCTTTGGGAGAGCTCATGGCAGACTCTTCAAACTCCAATGGATACCCATCATGTTTCATGTGGCAACCTAAGGGACAGTCTTCAATTGGGCCAGCCTGGTATCAAGAAGTCTTTCTTCTTGCGTGGCCGCTGCCTTGGGAGGAGAATCCAAGAAAAAGTCTGAATTCTACATGAGTTCGATATTGATAGATTTCATACTGTGCAACCAGCCTTTCCCTGGTCTCAAGTGTGTTTGGGACAGGGAAAGGATGCCTGTGTATGCTGCCTATAGACCATTGTGGGCTCAGCAGTACCATAGCCACTATAGGGAGGTCTGCGAGCAGTTCATTATGCCACTCTACACACTCATCTTCCGGAAGGAATGTGACTGTATGTCAGAGGAGGCTATGCAGGTAATAGAAGAGCATGCAAACTATTTCCTGATGGAGAATGGCATGTACATCAGAATGTTTGGTGGCACGAAGTGCCCCTCACTGCTGCCCAAATACGCAACGGATTATATTATTCATAAAGAAGCAGTTAGGCAGGTGTTCATTGATGGAATAGGGAATTACCTTTTTGAACAAAAGAAGGCTACATATCCTCCGCTGCCATTCAAACTAGGTAGCTACAGATTTTCCAATGTAAAAAAAGCTGCGGAGTTCATAGAAGAATTGGGGAAGTTCCATTTTGGTGAGATGCATTTCCGAAGGAATGATACTCATGGTAAAATGGAAAAGCACTGTAAAGAACATACAGTACATTTTGAGTACACTCACCACTTTGACAAGGAGGAATCTGTCTTCCGAAGTGCCCCTAACTTGACAGCTCTGAGAAGGAGGTTTAAGCCTAAGAACCCCACCAAGGGTGGAAAAGGGGGTGAGCAAGCCAGAGCTGAGTAGGCCAGAGTTGAAGAAGAGGCCAAGAGGAGACAGGAAGAGGCCCAGAAGCTAGAACAGGAAGCTGCAGAATGGCTACAGAAAGGAGAAGAAGAAAAAAGAAAAGCTACCCAAGAAGCAGCTGAAAAAGCACAAGAGGCAGCCAAAGAAATAGAGGAGGCAGCTAGACAGGCAGCTGAAGAAGCAAAGAGAAAGCTAGATGAAGAGCTCCAAAAGAAGGAGGCTGAAAGAATGAAGTTAACACAACAGTCAATTTCTGAAACGCCCCCAGGACAGACCCAGGGGGAGGAAAACCCCGAGGTGCAGACCTTTCAAATACCTGCTACCAGCACCCTTGTGACTCCTACGCTCCAGCTAGTGCCTTTCATCCAGAAAAAGGGAGAGGAAGTCCCCGACTTTAATACTGTCTATTATGATAGGGCCACCAAAAGAATAATGAGGAGGACAGAAAAGAAAGTTGAAGCGAAAAACCTATCAGGAAGGATGGTAACAGATACAGCGGTCATGCTAGGGACAGACAAGGATCCTAGGCTCATGATAAGAGCCGGGGCTGCACTAATCGATGCCTTCGCAGATAACATAAACAAGGTGATGATTGAACTAGAGTCAGCTAAGAAGACCTCTGCTCAGCTAAATGACACACTGAGAAAAGAAAGAGATGAGGGTAATAGACTCAAGAGGAAATATGAACACATGCAAAGGGAACTGGAATCCTCAAAAGGTGAAGTCCATGCCCTTCAAGTGGAGATTCAAGCCAAGGGAACAACACAGGAGTCCCTAGAAAACGTACAGCAGGAAGCCCAAAGTCTAAAGAAGGAGAAGGAGCAGTTACAGTCAAAGGTGTTAGAGCTGGAAGAGCAGCAGAAGATCATCTATGAGTCCAATGATTCATACACCAAAGAACTGGAAGAGCAGCTAGCTTCTCTGACTGCTGATCTGGAGGTGGCTAAGGAACAACAGGTAAATCTACAGCCATTTAAAGAATATATCCTGGCTCAAAAGGCTCAAATGCTACAACTGCAGACTGCTCTGGAGGAAGAGAGGTGCAAAGTCCTTCAGATTGACAGCAGGCTAGAAGAGATCATGGAAACTTCCTCATACTTCGTTGATCGATCTAAGGAGGTTCTTGAGGTTTTGAGTGCTAGAATGGCAAGGCCGGAAGATGATGCCGAGAATCCAGAAGGGCTACCAGCAAAAGACCATCAAGCCCTCAAGAGAGATCACAACTTGGTAGAGTTCGCCATCAGTACTGCAAAAGATTTCAAGAAGGCTGTAAAAAAGACGCAGGGAGCATGCTCAGAGTATTTCAGAAGGCTCCTGAATATGTACAATCGATGTCAAACAGAGGCTGAGCATAGGCTTGAAGAGTTCCCGGACCATGAGGCCTTTATGGAAGTATTACAGAAAAGATATCAAGATGCAGAGGCCAGAACTCAGCAGATTAGAGCCATTGATGACCTAGTACTGAAGAACGAGGTAGGCCACGCAGCTGTTAGCATGCAGTTTCTAGAAGATCAGCTTCGGTTGAGCCCAGCAAGGATCGAGGCCATCAAGAACCAAGTTGAAAAGTTTGAAATCAACGTTCAGTTCCTGGAGCCATGCACATTCGAAGGCATTGCTGCTGAAGCAACAACGTGGAAGAAGTTCTTAGATGGTTAGGCGGGACCCTCCTCATAAAGGACCAGTCGACTTTGTAATAATTTAATAATTTTTGTAAAAGCTTTCTGAAAATGAGGCGTTGGGAAAACTAAAGGTTGGGAAGCCCAAAGGTCACTTTGGGTAGCCCAACCATTTTGCCTTTTTGTATAAAAGTAGGAAGCGTAGAAAGAAAAAGGGGCTTTTTTCCCCAGTAAAACTAGTGATGACGTATTGTAAGAAGAACTATTTCCTTTTGCAATA
>LPNX010994188.1:205738-407901 GCA_001517045.1 Pseudotsuga menziesii
CTGGTGGACCGGGCCGCAACCGGTAAACCCTTTTGTTACTTTGACCTACGGTGGCCGGACCGTAAACCGGACGGATTCCCTATACCAAACAGTCAACGGGCTAGTTGGGAACGTTGATTGGGGAGAATCCTTTACTGTTGTCGCCTGCGAATTTCCAGGCCTCAATAGGATCATGACAAGAGTATCCTACTAACCAACAATTAATTCAATCTCTCATCAAAACAAAAATTACTCATAAACAAGAGAACGTGTGTCCTTGGAATGAGAGGAGAAGGTAGAAAGAGTATGAATCAACCTCTAAAAATAATAAATTGACTAGCAAGGAGAACATACTACCTTTGGGTAGGCTAGAACGCCCATTAACCAAGAAAATTATCAAGTAAGAAGATCATATGAACTCTGGTAAGAAATGAAATGCCCAACAATTGGATTAACACCCAACTAGTAAACAAGACACTCAACAAGGGTGCATACAACCATTGGTAAGGCATAAAACACCTAGGATTTGGATTAAACACCAAACCATTAAACAAGACACTAAACAAGGATGTGTATATCGTTTTGTAAGGAATAAAAATGTTCATCAATTTACTACCATGTCCAACAATCCACTAAAACCCAAGAAATTAATTTAGAAACATCATACAATAATACAGTGGCTTTGGATTGGTAGCTTTCAATCTCTAGGTTCGTAGAACCATCTGAAAGTAGGGAAAAATAATTGTTGGAACCTCCATGACAAATAATAACACCGTAGAGACATTTTTTCCTTGAAAACCAAACGAGATAACAATCGTTCAATCACTCCAATATAGCTCTTTATTTATTGGAAATAGGTAGGTTACAATACACTTTGGACTTTGGTCCTTTTTCCTTTCTACACATGGGAGCTTGGACAACATCACTCCCACTCTCAGCCAAAGAAATTCCCTTTTGTTTTGGGGTAATAGTATATAGGAGGATGGTTAAACTATAGGGTAGTTGGAAGGAAAAGCATCCCCAACCTTCTAGCTTCTCCTAAGTTCATTGTGCTCTTCCTATTTGTCTTTTATTTTCATTGTATTTGAGGAAGTATCTTAGGTTTTTATTTTTTTTAAATATATGATATAATGTTTTTCCCAAATTCATTTCCTTTCAAATTTTACATTTGTCATATTAGCCATAGAGTATAATCTTAATGCGGGTGTGAAAACTAGTCATGATGGAATGGGTCTCTCCATGCCATCAATTCTAGTTCCCATCTTCCATAACTCTAGACCTTCCTATGTCAATCATTACTAAGCATTCACCTAAATCCTTTGTAGTTTCAAATCCAATTCGTATCACTAAGAGGTGAACATGATCTAGGTGGATCTCCCAAACGACTGAAAATCAAACTCTTTAAATGTTGTACAGAATCACACAGTTGTATAGAGCTCATTGAAATATTTCTAGTGGTACTCGTTGCAATAAAAACAAAGTATGTACGTGAAAGATGTTGTGTTCCAAAGTTTTGACAAGTGGCATGTACAATTCTAACGTGTCACACCTATAGAACAGTTTGTGGATGACATGGCAGGTTGTAAGTGTTGATTTCGTGGTCCGAGTGGCAAGGTCTATTTCCAACTTCTGAATCGAAACATTCAACAATCTAGAGTTAGGATGGTTATTGTCAAAATTGGTTTGATCGTTCTGATTTCCAATTTTCAAAGTTGGGAACAACAAAGTCGATATCGAAATGTCGGCAAGGTTTGTTGTGTTGTTTAATAGCTCCAAATTCCGACATCGACACATTTGGCATCAACATGTTGGGATCGACACAGATGGACCGACGCAATGTAAATCAACGTTTCAGCATAACCTACGACGGATCTACATCAATGGCCAAGAACAAATTTGGAAGTTATGATTGAGGATTTGGTTTTTCAATCTGACAGAGATAATTTATGGTATTTTTGGGTCATGATTTGCACTAATCCAATGCCTTCGATATTCGTATTGATCATGAAGGATAGCTTGGGGAAGGAATCAAAATTCATACCGAATTATACGTGGCACCTACAGATCCAGAAACCAATCTAGTTTGCTATTTAAACATGCAAGTTGGAAGTGGATAGACAAAGTGATAGAGAGACAATTATAGAAAGAATCCATTGTGAAACAAAGTTCAAATATATTGTTCGAACTAAGAAAGTTCAAAGTTGACAATGAGAAGGTCGAAGGTGATAGACATTGTGGTCATCTCCAGTGCGTTGAAGTTGTAGCACAGTTCTAAGGTGGTTCCATATAGAACAAGAGACATGTTCTCATACGGTGTGTTAGGGGAGGTCCTTGGAAAAGCTAATTAGCATTGGTGTAGTCTATAAGTAATAGAAAAAATATCTGAGAGTTTTCTGTATTTATGTAAGTTTGAAACATTTGAAGAAATTAAATAAAACGGTCCCATTGGAAGCCAAGACCTCGAGATGTAGGCCTTTACATCCAAAATCCATTATCAAGTTGTGTTCTTCAATTTATGGTTGGCGTTCCTTTTATTTTCATATTCTATTTTAATAATCACCATTTTAAAATATTCCTCAGAGAATTTACCATTTAAAAATCATTCGCACATCAATTCATGGTTAATACAATCATGTAAATTTTAGATCAATTTTGTATCACAGCTTGATTAAGCTATAAATTATGAGTGTGTGAATGCTTGCTAGGGATAAAATTAAAGTTGGTGAAGGATAACTTGAGCCTTTCAATCCAAGAATTCAACATGTAACTCAAAGGAAGGAAATGAAAAAATAAAACTATGGAGTAGAGGATGAGAAGGCCTTTTCGTAAGGATTTCTACCAAATGGTAGATAGGGTAGAAAAGTTGTTTGTCAACTACAAAAGGAGATTGGAAATGAAGATAAAGAGGAAGATGAGTGCAAGGGGTAGTACTTCAGTGAATACAGGTAATGGAGGAGAACCTCTTAAAACTCCACCATTACCACCATCATCTTCTTCTAGTGCTAGTTCTTCCAGTACTTCATCTAATGCACTTAAAAAGCATTTTGAGAAATATGATATGGATACATCATTATTAAAGCTTAATATAAAGTATAATTTACCCATGTTTAATGGAGAGGTTAAAGCTAAAAAATTGGATGACTGGGTTAGGAAAATAGAGGTTTATTGTAGAATCCAAAAGTTGACAGGATATGAAGCTAAAATCCAATTGGCCTCACTTCGACTTGTAGGCACTTCTCTCATATGGTGGGAAAGAAAAACTCAAGAGGACCTGCTTGTGAGAGGCCAAGTTATTTCCTTGGCATTAAAAATAAATGTTTTATCCATTGGAGTATAAACAAAAGCTATGATGGACTGACATAATTTCAAACAAGGTAAGGGACAAAGTGTTCAGGACTTTACACAATAATTTAGAAAGAAGGATTTATTGTTGGGTATTCCTCTCTATACTCGGGAAACACTTCTTAAATACATAGGTGGATTGCATAGTTGCTTTAAACATACAATCTTGATGTTTAATCCTAACAATTTGGATGAAGTGTGTTTCCACACCACCCATATCAAGTCTAAGGGGAAGAACACTACTGATAATTTTCCCAAAAATCCTTTCAAGCCAGATGGAAACAAGTTTAAAGGAAAGGGAAAAGGTAAGAAAACAACCACCATGAAGAAAGGAGGTGATAAACCTACAAGCACCCATTGTCAAAAAAAAGTGTCATGGCGCATCCAAATACTAGATACTTCACCCAAAACTCAATCTAGAGAAGTTTCAGAACAAGCAAGATGAAAGGCATTCTAATGCTACTATCCCGCATGATTTGGGATCAAACTCTAGATATGAGATGAAAATTGTAGCCACATGTTTACAAGGTAAATCTTCTTCTGATTGTGTTGTAAAAGCTGAACCTGTTATTAATCAAAGGAAAATGAGTGAGCTATTTCACATCAGGGTGATTTCTAAACATACCAAAACTGATACTTTATTTCATAGTGGATCACAAGATAACTTCTTTTCAGAGGAAAACATTAAAAAACTTGGTTTAGAAACCAAACCTTATCCCAAACCTTATCCACTTGGATGGGTTTGTGAAAATGCACAACTTAAAGTTACCAAGCAATGCAGAATCAAGTTTGATATAACTTCTAGATTTATGGATGAAGTTGTTTTTGATGTGGTTCCATCAGATATATGTGGTATTGTATTAGGAAGTCCTTATCTTTATGACAAGAAAGAAATATTTTATAGGAAATAAAAAAATACCATTTGTTTAAAGATGGCTCCGAATTTATACTAAGAGCACATCATATAAAGCCAAATGAAGAGGCTCATAAACACCATCAAGAAATTTGTTCTCATGATCGTTAAGCCCAAATAAAGTGATAGTAATAGTGTTTTTTAGGGGATGTGATCCTTTACACAAACATAATTTGATTAAAGTTGTTTCTGACTATGATGAGATATTTTAAGAACTGTAAGAATTACCTCCTAAGAGGGAGGTTCAACATGATATTCAATTTCTACAAGGCACTCAATCACGTAAAATTGGTTTGTATAGGTTATATATCATTGAAAACAAATAAGTTAAAAAACAAGTACAAGATTTGATTGAGAAGGGGTTCATCCAGCCCAACACTTCGCCATGCAGATCACCCATAGTATTGTTCCAAAGAAGGATGGCACATGGTGGATGTGTGTTGATTTTCGAGCTCTGAAAAAAATCACGGTAAATAATCATTATCTTCTTCCTCGTATTGATGATCTTTTGGATCAGTTGAAAAATATCATTTATTTCACTAAGTTAGACATACAAAGTGGTTATCATCATATTAGAATTCATGAAAATGATATCTGGAAAACTGCTTTTAAAACTAAACAGGATTTGTATGAATGGATGGTTATTCCAATTGGGATTTTTAATGATCCCGCTACATTCATGAGGATTATGAATGATGTATTTAGGCCATTCATTAATGAATTTGTAATAGTCTACTTAGATGATATTTTGATATTCAATCGAACTTGGGAAGAAAATGTCAAGCACATGAGACAGGTCCTAGATGTGCTAGAAAGGGAGAAATTGTATTTAAATATGTCCAAATGTGAGTTCAGGAGAACATATTTGGTTTATTTGGGTTATATTGTAGGGGGTGGTGAACTGAGAATAGATCCCTCTAAAGTTGAGGTCATTCAAAATTGTCCTAATCCAACTAATGTAACCGAATTTATAAGCTTCTTGGGAACAACTTAATATTGGAGGAAGTCTATTGCTAACTTCTCATTTATTTCTTTTCATGTACATGCTTTGAAAATTGTGAAACAGGTTTTTAATTGGGGAGGCAACGAATAACAGGCCTTCAATACTTTGAAAGTGAAAATCAGTACAACACTAGTACTTGCATTTCCAGATCTGCAACAACCATTCTAGATTGAAACTAATGCTAGTGGATATGCCATGGGGGCAGTCCTAATGCAACATAAGAAACCTATATGCTATCATTCTAAAACAATATCTAAAGTAGTAGCTAACTATCCCATGTATCATAAAGAGTTATATGGATTAATACAAAGTGTGAAGAAGTGGAGACATTGTTTAATGGGTAAAGAAACAATCATTCATGCTAATCATCAATACTTACAATATCTTCAATCACAAACTAAGCTATAGTAATCATGACATTTTTAGATGAATAGGATTTCTACAGCAAATTCACTTAGTCATTAAGTATAAAAAGGGAATTTGTAATAAAGTTGTATACATGTTATAAAGACCTCCAACAAGTGCATTGATTATATTGCAAAATAGTCCATTGGATCATGACAGTTACAATGAACAATATACATAGGATGAAGACTTCAAATATGTGTATGAATATTTAATGAATGGCACCCAAAATGAAGAATTGAGTTATCATGTTAATGATAAGTTATTGTATCATGTTGGAAAAATTTGTATTCCATGGAGTGAAAGAGTGCATGTAATTAGAAAATCCCATACTTCTCTTATATATAATCATTTTGTTGTAGGAAAGATAGTAGCTCAGCTTTAGAGGTATTCTTATTGGCCTCGGATGGAATAAAGTGTATCCCAATATGTAAATGGATGTGTAATTTTTGCTACCAGTAAGCCAAGTAATATAAAATTGGGCTTGTGCACTCCACTCCATGTACCTTCTCATCCACATGAAAGTGTGTCTATGGATTTTATGGGAGGGTTACATATGTGTAGGAAAGTTCATGATTACTTGTATGTGGTTGTGGATAGGTTTACTAAAATGTGAATTTTAATACCTTGTAAAAAGAAGTTCACAACAGAGATGACTTCTCATTTATTCTTTCAGCATGTATGGGTTCATTTTGGGTTACCACTTCCATTGTATAAGATCAGGATTCCCACTTTATTAGGAAGTTTTTTGTCAACTTTGTGGGAACTTACAAACACCAAGTTGAACAAGAGTACTACCTTTCATCCATAAAACAACGTTCAAACTAAAGTAATCAACCACATCGTGGTACAACTACTTCGAGGATATTTTGCTAAGCATCCTAAACTTTGGGATGAGAAATGACGGTATGTATAGCATGTCTAGAACCATGCCATTCACTCTTCCACACAAACGTATCCATTTGAGACATGTTTTGGATATTTTCCAAAGTCTCCTTTAAACTTGTCACATTCTAAATTTTTGACACATGGCTTGTATGGTGTTGACATGGCACACCCATAGGCAGGTTGTGGATGATATGGCAGGTGGAAAGTGCTAAGTTGGTGGTCTGAGTTGGCATCCCAATGGAAGGGTCTATTGCTGAATTCTAAATCAGAACAATTGAAAGTTGGAAGTTAGGATGGTTATTGTGGGAATTAGTTTGACAGTTCTGAATTCTAATTTTTGAAGTCGGGATCAAAATGTTGGCAAGGTTGTTTGTGTTGTTTGACCTATATAAATTATGACCTAAGGACAGTCAGTATCGACATAGTTGGATCAACACAGTCGAGATAGAAATAGTGTAAATCAACGGTTTAGCATAACCTACAATGGATCTACATCAACAACTAAGAACAAATATGGAAGTTATGACTGCGGATTTGTTTTTTCAATCTAACAGAGGTAATTTATGGGATTTTTAGGTCATGATTTGCACTAAGTCGAAGACTTCAATCTTGGGATTGATCATGAAGGATAATTTAGGAAAGGAATCATATTTCATACCCAACTGGACACGGCACCTGTGGATCCAGAAACCAATATAGTTTTCTACTTAAACATGCAAGTTGGACATGGATGGACAAAGCGATGGAGAGATAGCCAGAGAAAGAATCTATTATAAAATGAACTTCAGATAGATTGTTCGAACTAAGAAAGTTTGAAATTGATAGTGAGAAGGTTGAATGTGATAGTCATTATGGTCGTTGCCAGTGCATTGAAGTTGTAGCATAGTTCTAAGGTGGTTTCGTCTAGCACAGAAGACAAGTTCTCATACATCAAGTCAGGGAAGGTCCTTAGAAAAGCTAATTAACATTGATGTATTCTGTAAGTAACAGACAAAATCTTTGAGAGTTCTCTGTATTGATGTAAGTTCATGGAATTTGAAGAAATTAATTAAAACGGTCCCATTGGAATCCAGGACCTAGAGATGTAGTCCTTTAGAGTTGAAATTCGTTAACAAGTTTCATTCTTCAGTTTGTGATTTGCATTTGTATTGATTTGAATTCCATTCATTTTCGTATTCAATTTTAAGAATCACCATCTTAAAATATTCCTCAAAGAATTTATTGTTTAAAAATAATTCACACAACAATTCATGGTTAATACTATCCTGCAAAATTCAAATCATGACATGACCTAAAACAACTTAAAAGGAAAGAATTTGTCAAGTTTCAAATTCTAAGAAGCTAGAAGATGAAAACATTTTCTCTAGGAATGCACAATGTACATAGAGATTTTATCTTATTTTCAAAACATGTGTAATACCACTTATATTTATTATGTGTAACCCATGAAAGTCAAAGTGAGCTCAACAATATTGTTTGCATACTATTTGAACTTATAAGAAACATAATAAAATACAATAATTTTTTTTCTATTATCTTTTCAAAGGAAAAAATAATTATTTTTTCTTACTTAAGGTTCAATAAACCAACAATGTTGGTTACAATGGTTGGAAATGTCATCATCACAAAACATGACTCGATTAAAATTAATTATAGAAATTATCTAACTAATTAAACTTGGTCGATTAATTATTTTAAAGTATTAATCAACATTATACTCTAAGTCGGTTACAAAGAAACATGGTTTGGTTAGATTTAATTAAGATATTTGGTAAACTAACATGGTTGAGATTCAACATAAACCAGTTAATTGACTCCCTCAAAATTTACTTCATCCTCAAGTACACACACACACACACACACATATATATATGTGAGAGAAAATATATTAAGGGTTTAGCTCAATTGTTTGTCACCAATGTCGTTTCCCATTTGGATAGTTTCGTGCCAGCATGTGCCTAGTTCACAATCCTCATAGATTAGGAGTACTAGTATACCAATTCCATCCAAGAGGAATATTTTTGATTCTATAAGGGTTTTGGAATTGAGAGGTACATTTTACATCCCAATATGCATTTGTGTGTGTCTCTCATATTTAATTCTTAATTCCATAAAAAGACAGAACAAAACAAAATTATTTTCACTTTAGCTTAATAAGTAAATAAAATTATAATAATTATGTCCATCAAAATATAGTAAAAAATATTTTCACATTAATTTAATAAATAATAATAATAAAATAATAATAGTAATAAATTTATTCACAAATATATATAGCCTAAAGGGTAAGCTCAATTGATCGGTGCCACTGTTTCCACAAAATTGTCAATCATTTGACATGTTGTACTAGCCCTTTATTCGATTCCCACATAGTCAAAGGCACTAAATCTACATTGCCCATTTTACAATTTTACAATAAGTACCATAGTCAAAATAGGTAGAAGTGTGTTACAGAGGAAAAATTCCTATGGTTTGGGGTGTACCACAATAGATTGAATGACACTAAAAATCAATCCATTCCAATATACAAGAGAAATAAAGACATCTAACACTAAGGGATATGAAGCGTACCTTATTCCAAATGGTTGATGTAGATCCCCATTGAGATGTTCCAACATGCTTGTATTTACAATTCGCTCTCAACAACAACAAACAAGACAAGCATGCTATATATCAAAAAGTTAGACCTACTCTAGCATATATAAACCATCATGTATAAGCAAAATAATTACATCCATGGATACAATATTCCTAGTTATGCACATGTATTGGATAGGAAATGGATATTTTTATTAATAAAACAGAGATACAATAGTGACAAACTTTGTCGGCATTTCTTTGAACCAGAGAAACCGAGTCCTCCACCTAGGCCTCCACCACTTCAATCCTCCATCACAGTGGCAAGCTTACAAAGAAAAGGAAATATTGGGAAGAGCATCACTATGTGCTACAAAGGGACAAAGGGATGCAGACTCAAGCATAAAAAAGTGAGGCAACAATGAACGATAGTTTCCTTGCTCTCCAAATTCTCTTCCTTCAATGTATCCAAGGGGCTCAATATATAGCCCTCCAAATGGGAAATGGAGGGTCGATTCTGAGCGTTCTCAAGGCATATGGAAGGACAAGAGTCAAGTTATTCAGGACTCTATGAGAAAAAATCCAAAAACATTTGTCTTCATGCACATTTCCTGATGTACATGGGTTTTGGCTCAAAAGCTACGTGTACATGCGGATATTTCTTTAAAAGTCTTGTATACACATAAACATGTGTTTTTTGGGGACTTTCTTGGGACATCAAAGTATAATTTGAGCAAAGGGGGTCCAAGGAGTCTACATAGGGACATGGAAGGCCATAAAGATGTGATCTACCAAGTGTGGTAAAATTATCTATAACAGATGCCCCGTAATGTGTGAGGTCAGAGGGGTAACATGATGGACGGAATACATTATATCCATCCCAGAAGTGGAGTAATGAAGACCCAAGTGGAAGAACTAGCCACTCATCAGTACAACACAATGATAAATCTCTACATATGACTGCAAAAATACATATAGCAGTCCCAAATACATAAGAGTACAATGGCCATGAATAGGCATGATATACAAATGTCATGTGTGGTCATTGAAACGTACAATATACAATGGACAAGATCTCCATAGTGGATGAAGATATCTGATAATATACTAGAATCTGGTCATGAGAGCTAACATCTCATGAATACTAAGACGATCAAAGAGGTAGCATATGTGAAATGCCACCAATCTCGCAGGTCTTCTATGAAAACCGCTACGAGTACATGTCCCATCACGTGAATAAAGGTGTCAAGGTCGAACATGATGGTCCATTGTCTGATTACCGGTCATTGATGTATATTGTTAACATACGCGGGATATCCCACCAATAATGATAATAGGAATTAAGGTACAAAGTGCAATCTAACAAGTGTGAATATATGTGTTGAGGTCGAACACTTGAAAGAATCCATCGATCAAGAGACATTGATGTATTCCAAAAAATGTCGATGGCGAGAGCACCTACCATTGATGACTGTTAGTATGAAGGCACTCAAATGGACTCTAGACTCCTATTCCAGAATAAATGATCTGAAGTGGATGGAACGAAATTCGTTGGAAGGAGGGAATTTGGGAATCCCCCATCCACCAATGTGAGGTACTTGTTGTAATCTCACAGATCACATAAGGTTACCAATCTTACATACTAAAACATACATATAAACAGAGACAAGAGACAAGAACAAAAAGGATAGAACATAATACTTTATTACAATGAGTTCATACAAAGCATAGAACTGAACTGAGTTCTTGTGTGGCTCAACAGCCTAATATATACAAGTTACAAACAGTTACAAAATAACTACCTGTCAGTTCGGTGAACCGACACGACTGTTAGTTAGCCGACTTAATTAACTAGTTTAGTCGGTCGACCGACTTAGTCGGTCCATTGACTTAGTCGGCTAACTAAGTCGGTCTTTGTTCAAGTCGACTTATGTCGACTTGCTCATTCTACATCTACCCCACGAACAAAATGTTTCTTCGTCTTGAAGAAACAGGGAGGTACAAAAATTGTTAGTGTTGGTCGGACCCTGCAAAACTGCTACTGAGGGGGACTGTGCAGATGAATAGTCGGTCTCCTCTAGATGCATACTTCGACTATTGCTAGTGCAGTGATGGCAAGCTGATACTGGAAGTCTGTCCATGTCTGCAAGGCTTTCTGAATGTCGATCGTTAGAGTAGTTAGATTTGAAAGTACCGACATCTTTTCTGCCATGGGCATTTCTGCAATGTTCTCCATGTTGGGACCCAACATTTGGTTCTATTCTTCTGCAGCATCAAGGAGTCTTTTCATCTGCGGGAATATGTTGTCGACCTTCTCTAAGTTTGGAAGGGCTTGCTGAACCCACTGATGAGCTTCTCGTTCCAGCTTCTGCAGTTTGCTATTCTCCATCACAATCTGCTCGTCAATGGTCTGCCTCATTTTTGCCTCCGTCGACTTACGTCCTTCCAAGGCCTGAATACCTTGTCTTGTCTGCCTGGTCTGATGATAGACTTGCCCATAATGAGTAGGCCAGTCTCTTAGTACTTCCTCAGTAACAATGGATTCCTCCATATGGTCCTGTAAGACTTTGTAAGCCTCCGAAAATGCAGTGTGTTGAGTCAAGAGGAGTCGGGCGGTCTCTTCCTTTTGTTCTGCTTTAGTCTCTTGGAGATGTGTCTGTATAGTCGACACCATGCCTTCAAAAAGCTAGTATGCCCTTTCCAGAGGTCGATCTGTACCGTCTTCGACCGGGCCTGGGACAACAGATTGTGCAAGAGACCTGCATTTGCCGAGAAACTCGACCTATTCTGTCTCCTTTTCTTTGAGCTCTTTACTTTTGGTGACCGTCCTCTTCTTTGACTCTTTGGCCAAGGTTTTGAGTAGTTGGCCGACCTCTGATTCGGTTAGCGAACTTGCATCTTTTAGGCTAATCTTCAGGTCGGCTGTTCTATGGTGTTCTTTCTTTTTCTTTTGGGTGTCTGTATGTGGCTCTTGGGTACCTGCAGTAGTTGAAGTTGGGTCTGTGGTTGGTGGAACGGGGTCCGAGGGTTTCTCTGCTTGGTTAGGTGGTATAGAAGTCGTGGGTGTTTCTTTTTGAGGACGGGGTATGGGGGACGGTGGTTTTTCTGTTTGAGGAGGTGGTATGACCACTTCCGGCTGTGAGGCGGATGGTGGTTTTGGCTGTGAATCAGGGGGTGGCGGAGGTGGTGGAGGTGATGGTGGTGGAGGTGGAGACGGAGTGGGGGAATGGTCAGGGGTCAAAAGGGTGACGGGACTGTTTGGTGGGCTTTGGTCGGACGAGATACCTGCTTCCGACGGTGACGTGGGTGGTTCGTTCTGGGTGTCGGCGTCGATTTGCTCTGTGACAGAATGGATGTCTCCAATCACGTCGCCTCCGTCGTCGATCCTAGTAAATGTCGTTGTTTCTTGGGCGTAGATCTGTTTGTTTGCTTTGAGGGGAGTTGTTGTCTGGATTTTCTGTGCTGACTGGAACAGTGTAGGCAGCGTCGTGAAGAAGGCTCTAAGCTTAGCGTCCTTGTCGGCCTTGGATCTTAGTGCCTCCGGAATTGCTCTTTGATATTCTTCCAATGGGCCGCCCAAGTGTTCTACCGGTGCTTGTTCTTCGACTACAAGTGTCGGAGATGGGGGAGGGGGGGTCGATACAAGGTCGACGACGTTTTCAGGTGTCTGCTGTGTTTTGGCTTTCTTGGGCTGACCTTCTGGAGCGCCTGCCTCGAGATATCGTTGAAACTGGGTTTCAACCGACACTTTATTGGCGCAGGCATCTTCGACAATGTCGACAACCGCGGCTGCTAATTCCTCCTCATCGTCGGACAAGTCAAGAATAAGCTTGCGCTTACCCCTGCCTGTTTGTTTTTTTTGAGTCTTGAGTCTTTTCCTGGCGACCGCTATCTCCTTAGCCAGTTTCTTTATGGTGCTTTTGGATAGGGCATACTCAGGGTCGTCATCTTCGACTTCACCTGTCGGTTCTTGAGTGGGTTTGACGATGGCTGGAGCCGGGGGAGTTATTTGTTGTACTGTTGGCTGTGTTTGTTCTGTTGGTTGTTGTTGTTTTGTTGGCTGGGATTCGGCTATCTTTGCAGTCGGAGGTTTGACAGTTAAGTGTACCCGACTAGTGGTCACGGTCGGGGTATCCTCCGACACAAATGCACTAATATACAGATTAAGCTCGTAGTCCTCCTCCTTCTCCTGGTGTGTTAGCAGTTCGATGGTAGAGAAGTCGACCTATTTGGCGGCCTCCGGAATTGGTACCTTTGTTCCTGCCTGTTGGGTCAACTCTCTGAAAATCTGTTCAACTGTCGGGTAGTAGTCAAGGTCCTGTGCTTTGGGGTCTTGACCTCGCATGTACCATACTGATGTATGGTCAAGTGCTAACTGGATATGTGAGTCGGCAGGGAGGTTTCGTCGGATGTTCTGGGGCACCCTCCACCTCGTCGTCCAAACCTTTAACTGCTGGAACCAAGTCTCCAGGGTAAACTATAGGGTAATCCATTCCATCGTCTCCTGGTTGAGTCAGGATTGCGCCAATAGCTATCCCTGATGCATCAATATGCACATGAAATTTGGTAGACCAATTGGGAAATTTAAGTATGGGGGCTTCGACCAGCTTTCTCTTCAATTTGTCGAAGGATATTTGGCATTCCTCTGTCCACTTAAATTCTTGATCTTCTTTTAGCAGCTCTTCCAGAGGGTAGGTCATGTCAGAGTAATGTCTGATAAACTTCCTATAATACCCTGTATGTCCCAATAACACCCGAACTTGTTTAGGGTTTATTGGAGGCTTCAAGTCGAGGATGATTTTAATCTTGGCAAAGTCAACCTTAATACCATCTTTGCAAACAACATGTCCTAGGAGTATCCCTATGGGGGTCATAAAGATACATTTCTTAATGTTTAATGAGAGTTGTATTTGTCGTCATCTTTCCAACATAAGTCGGAGCCATGTGCAGTGATCCTTTAGGGTGGAATATATAGTCCAGTCATCGAAGTAGACTGCCATAGTTTTATATATGTATTCCTGGAAAGTTTTGACAACAATTCTGGAAAAGACTGCAGGTGCATTCTTTAGTCCAAAAGGCATAACCCTATAAGCAAAAGAACCAAATTCACAGACAAATGTTGTTTTCTTCTAGTCTTCCTTTGCTATAGGTACTTGGTTATATCCTGAAAATCCATCTGTGAATGAGTAGCATTCATGTCTTGCCACTTCATTCAAGATTTCATCAGCATAGGGGGTTGGGAATGGATCTGTTAGGGTGACTTTGTTAAGTTCTCTAAAGTCGACACAAATTCTCAATCTGGTCGGGTCATGTTTCTTAGGTTGGACGACCATGGGACTTGCCCATTCTGACTGGTCGATGGGGTAAATGATCCCTGCTGCTAACATGTTGTCTATTTCCTTCTTAACTATCTCCTTATACTTATGAGCTAGCTTATAAGGGCGTTTCTTAACAGGTCGAACATCAGGTTTAGTATCTATTTTCATTTCTCCCATTTCCTGTACTAAGCCTTTTAAGTCTTTGTAATCGCTTGCAAATACATCCTGGAACTCCCTAAGTAAGTTTATGATTTCGATGGTTTGGTGTTCGTTCCAGTAGTCACCAATCTTAGCTATTTTTGGACGGTCGTCATTTGAAATGTCGACCTCCTTGGTTTTCACTTTTGCATCCAGCCACTCTGGTGCTTTAGCTTCATTGATCGGTTGGCTTCCCTCTTTGAAATATGAGAATGTAGCAGGAAAGTCGGCTGCAGTCATTCTGTCAAGGTCGGGTTTATCATTGGCCTCCACTTTCAAAATTGAATGGATAGGTTTGTTAGTTTCACTGTGTTCAGGGTTCCATCTAAAGCTTTTGCCAATGGTGTGTTCATTTTCTAAGTGCAATCGGTTTGATTGTGGTATGGGTGCAGTTTGTATAGAATGGTAATCCTTGATCTGTCGGTCGGTCTGGGAGGGTTGATTGACGGTAGGCTGAAGAAATTGTTTGATTTGCTATGCTGTCTCAGCCAATTTCTCGTTTTGAGGTATAAACTGGAAGTCTTTGATAAAGTTTTGTCGTAATTCCTACCAAAAGAAAGTTTCTCCTCTAGCTTCCTCCATCTTATACCATTTGTTAGGTAAGTCATCTAAGGTTGAAGGAAACAAATGGGGCCAGGATCACTCGTCTTTGTAACCAAGTCTTCTCCACTCCTTTTCACAAGTCCTAATGTGATCTTTTGGGTTTTGGCCCTGAGTAAAGACAGGGATTTGGGCTTCCTGTGTTAACTTTTTCCCTCCAAACCGTTCGACAAAGAAGCTTGAAGCAGTTGTCCAGGTCTGTAGTTTTGATTGATGGGTATCCCACCATCTAGCTGCTTGACCTGTAAATGTTTCCACTAAGCTTTGCAGTCGACCATGTTCTCCAATATTTTAGAGACTTGTTCGACATGCATGACTGGGGATTCCCTCTCCTTATACCTAGGTATTTGATTAGTGTTTAAGTTCGTGGGTTTTAAGGTAGGGCATTCTCTTTGTTTCTTTTCAAAAAAATTTGGGATAATTGATACGATGAAGCACTGTTGGGTGGGTTTTTTCTGTACTGCTTGTACAGTCCAGCATCCTCTTGCTTGTGTTTCGTAATTTTCTATCTCCCAGTCATATAGTTCAGCATCTGAATTATAGCCAACTGAGTCGGGGTTACCAAAGTAAAGCTCCCCTTGGGCGTTTGGTTCAGTATAGTCGGCATTGTTCTGGATCTGATAAAGTTGTCGAATATCGACTTCCTCATCAATCGGTTCAATCCAAGGTTGTCCTTGGGAGGGATTGATAGGTACTATGACCTTTTGGCCATTTCCTTTGAGCTTAATTCGTTCTTTGTCTAAAGAGATAGAGGCTTTCATCTTTCGACCCCAAGGTCGACCTACAAGGGCTGGGAAGGAGCTAGATCCTTCCTTTGGGTCAATAATTTCGAAATCAAACTTAGTTGATATTCCCTTGATGGTCGTGTCTACATTTTTCCAAACCCCAATGGGTTCAATGAGACCTTGGTCGGCTAGTTTGAGGTAAATGCCTGACTCGTAGAGTCGAGGTCTTCCCATCGTTTCCCATGTAGCCCGGGTCATGATATTTACCTGAGACCCAAAGTCGAGCACCACTTGTCGGACGTGAAAACCCTCGATTTCCAGGTCGACTAGAGGGTCGACATCGTTTTTATATTTTTGATTGAGGTTGCAAATGTTCTTAGTTTGTTTCTCGAGGTTATTACTTTTGATTTGATGCAATAAATCAATGAAGTGGTCTACGGATGCGTCTGTTTGAATGAGTTGGGTTAATTACTATGTCGAGCTAAGTCGACTGTTAATAATGTCTTCTTGCTGTGCAATGTTGTGAAAGATTTGAGATGCATCTTGATATCTGTGTTTTTGTGTTATAGGGTTTGGATAATCATTGGTGTCTTTTATCCTGGTAACTTGTGGGTTATCAGGCCTTGTTTTTGTGCCTTGACGCGTGACATATGCAGATTTTTAGTATGTACTACATCATGCTTTTGTACACAAGACAAGACATTAACATTCTTTTTCATATTAATTTTTTCCAACATAGTAGGACAATCCTCCAAGGAGTGATCGCCTACTCCACAATGCGTACAGAATTTCAGGTCAGTTCTATCCTTGTACGGACAGTCTGCGCATCTGTGCCCCTCTTTATAGCAAATGAAGCACTGGCTGGGTCGATGAGTGCATATGTCTCGATTCCCAATGAATCGACCTCTTCCAAACCCTTGTCGTCGATTGTCATACCGATGGTCATATCGTTAGCCGTTGGTTTGTTGCCCATTCTGGTTATTTGTATTGGTTTGCTCATTGCTCTGTGCTACTGCATTCGTTTGGTAAACAGCCGGTAGTTCTGTCTGTTTTTCAGGTTGAGTTGACAGTCGGCCGTGTTGTGGCTTTTTGTCTCACAGATAGCACACCATGAAGCCTTTCCATTCTTCATGTTGTATGGACAGTCGGCTGTAGAATGGTCTCCACGCTCCTGGCAAATGTCGCAAAACGCGTTAGTCTGTATGAATCAGACGTCTTGTTGGCTATACTGCTGTCGACAAGTATCTTTTGAATGTCCAGCCATGGAACAGTTGGTGCACCATATTTCTTGATTTTTCAGGGTCAACTCTTTTAAAGACTTCTGGACATTTTCTAGCTGTTCTTCCAACCGGTGGTCTGTTGGATATGCAAGAATATCTTCATCCATTTCCACCTGCAGAGCTTTAGTCAACGCATCTTCATAGGTCTTGAAGGTTTCCAGACTGATGTGTCGGTGAATTTTTTGTGATAAGCCTGCAAGAAACCATTTAATTAGCAATTGTTCGTCAATAAAATAATCTAATTGACTCAAGAGGTCCTTCCAACATTTGTCATAATCGCGGACAGTTTCCCCTGGCTTTTTCTACGTTGTCTTGAGCTTTTTGGCTGCCAGGTGCTTTGCGTCTGGGGTCTCGAAAAAGGATAAGAACTGTGCTTTAATTTCAGCTTTCATTGCTCTGGGTTGCCGTTTGGAAAAGGTCATATACCAAGTTAGAGCCCTTTTCCGTAAGGCTCCTGCGAACTAAGCCATCTCTCGGTCTTCTTCCTTCACATGGTTTGCGTCCCAGATGGACTCGCAGACGAACCAATGTCATCTGGGATCTTCATCCCCCTCGTATAGAGGAATGTGGGCAGTTCCGTGACCCATGTCTGAGTCACTGTCATTGCTATCCGACGACGGTGGAGGTGGGGGTGTGGGTGGTGGTGAAAGAGGTGGGGTTGATGATATAGTCAACCCTGCGGAGTTTTGGTCGACAGAACTTATGGTTCCATCGGTGGTCGTTTCTGCGTCATACAGTGGATTGGTGTGAATTTGTATTATCGATGTTCCACTATCACTGTCACTCTGTGTGCGCAGGTCGTCTTCTTTGAGTTCTTCTAGAGTTGTATGTGGCAGGGGGGGTGCTCCTTCATGTGTCGGTAGGAGCAAGTGGATACTCCGAAAGGAGGGTGCCATTTGAAAGGTCACCCAGTTCCCTTAGACCGATCGGCGTATGACAAGGTGTCATCTCAGGTAGGGTTCGTCACCTATTCGACTCCAAATAGTGATGTCACCAGTTCTCAGTCGGAGGCCGTCTTCAATAATAGTCTGTATTACGGTATGTGGATTGGATGGGGACAGGGTTACTTCATCGGGAACCGTTATTTGGAGAGCTTCTTGCTGCTCTATCCACACTTCCTCATCCCTAGGGGCTGTCTCTTCATCTACGCCTTCTTCTTGTCGGTCATGACCCGACTCTGGCGGAATCTCAGCACGGTCGGTCTCCCTAGGGTTTTGTTCTCTACGCAGCTCATCGACTCGTTCATGTCTGGCTTCCCTTCTTTGCTGTCGTTCGTCCCTCTCGATTCTCTTAATGTCCGACATACTTTCATACAATACTATTCCTTCGAGTCCCCTTCGGTCAACTTTTCATTACTGGTTTAAATCTGGTCGACTAGTATCCACTATGCTCCCTCTCCGACACACGACCAGCTACCCCCCCATAGCCTACCCGACGCTTTTTAGAAAGCTCGGATAATGTTGTCTATTTGTTTAGGAAGTATTCCCACTCCCTTTCAGCGATGAATTTCTCCCACTTCTTTTGTTTTCTCCACCCAGTTAGTGTTTGATGGTGGTTCGTACAATGGTGGTCGAGGTTCGACGATATGGCCTGCTCCTTTCTCTATCAAGAACTTGAACAGCAGGGTCGGTAAGGAGCACAGAAATTGGTCAGTGAAATCTGTGTAGAATTTGGCTTTGGCTTCTGCAACTGTTAGTCTGTTCCTATGTGCCTAATTTTGTAAGTAATTGGCAATTTTACGTTCCCACCAGTCCTTGATCTCCTGCTCTTGTATCATAGGTGAGCATATATTCGAGACATGTACTACCGGCAACGGAACCAATGTTGTAATCTCACAGATCACATAAGGTTACCAATCTTACATACTAAAACATACATATAAACAGAGACAAGAGACAAGAACAGAAAGGATAGAACATAATACTTTATTACAATGAGTTCATACAAAGCACAGAACTGAACTGAGTTCTTGTGTGGCTCAACAGCCTAATATATACAAGTTACAAACAGTTACAAAATAACTACCTGTCGGTTCGGTGAACCGACACGACTGTTAGTTAGCCGACTTAATTAACTAGTTTAGTCGGCCGACGGACTTAGTCGGTCCATCGACTTAGTCGGCTGACTAAGTCGGTCTTTGTTCAAGTCGACTTATGTCGACTTGCTCCTTCTATAGTACTCAACAACGCTGGATAATGTGGAAGAACTAAAACGAACAATATGTGCACGAACTAGTAACTGTACAGGGAATGATCGAAATGCAAAGTCAAGATAAAAAAGGAATGGTCGACTCGAGATAAACTTCCTTCGAACAAGAGTATAAGTCAAATGGTGACTGAAGATAGGAAACAGAGACTTGATATGCAAACTGGGACATCTCTACGACACAGGAGGCATCAACATAAGCTCCATAGGGATTGGAAGCATAACCAATTGGTGGGGAAAACTCAGAGTAATGAGTACAAATCCTAGAGTGATACTAACAACCCAACCAATAGATGTGATATACAATGCTCTGTTCAAAGGAGACATGACTCGACCGTTGCCAAAGACAATATCATTTCCCATTTGAATTTTTATGTTTTTATTTTTATTTTTTTGGGACTTTTCAGATTTGAAAAGCTTGAAAAATAATAAAAGTGCTTACAGTATACAACTAGAAGGAGACGAGTGTCGCGAGCAAGCAAACTAGTTCCAAGCAGTGGAACATACCTATGCTCGATGCAAGCAAGCATGTGCAAGACAAGGACACTTGGGGGAAGGTATCCTCCCAATAAGGGGTGATCAAGCTACAAAGGATATGTAAAAGGATCTGTTTGGTTAGGATTGGGACAAGCTCAAGCTACATGTCTTATAAATCTGAAGCAGGGAGCCTGCATAAATATCAATAAGGAAAGCAAAACACATGAAATGCAATTACAATTTGATATACAAGAGAGTCCCTGTGGGAAATGGCCATCATAAAGTTCAAGAGAAGTATGAAGCTCTTGGTCAAGGACATGGTGGGACTACAAGGGAGTCCCAAACCTAAAGGAGAAATCTCATCATGGGTACCAAATTGAAAATTGGGATCTAACTAGGGCACCCAGGTATAGGAAAGCTCTGCCACTTACATAATGTCACTTCTAACAGCAGTATGAAGGTTCTGTGACACTACGAAGTGGGTTCATACCTAAATTCAAGGTGGAATGGTCATAAGGAAATGCATAATGCAAATGGATATGGAGTCCTAACCTATATTCCAGTTCAAAATTATACCTGTAACAGATACGAACGGGTCAAAGTCTCGGTCAAAGCATGCTCAAATTAGGTCCCTACACCACAACATTAGGCCAAACAGTCCAAAATAGTCAATAACGGTCCAAACTATAGAGAGGTGGGTAAAAATTTCAAAAAAATATATAAAATACTAAAAAACTCATTTTTACCATACCATTTTGAATTTTTACCACAGAGAGTGCTTTTGAACCATAAACTTGAAACATTGATTCCAAGAGCTACGGTCCACGAAATCACGAACCGTCTGGATCAGGTAATTCTTCATGCCATCCTCTTTCATTTCAATGCTTTTATTTTAATTTTCAGTGGTTGATTTTTATTTTTAGGACAACCCAAAATTGGTGTTTTTAGCTCACGCAGAAAATCACTCGATTTCTACGTATAGAGCTCAATATACGCGGAAAATACTTCAATTTTCGCAGTTGTTTGATGAACAGTCACATATAAGGCCGCACTTACCAATTTTTATGGTGAAGACTCATGAAACTCTCAAATTTTTGTGCAAGATGGTTTTGGAATGGTGTGAACACGAGCATGAAGACGTGGAAAGGGTTGTGCAAGGTGATCTAATGGCCCAACAAGCTTTGAGGGCATGTAGTTTGTATAAATTTTGGCATCTTGGTAACTTAATAGCCAAGCCAAGACTACTCCAAATGTTGGTGGAGTACTGGGATTCGGATACGGAAACCTTCCAAATTGACGGGATGCCTCTCAGCCTTGAGGTTGAGGATATCTACTTTATTATCAAACTATCCGACAGAGGGGAGGTAGTCAATCTATGAGCTCATGGGGTAAGAGTTGGAATCACAATTAAGGAGTACATTGCAGTTTACTGTCTCTCGGATAGAGAAAAGGATGGGATTCAGATCCCAACGAACTCGATCCAAAACCTTGGCCTCAAGGCCATACTATTGGCACTAGGCAGGATTGTAGGATTGGCATCCCTCCATCAGGATTCTAGGCCATTGATGTTCTATGCAGTGGAGTGCATGAGGCCCACCATTTATGACTGGAGTACCTCATTGTTGGGTAACATGAAACAATAGTTGTTAGACTGCAAGATGGGTAGAACGTGAAGCTTCGGTTTTGTAAGCATCTTGAGTACATTCTTCTTTGAGCACGTATTGGGGCTAAGCCCATGAGTGGAGATCAATCCTCATGGTGCTCGGGATCCAGCTCAGCTTTGCTAGGAAAATGTGATGTGGAGGCTAGGAGGAGGGCGAGTGGCCACACCCTACGCAGCCGACTTTTTCCACTGGCGGCGCAGGCAGATCATAGCTATAGACGACTACCCCTATGAGGGGATAGACTTTCGAGGCGATCCTGATATGCCTATTCCACATGGATCCACATATGGTGACATAGGTAACAATTCCGAATCTATTTTCTTTTTGAATGATTTAATTTCTTTTTTTTTGTTTTTTGACATAGTGAACTCAAAAAGACATGTTTTTGTGTGGTGGCATATATTGATACAGGTCATGTATATGTAGATGTTGGACCTAGATAGCCAGACGGCTTCCCTCAACATTGTCGAAGGGGGAGAGGTTATGATATCATATGTTGGCCTCTTTTCTCTTCTTGTCTAGACTCACGGTTCAACAACAACACAATACCAACAAGACACCAAAAGACATCGACCCAATAGAGAAATCTCTGTCGGCAACGCTCGCGAAGAAAACATAGTCTCACCTGAGATATACTTATAGGTAACTGCTAAAACCATGTGTCCGTAGTTGGTGAGGGATTCTATTCCCTTGGCACACGACCAAGGTGCTTGACAAAGGAGATTGGATGGATTCTGCTACTACGTGATGCCAACACAACGATAAGCCGCAACTGGTGTGTGACATGACTTTACCATTGTGACTCTACAGCTGGCGCAACAACATGACACATCTAATTCCTTGTGCTCAACAGACATCGTGCGAGTCATGCCTTAACTTAACAACTGAATCATAAAGCCATACATAACATTCTAATAGTGCTTTAATCCTTCATGCATCCTTTGATTGTTCCCATTGAGATATTCATTCAACAGTAACTGTAATAATGCATAGTAAGAAAACATTCACATCAACATTCATCCACATAACACAGTAAATAACATGGAAACCCATCTAGGAAAAACCACCAAGGTGCTCTTCATCTGGCATGAGAATGGTTTATAGCACCTTGCAGCCTACGATATGCAAATTGTTCCTTAGATATGTCTATTTAATTCAATTGTATTACTCTCATTCTCTCTAGTTTATTCTTTTGTCTACTCCTACTGATCCGCACACAGCCTGGATTGACTCTTCTACTTACTATCTGTGCACTCAGCTGCAGATTCCTTCTACTACTAGCGGTCTGCGCATACAGATGCAAGATCTGTGGCTCAACAACCTTCTACTTCTACCAGACTCTTCCCTTACTATTATTTCTATAATTACTTCCCTAAATTTAACTAAGAACTAGATAACTCTTGAACAACAGACATCTAATGAATGAACGACTTAAGCCAACCCTTATACATGCCGGGTTCCTCCTATACATAATATTTACAAGACCACGTAGGGTCGACTGAGTACAGCTCAGTTATTACAGACTCAACAACCCAAAATATATTTGGTTTACATCAATGCCAGACCATACCTAGCCGTAAAATCCCTGCAAGACATTAACCACGGACTTAACTAGCCGCAGAAACATCTTTCAACTTGTCTATATCAGTCATAAATAGACGCAAAACTGTTCTTCCTCCTCCTGCTGGCTCGCCCTTCTGCAGTCTTTATTGACTTTCGTCTCCCAGCATTAAATTCTCTACCTACCTCTTCCACCGACTCGGATCTTCCTTCCTTATTGCAACATCCTCGTCGCAACTTTCCTTCCGCCTAATTCTTCATCTCACGCATGTTTTTATCTTATCTGCGTCGATTCCTTCTTAGCCTGCTTTTCTCCTGTTGCACATGCACTTTTCATCCTTTTTCTTGTGCATTCACTTCTTCCTTGTGTACTTCTTCTGGTCCAACAGGCCCCCAACACTCACATGTGGCTCATCTCGAGCCACTAAGCAAAAAGGCACTCGTTCGCACAAATGGCCTGCCGCAAAACTTTTACTTGCCTTGCAAAATCTATGCCTCTGGTTGATGTCTAATCGATCACATGGGATTCTCAACCGAAACATTCTTCTATTAACTCTACTTACTCGAGCATCAGGTTGTACCTGTCAGCAAATTTATGGCAATTATGCCGAGGACGGCTGATGGGACCAAAAAGTACGCCATCATTCTCCTTGTACCATGTCGAATTTATGGATCTTAGCTGTCATAGTCACCTCAATCTTTGCTGGATATCCTCTCTTTAAATACATGATTGCGGACAGCCTGTCATTACCGCCTTTTCTTGCACATTCTTCTTTTCTATTGCACTTCTGCATGCGTATGTCACCGATGTGAGACATAACAACTTCATTTCTTCTGCTTTTTTTTTCGTGACATGGAACTAGCCAGGCATGTCGCAACCCTTGTAGTACGGCTTCCCATTCCTGCAACATATGTTCCATAGAGCTTCTATAACTTTACTGCTACTGCATCAGTGATGTGTGCAATCACATATGGCCCAAGCCAATGTGTCTTTAGTTTACCCGGGTGTTTGAAAAATTTGCTGTCATACAACAATACAAGTCCTCCAACTTTAAATGGCCTAACTCGGATATGGAGATCATGCCATGCTTTATGTATTTGATTCTCCACAGTCTGATGATATCCTGCGATGAAGAATTCCTCTTCCATCTGAACGAGCTAGGACAACCTTAGCTCAACGACATCTCCGTCAACCATCTTTGTCAGCGCAGCAATACGTAGGCTTGGCATAATGTACTCCATTGGTATAACAACTTCTTTTCCATATACCAACCTGAATGGGGTGTGACCTATCAGTCACTTGCAAGTTGTGCGATATTCCCATAGCATAGCCGAAACTTTCTGATCCCAATCATCTTGGCGCACGTTGCATACCTTGGCCAAATCATTCTCCAAAATCTTGTTGAAAGCTTCGAATCTTCCATTCGCCTGAGGATGATAGGGTGTTGTCTTCTTATGCTGGATCTGGAATTCTGCAGTAAGCTCAGCAATCATTTTGTTAACAAAATGTGTACCTTGATCACTTAGGAGAATCTTTGGACAACCATATCTAGTCACTACGTTTTCAAATAAAAACTTCGCCGCAGTGCAATCTTTAACAAGCGCGGCTTTAGCCCATTTGGTTAAATAGTCTGTTGTGGTGATAATATAGCACATGCCAGTCCTCTTTCCTGTTGGGATGATAGGTCCAATGAAATCAACGACCCATTTATCAAATGCCTGGAGGGATATCTGTGGCACCAGTGGCATTTCATCGCGGTGGGATAGTTTTCCTGTTCTCTGGCAGATATCACAACGTTGACAGAAACTCTTAGTATCCATGTGTATGGTGTGCCACCATAATCCTACTTGTAGTATTTTGTGGACAGTGGATTTTCCTGCGTAGTGTCCTCCTGCGACACTAGCATGTGCTTCGCTCATAACCCAATATTGTTCATGTTCAAATACACAACGGCGTAGTATTTCATCCACACCTAGCTTATAGAGGTGTCCAACAATCAATGTGAAGTCAGCAGCTATGATGACCAATTATTTATTTTGGTTAGTGGAGGATCCCAGAGGTGCATAGCCTGTACTCAAGAAGTGTATGATAGCATTCAAATTGGGATCCTGGTTGTCCATCATGGTAACCACAAAAAGTTGTGTGTCAGGAAAGTTATCTTTGAGGCTCGTTGGTTCTTCACCACTCTCTATCCTTGATAGGTGGTCTGGTCCAACATTTAGTTGACCAGGTTTAATAATGACCTCAAAATAGAACTCTTGAAATAGGAGAAGCCATCTACAGATATTTTCCCCCAAAACTGGCTTGTTGACTAGGTATTTCAGTACTGAATGATCGATGTACATTTGAAAATGTCCACCCAACAAATAATGTTGGAATTTCTGAAGCACATAGACCATAGCAAGGACTTCTCTTTTTGTCATCGTGTAGTTATTTTCTACTGTTGATAGTTTCCTACTTACGAAATAAATAGGGTGGTCCAGCGCACCCTCTCCTGGTTGTGTCAGGACTATGCCAAGCGCGGCAGACAACACGTCGAAATGCACATGGAACTCCTTTTTCCAGTCCGAGAATACAAGTATTAGCGCAGTGGCCATTGCAGTATTCGATTTATCAAAGATTTCATGGAACTTTGTTGTCCAATGGAACTTTGCTTCTTTCTTCAACAGTTTCTCCATAGGTGCAGTGATCACTGCATTTCCTTTGATGAACTTCCGGTAGTAGCATGTATGTTCGAGCACTGATCTGAGTTGCATAACTAATGTAGGCAGTGGTATGTCGAGAATAATCACAATTTTTGCTAGGTCAACCAAAATCCTGTCGCGGCATACGACATGACCCAATAGTATACCAAATGGTTCACATAAAATACATTTCTTAGAATTAAGCACTACAACAAATCCTGGAATTAGCGTCCCTTTTTAGTGTAAATTTTTTTTGAGTGGTCAAACTAGACACTAAATGGGACACGTCAAGGACAAAACTTAAAGCGTTTCAAAATATGTCTTTTTTTGCTTCCTAGATAGCATCCTTTAGGATGTCCAAAATAACGTCTATTTTTTTTTCTTTCTGAATAGCATCCAACTTTTCTTCCTAAACAACGTCGAGGTTTGCTTCCTGAATAAATTCCTAATTTGCTTCTTAGCAAGTGTTCGCTTTTGCTTCTTAAATGACATCCCTGTTAGCGCCATATTTTCATCCTTAATAGCACCATGTTAGCATCTAATATTGCATCCATTTTTGCTACCACTTTAGCATCCCATTTTGCACCATGTTTTACTTCCAAATATGTGCCAATTTTTGCTTCCAAATTTGCACCAAATTTTTGCTTCCTTTTTTGCATCGTGTGTTGCTACCAAAATGACGCCAATTATTTCTTCTATTGTTGCACCATATTTTGATTCCTATGTAGCGCCATGTTTTGCATCCAAAGTAACGTCTTTTTTTTTCTACCACATCAATGCCATGTTTGGCTTCATCATTAGCGCCACGGGTTGCATCCTTTTTAATGCCTAGTTTCACATCTCTCATTTTTTGGTCACTAATTTAGTCGTTTTTAGTAATTTTATATACGAATTTTTGTCATTTTGTTTCGTCACATATCTCTTATTTTTTGCTTACTAATTTAGTTGCTTTTAACCGATATCATAATATCATTAGGGATTGGAGGAATCAAACCACCAACCTCCTGCTTGTAAGGCAGGCGCTCTTCCATTGAGCTAGCACCCTTTAAGAATTTGGGAACCTAACTTACAGAGTCCTCTATAATGGTAAAAAGGATCAATACACAACTTTGATTATCTAATGGTCGACAAAGGATGATAGATTGTATAAGTTCACAATATATGATCAAGCAGGTTATGAAATCCATAAGCCTTTTCTAGGAATTTTGAACAAAACTCAATAAATTGGCTTAATGGAATTGCAAAAATCACTATTCTCTAGAAACTGTAAGTGTACCACTATATTATACCTATCAACAACAACTATCTTAGTGTGGATGCCAAGGATATAGTATATAATCATGATCATCCTAGAGGCGTGTATAAGTGGAGCAATAAGGAGAATCAAAAGAGATGATCAACCCAATAGTTGGTGCTTCACATTAATCCTATCCACCATGGGATGAGCAAAGTTCCTTCTTCCATAAAGATAATGAGTATCCACAAGGACACATGGTTAGGATATATTGTGATTCCAATTCATAATGTTAATTCGCTTCCCGGGGTGATGTGCACCGGGAGATCTACATGATCCCCAACAATATTGGATATAAACATATTCATGGGGCCATAAAACATAGGATGAGGCTACCTTTTTTTAGCTTTTCTTTGGAAAACCAAGCATGATTTGAAACATTGGAAGAAGGAATAGAATCGGATATACTTAACAAACTACAATCATGGCAGGGCATAGGACTATACAAATTTTCATATCTGAAAGGAATAAAGGACAACCATTTCTACAAATTACATTCAAGATATCTGTCAAAGAATTATAACATTTATGGTCAATTAAATATTCAACAATGGCATATCATGATGCTTACAACTTAAAAGATACAAGTACCTTCATCAACTCCAACTATACCAATATCTTTTCCTAGCAATATTTCACCACAATTAGAAATCTTAACTGGAACAATAGGTCTTCCTCAATCTGTAGTTGATAACCGCTCAATATTATTTATTA
The DNA here is from genome assembly GCA_001517045.1 of Pseudotsuga menziesii. Lineage (NCBI taxonomy): Eukaryota > Viridiplantae > Streptophyta > Pinopsida > Pinales > Pinaceae > Pseudotsuga > Pseudotsuga menziesii. Next base: position 233,566 of record LPNX010994188.1, read on the forward strand.
CATCTATTCCCTCAACAACTCTTCCAACGAAGACATGCTTGTTGCATATAATCAGATAAGGGACATTAATTATATGAGAGTAAAACAGGCATAACACCCCACAACACAAATGCTATTAGTGGAAAGGCATAACACCATGGAGAAAGTTGTCTCAACCTTGGATGTTATCTCATCCACTTTAACTAAATTTTTTGTGCTCCCTGCTAACTGTTTCTATTGTTGCTTGTATTTCTTCTTATTAGGAAATGGATATGCGTAGTGGCCCATTTTGTGGCACTTAAAGTATTTCATGACTAAAATATGTCTTCCCATGATTTGAAGAATCAGATTCTTCCATCTTACTATTTCCAATGAGGTCTAGGTTTTGGATCTCCTATAATCTAGATGCAATTGTCTATTGCCTTATCTCAATCTTGGATGCTATCTCATCCACTTTGGCCAAAGCTTCTATGCTCCCTGCAAACTGCTTCTATTTTTTCTTAGCCTTCTTCTTCTTAGATCATGGAGATGCATAATGTCCCATATTGTGGCACTTGAAGCATTTTATATGACTAAAATATTTCTTCCTGTGATTTGAAGAATAAGATTCTTCCATCTTACTCTTCTAACCCCTCCCAAGTCATCTCCTTACCTTTCTAATGAGAGCTATATTTTGGATCCCCTCCAATCTAGATGCAATTTTCTATCACCTTGTCTCCTCTTGGATGAAACCATCCCAAGGATTCTCATAGGTGGACATATTCTCACAAGCACAAGCACCCCAAGGTGCTAAGAAGCTAAATATTGATATGGGCACAAACTCCTCTTCCAATCTTTTCCCCTATAGAAAAGAGTTGATCTCTAAGCTCAATGATATTCATCAATTGGCTAGCCACTGTCTGTGTCACTCATGCAACTATCTTTAATTTTGTTCCTAAGGAGCATCTCATGAGAGACATTGACGATCTAATATAGGTAGACCAATGTTGTGTAGATTTACCCATGATGTGAGGGATCAAGTGGTCCTTCATGAAATCCAAAATGATCCTCTTTTCCTTAGCAACCTTCTTGTTAGGATCAATAAGCTATATTGGGGATGGATGGGAACTATAGTGTACCCCCCTTGACAATACTCCACAAATCAACCTCATGCAAGAAAATCTAAATCCTGCACTCACGAGAAGTGAAGTTAGAGGCTCCCTTTAACAAGCCACACTCTGAGACCATATATATTCGCCATCCTTGCAACGCCTTGAATACAACTCATACAAATAGATTAGAAATCTATCAAGAGTTCAAACCTCCTTTCTTAGCAGCAAACCAACACTCCAATCACTGAATTTTCTTGGGAATCTTACCCCACAAACCCCTCCCAAGTACAAGTCCCTATCTCAAGCAATCAGTCCACTCTCTAGATATTTTTTAGCATAAGACCCAATGAAATCATCCAATAGCAGCAGCCTCTCACAAGCAAGTGCAACAATCCTCTGCATTCACAGACTAGAAGACTTTAGTTGTATAGCTCTGATACCACGTTAAATTCTCAACAAATGGTAAGCTAGGAATTAAAAACCTATTTATCACCAATCAAAATAGCAGATAAGGAATGCTAGATCTACAAACACATATGTTTGAAAATAATTTAGTACAACAAGCTAAATCTATAGGAATCAATCACATAAATCTCTATTGACTGAAAGAGACAAATTACAATGTAACTAGCTCAAAAATTCCTATGTCTAACACCACACTGAAGTGCTCTGAATCTATTATATAGGAACAAGGGATGACAAGAACGCAATGAAAGTAGACACCTCAAGTGGTGCATCTTTTTGGAAGATATAAAACTGTAAAACTAATGTTCTCCAAGGGAAGAGTGCACCCTCATGCATCAGTTCACCCTGCTATCACTGAATAAAATTTAATGCAAGCATGGATGCAAGAGAAACTCTCTGTCACACACTCACCTCCACACTGAAGATGATCTTCATGCATGCACCATTTCTTGGGAACTATTCCCTCTATAGATAGAGCATGCATGCACCCTAGTCACCCATTTAATGTCTACAAGACTGTTGTGTGCTATAAGAATCTCTCTAATGTGCTTCCCTCGTCAACTCCACAAGATCCGCACAAGGATCGAGGCTAGGTTGTCTACTGAAACTGTTGTTGCTGAAGGAAAACACCTTGGACAAATAAAACTAACAAGAACATACACATAAAGAAAAACCTTTTTCTAGTTCTGTATTAAGGTAGAAGCAACACATGATGCAGGAAATTTTAGATCGTCACACATGTCACAGAAAACCTGCCTCATTCAGAATGTAGTTATTATATCAAGAGCATACAAACTAATATCATTTAGGCTAAATGTAAATGCAATGTTCAAACTATCTCATGACACAACTTGGTCTGAGTGCTTCTAAGCTATTTTTTATAGCCAGTCTTCTAATTTATATGCATAGCATTAAAAAAAACACTTCTAGGAAATTTCCAATGGATATGGTATATGTGCAAATCAAATATCAAAAGTCGAAATCCTGAAACTGCATATTTTCTGTGGAGCCAAAACTAGATTTAAGAAAATAAGCAGTGCAAGTACAGAAACTGACTGATTTTGTAAGCATTGCATCTGTAAGAATAAATAAGGTTGCAGATATACCATCAAGAAGCTGATAAATTAGCACAAAATTATTCTGGATGGCATCTTCATCGAATGCACCACCAAAGTAGGATTTGAACAACGCCACTTCTTGATGCATGATGAATTGCCTAATTAGTACCAAGCCATACACTATTATACAGAAACACATTTTGGTTTAGACTTAAGATGCTTCAGCACATGTTCCAAATCTTGAGTTTATATAATACTTGAAACTCTATAGAAAATGTTTGTCCAATAAAACCTAAGGTTGCATTCCCTCACGTGTTCTATATATGTTGTCTTGCTAGCTTTCGGAAATTTGGCTTCATATCCTAGCCCATTTCAATATTGTAACTTTGTTTCAATCTCGTCAATTAAAACCAATGATACCCTCTCTTTCTTGAATTTGTAACCTATCTAGTTACTTTAGATTAGAGATTATGCACATTCACAACACTCCATGAAGAAACCAATAATAATGGTGCTAAAAAACTAATCAGACCCATCGACCCAACAGATTTTATCCTCAAGACCAATGGTTATATGAACAAATCAGTCAACCAACATATGCATCTTCCAAGCATTGCATATAACTATTGTTTAAATAAAAATAAAGTTGTCAAGTTTGTTACCACTTCGATCCCAATATTGACGAGATTCAATTCCTCTTTGTTTTTTTTAAATTGCTATTCTCAAAATCACCCATTGTGTTAACCAATGTTCGATGTTTAGGTCAATGTAATGTTATTTATACATGCAAATTACAGTCATGAGGCACTTTTAAAACATAATGTTTTTGACATGTCGTATGAGCATAAGCAAGATGCAAGAACCTGCTTGTAATTTGAGAAGTGACACTATGTATCTTGGGAGAAAAGAGACAACTAGAAGTATAATGTACTTGCAGAAGAGAACTAACAGAAGTGAGAATCCAGATACATACCTCAACCACAAACTTTAAGGCACATGCTGCATTAGCATTGGTGACTGACAACAACTACACTACATGCTGCTACACATGCTGCATTAGAATTGCTACTGACAAAAACTATCGGGATCAACAGCTACACCTCTCGTGAGAGAGTTGAGCTGTCCGTATTGTTCTGATACAATGTTAGTTTTCTATGATTCAGATTATGTAGGAAAGAATAAAGAAATGAATGGATATATTGCACAAAACAAAACTGTATATTTAATTCAAATAGGCTATGAGCTTTTTATATAAAATTGGCACAAAGAAGCCACCTAAACATTATAAAGTTTGCTAAGATTTAGCCAACCAATCATTCTAAATAAAAACAACGATCAATTTTTAAATAAATAACAAACAGAGGGTCAAGTTGCAAGCATAGGCTCTCTTTTGTTGTTTCAAATTGCCAATTCATAAAGTAGCAAACTAAATCTGACACTTATTTCTATGTCTAACAATTTTGTCTTGTTCCTTCCCTAGAAACAATAACACCATAAAAGGCCTAAGTAAGCTACTCCCTAGTTAAACTCTTTTAAAGACATTCCTAGACAATAGTACCCCATAGCTAGGAAATCCTGGCTGTTATTTCTGTTATTCACTTTTCCTTACAAATCAATTCAGTGCAAACTATTCCTATAGCTTGTGAATGTGTAGAGCATTTCCTGAAATTATATAGACAGGGCACAATGTTCTATCGTCATCAAACTATTAAATGTCAAGTGTGTTGCCTCCCAAACAAAGGGGCACTTCTTGATCAGACACACTCTATGCACGGTTAAACCAAATACATTACTTCAAACTATTTCTGTATTTGGCTAAATATAAATTGATATTTGGTTAGTTGCAACACATGGTACAAAGAAATCAATTGTCATCAAAATGCAACTGTGCTCAAAATAGCCAATTCAGCAGACTCATATACTCACTGGCACATCTAAGAAAGATGTTGGAAAGAACATATAGGTTTCCAATGTTTCATGTTACTACCTATAATTTAACTGAGACTTGCAAAATGTGCACATTGTTTATCAAATGAAAGAGGATAGAGTAGCCACAGTTGAGGATACAGTAGCAACTTTTTTCATTTTGGATGGGATTGGGGAATCATCAGTCTGCTATTCCACACACTTGTGATTCATGTGCTATTACATGGTAGTGAGGCCATCCTTCCTAAGTTCCTACACTCAAAGACCACCACCACTTATGAGATCATGCTAGCACAAACAGTTTATGCCCAATGAGTTGGAGGCAAGAAAAAGGATGATGTTATACTGCCAAAGGGTGAAAGAAATGGACAATAAATGAATTCCCAATAAAATCAGTAAGGCAGTCCTGCAACAAAGGAAGAGCACTTGTAAAATCCCAAGCAATAAAAGGTGAGAGAGCTAGGGGGTAATAGGGAATTGAGCAACCCTCCAATTGGATATTCTGGGTAAGATGAGGGATCCCATGAATTTTTACTTGGAAATCTATAGGCCCAATGGATTAACTCAATTAGTTTGAACATATTATATCAAGTCAGAGTTCGCTATGAGGTCTGTAGTTCTAGTATGGATGAGATTTGAGTCCAGCTGAATCCAATTAGGTTACTAGCTACCATTGTGGCTGGCGGTTGAGCACCACTTCATCTGGATATTCAAGGGAAAGGGGTGGATCCCACTTGGTTGTCCTTGGAAAAAATGGTTAATATGTGATATGGGGATGTGGAAGGAGCCGAAGGAATAATGGAAATAAAACATTTCCAATTTTGTATTTCAGGGACCACATAGACCAAGCAGCACATCCTACTTTGGTGTGCTGCATAAAATCACATAATACAAAGCTTGGGATTGAAGACAATTAGATGGACAGTACCATTACAGGTGAGGAAGCTTGAGGACACCACACGAAAAGTTAAGGACAATGCACCTAAGAGACAAAGTGTTTAGGATAGAGGCCAAAGGGATTGTCACACCCCAAGAGTGGGGTCAAATAACTAACTCTGCTTAACAACATACTTAGGGCATCCCCTCACTTTTCCTTCACCTTTGACAAGGCATGGCCTATTACAAATGTAACTCTCCATCACAGACTGCTTTGGTCTCACGAAAATTACTAAAATCTATCTCATCTAACCTTAACTTAATTGTGGGTGACTGAAGATTCAAGTGATGTCCCTTTATTCATCTCCTCAAGCCATACTAATAAAAATCCACCCTCAATTATGCAACAGATAAGATACATCATACTTCTAAGTTTTTAATGTCCAGGAGTGACCAAAATGGTCAATAGGACTGAAAAGCACAACAAGTCTATGTGCCACAAGAAATAAATATAAATTAGAATGAACAAAAAGGTTAGAACCAACATGGAAAACCCTATTAAATTAAATTTACTTTTTATTAATGTCCATTAAAGACTGACATAAGTCAAAGAGACTAGTGATTCCAACCAACAATAATAGTCAAACCAAAATAGGGAGTGCAACAGACTCCCTAAAGTAAGATGAAATAAAATGAAAAATGAGTACAAGAGCACCAAGATATGAAATGGCATAAGAAAAGGCATACCAATAGATTATCCTTTATGCCAAAAAAAAACCTATAAAATGAGCATTGGTTAGGCAGATAGAACTGTCCATTGTCTAAATCAATAGTATAGATGTCAACACCAAGTGCCTATTAAATAATGTCCTCTAGAAAGTGCATGAACTGAAGGGGTCCTAAGGGGCGATCCTGGGTGGCAATAACATAATCCTGGTGTTTCATGAGGCAAAATAAGAGGTAAGACCACATCTAACATCCAAGGCCAACGAACTCCCAGTAGAGAGGAAAAAAATTCGTAATACATCTTTTCTTCACCAAAGAAAAAACCATTTACTTGTTAATCATATTATGAATCAACAATAACATAAAGTTGTTACAATATCATATTCCGTCAAAAAAATAATTCTGCAATTCCCCCCTAACATGTAAGGCCAAAAAGCACAGAGTTCCAGTTATTCAATAAGAGCTACTAGTGGTAGAAAATTCCTTATGTTTACCTGCCATTTATTGCTACTACATTGCTAACGTGTTATGCAACTATTTGAAACGGTCATATGGACAAAAATCAAGATTAAGGCTTTAACAATCACAAATATTCACTAACATAAATAGAAAATGCAGCTCTATCTATCAGTATGTACCTTTGAACACTCATCCAAGCTCTGTCTAAGACAACCATGTTTCTTAATAGCTGATAATCCCACAGAAAGAGCATGTTGCTGTGGAACAACAGCTGCTAATGGATAGTTACCATCATTACCTGCAGCCAAGGAAGGAGATGGTGAGCCATTAAAATGATGATCTTTTACAGTTCCCCCATTTGACATCAAATTTTTCCTAGATAAGCTCACTGGTGGCCCTCCAAAAATGGTCCCAAAAGGTACAATCTTATCTTTATTGGAATGTGGCACAGGCTTCATTGTTGCTAACAAACGCTGTCTATATTTGTTGGAGCTACTATAATTTGTCATTAACTTATTTTATTGACATGGTCTACTTCTGCATGGATCATTTGAACTGACTGGAATCATTCACTTCCCAGACAAAACATCCAAGTTATCATTCCAGTTTTCCATGCTAGAATTGTCCAGCATGGACCTTTTCTTTCTTCCAACAAGCGTGGTAAGCCAGGCTGCCAATGATGACCTAGCAATTAGTTCAGAACTAGGTTTAAAGTCAATATCACTATGTTGTCTCTCCTTGGACGATGCCACTGACTGAGTGTTACTTGTATGGAAAGCAGCAACAGGAACCCCATCAACACCAACTATTCCCAAGGAAACCAAATTCGAGTAAGACAACTGGAGTGCAAGCTGGCGCAAAATATGAAGCATAAGCAGTCAACATAACAGATCAGCCCTTAAAACATGCTTCAACACCAAACTGTAGAACATTCAATAGAACATTTTTGTAAAGAAGTTACCTGCCCTTCCCAAGCGGGAACTTTAATGCAAGCCTCCATTGTGGGCATGCCTGAAGCAATACATGCTGCCTGCCACATGCCCAGAAGCAAAGCTGGTTCATTGTCTCCTGAAGTCACAAATTGCACAAACTGGCTTCTATTTACTAGCTCCTTTCTGATGCAATGCTCCAAAATCTATTTCAGGACAAGAAAATTAAACATCATTATATCGTACCTACCAAAATCAAATAAACAATAAAAACCTGAAGACCAACTACAGGCATGAACATTCCAGCATTTTGCCAATTGAACTTTCTAGAGCTACTAGCAAACCATAAATATATGCCATCATCTATAATACCACCTAACAAATGTATACAGTTATGAAATAACAGTGAATGAGAAAGAAAAGCCATGAGAAAGTTTAAAACTCAAAAGGGAATTCACAAAAATTAAGACCTCACAACAACCATGATGGAAACATACAAAGCCAAAATAGAGAAATGACTATGGATATAAGGTGTTGTAGCTTGTGCCCATCAAACATCTAATATACTATATCAATTACTCAAAAGAGCCTTTAGCCCATTACTAAACTCTTGGACAATCTTAGTCCATTACTAAAGTTCTTGTAATGGAAAATTTTCATATAAGACCAAATATGTGGTTAGAAAGGCCTAAATGATCATTAGAATGCCCAAACAAGTCAATATAGGGATGAATGTACCAAAACACATCTCCATTAGGTCAGTTTAGCCTCTAACTTTAGAGCATCCAAGTAATTGTGGGTCATCATTAAACACCCAAAAATACACTCTCAAATGACAATAATTAAACCTTCACAAATAAGTTCCCTTGATTTAAGATTGTTTAGACCAAATCGGATGGAAATAAGGCATTTTTTGAAAGTGTTTATGACTCTGGGCATAATGTGGGCTATCATAGGGCTATAAGCAACAGATTCTCCTATATTCTAGGCCTTCAACTAAATTTCACCTATGTTATTATCAATACTTTCCTTCAAGAGTGCTCTTCATCCTCTAGGGTAGCAGATGCACCCTAATCTTACTGAGATATGCATTTATGTACCAGAAATAGTACGATCTCCTACCATTTGTCCAAGAAATAGAGATGCCATTTCGTGGGGATTTCTCTACGCAGGGCATGCATAATTTGGAAAGACATGCCATAGTTTATTTAAGAGAACAAAAAAATAACTCAACATTATGATTTGATTGTCTTTCTTGTTGATAGAAAAACACAATAGGAATGGTGAATTGCATTGGAATAAAAGTTTGGATTCACAAAATTATCTTTTACGTGCATAATATTCATACTAAGAAGGTGAGTGTGGTGACAATTCTTATTTTGAAACCCTCTGCCCTCATTTCTCTTTCTGTTGGTGTTTCAATATCTCACTTTTGGTATTTAAGGTGCACACATAACCCAATATATATCTTAATATGTAATAATAGCGCTGGATAAAGAATAATCTTTTGTTCGCATCTCTGATACTTCCTGTGTGTATCCAAATCAAGCATATGCTAGGGTCTCAATGCAAAAATGGAATGGGGGTAAGATGGATCACTGTAAAACATTTGAAAAGTAGCTCATGAATTACAACTTGTCCTAAAGTCAAAGTACTACCTGTGCAAGTAAATAAGGTTAAAACAGAAATTCATAACTGAAAAATGCATGCACCATGGCCATAACAAAATTCCAAGTTAAGATTTAAGACAATTCCATCTACTACTGTCCTGCCTCACCTCTACCCCTGCTCTACTTGCCTTGCTGTCTTTACCCTTCTGCCTTGCCTTGCCTTACTGTATTTGACTGTCACTTATCATGTTTTAGGAGAAAGACACCATGCACTGATATTTTATTATTTACATTAAAAACTCATTCATGACATCAAATGCGTTAAGCAAAATCAAATATGAGAGAGTTCACATGCCTAGGAATAAAGCGTTGAAATGATTGAGTAAATAACTTGGTGTGCCCATAAATGCTGCTACATATATGATCTCCACCATAGTTACTTTGCCACCAAGTGATGAATTAAAGAGTTGTAGATGGCCTTCAAAATGTCTGACTGTCAACACAGGAGACACCCTTCACAGGGTAACACTGCTACAGGTTTAGTTCACTTAATAGTGACAGTCTCTTCTATTACATGACTTGGAGGTATTACCCATCATAATGAATTCTTAAAGACTCCATTATTGCAAGAAATCATCTAGATCATATTGCAAGGAAAGACATCTCCTTGGTTGGCTGACTTACTATCAGATCAGACAAGTCAATCATTCTCTGGTTGGCATCTCAGTAAGATTGGTTGGGTTCGACCAATCAGTTGGCTTTATAACGTTGCTGAACATGTTGAATATCACAACGGAGCAAGAGATATTCAATCCAACCCACGTCTCCATTGCAACCAATGCTTTTGTTTCCACAGCCGTAGGGATCGGTAGGCCTTGCTCTTTCTTTTTCACACAATGGAAAAGCAAAGAGCTTCTTGGCTTCGACTTCTATGGAATCTATTAAACCCTACTGGATTCCATGGTTCACAACCTTGAAGAAGCCATAGTCCTCACAGGATTTCACCAGAGCCTGTGTAATCTTTGGCCTTGTTCTCTCTGCAGACAAATCCACAACAGGGATAGAGGAGCAATCGGGATTGGAAGTGAAATGATCGTCAAAGTTCATTTTGGTTGAGCAAAGAAAATTGGTTTGAGAGGGACAGAGGAAGAGAAAATCACCCAGGGGTTTTTCCTAAGTGATTTATGATAAGTAAGGAGTCATAGAAGTATCAGGAACTATATTCAACTACCAAGTTGAGCAATGAAAGAATCCAAAGAGATGAAATTTCATTATCTGTCGTCCACTTTGTCGGCCTCGAGCCCTCCTGTGAACATATCTCCTCCATTTTCTCTATGTGTGGCCTCAACTTCTCCTGTGAACATATCTCCTCCACTTTGCCCTACTTTTCCCTATGTGTGGCATCCGCCACTCCTGTTAATAGATCTGTTGATTAGATCCAATGGACCTTTGATTTCATCACAATGGCGAATAAAAATAACAATGGAGGTTAACAATATGAAATGATCAGGGAAAATCCAAATGGATAAATTGGGTTCCCTCTCAAAAAATTTCTAGTTTAAAATTCCCTCAGCTATTTCAAGTTTGCCACCAAATTTAGCATCCTTTTGAATATTTAGTGCCGTGGGCACACCATTTGCGCTGTAAAGAGAGCCACCAATATTACACAAACGTAAACCAAACCATATGACCATTGGTTTTATGCTTTCATAATATAATTAGATTATTTTAAAGGGGAGAATAAACTCTATAGGTTGCTTCCCCCAAGAAACCTTAAATAAAATGGAGTATGAGATTATCTATTGTGAGAAAATAATTTAGGATAAGACACCTTGTCTAAATATTGATGTGGAAATTGCATTAACCCTAGATCTGTATATTGCAATGGGAATGAGAGTTCATGAGAGAAAAACTTAGGTAATTAAAGTTTTTGGTTGTTGATTATATTTAACAAACATATCTATAATTCAATTTTTTTTTTTTGAAAACATGAGAGTGCAAAACCATTTATGGGTTTAAGACTTCTTCTTTAGGAATTATTTAATTGTAACAATTGTATTTAAAACCAAAGCTTAATTATTCTTGGCAATTGGATCTCTCATAATTAGAAATGAAATCTCACCTAGACTCACATGATTGCTTCAAATTATTTTTTTTATGGTTATTTAAGAGGTATCCCAAGGGTAGCAAGAGTGGGAGGGAATCTTATTAGCCTCGCTGGAAATACAATAGTTAGATTCCATTAGGGGCTTGGAATTGCTTCAAACAACCATGCAAAACTATACATGTTTGGACCAATTTTATTGCATGACCTTTTGATCAAGAAAACTATACTATTGGGGGATTCTTTATTTATTGTCCAACAAATGTATAAGAAAGTGATCAGGGGAGGTATTATTTACCAAAGAACCTTGCACATAATTCATCCAAATTTGGAGGGGAATGGTGATGTATAGTATTGAGTTTAATATACAATTAAAACATCTCAATAGACTCATTTACCTAGTTAATCATGTATTTTGAAAATGGAGATCGCGACATGTGGGTTGGGAAAAAACAACCTACAAATAGTGACACAAACAACTCAAACACAACATGTGCATCTAAAGTACATTAAGTGATAAACCTAGGAAACAAGCCATTGAACCTAGAATCCTTTCAGAGGTTAATGTTGGGCCACATGTAATATCACCTAGTTATGTGGAGAAGTTGGATCTTATGTTATCTTGCATGGGTTTCAATGGTACTGATGGAATTAATCCTCCTTGAAAGGATAAACATGATTTTTCGAGACCATCTTGCTTCATAGGCAGAGGAGCACTCCCTCTGTTATCTCCTAAATAAATCAATTTTCAATAAGTCCACTCAGACAATTTATTTTTTGATAGTGATGAAGATTTCAGGTCATATTATGAAAGAGGTTTGGGTGACTAACAAAGTTGGAATATCTTGTGCTCTGTTTTTTAAGAAATTTTAAAGTTTTAGCATTCGGTGGCTTAGGTGAACTTTCCAACAGTTCATTAGCCACCGAAAAGCCTAGCTTTCGGCAGCTAACAGTTTCAACTCAGGATCACGTTAACCACCGAAAGCCTGTTGATCATGTTTTTTATAAAATTTTGGAAAGGGAAATTTCGGTGGCTTAGGCGAACTTACCAACAATTCATTAGCCACTGAAAGGCCCAGGTTTTGGTAGCTTAGCAAGTGGGTCCAAGAAGACATTAACCACCGAAAGCTCGTTAAATGGGTTTTTTGGAAAGGAAGCTTTTGGTGGCTTGGATGAACATGCCAATAGTTCATTAGCCACCAAAAATCCTAGATTTTGGCAGCTTACAGACTAGACCCGAGATTCCCTTAACCACCAAAAAGGACAAAAGAGGAAAAACGGTTAGCTTATCCATCAAAATCAAATGTTGTCAGCATGAGGCACGTCGTGATCTAGCACTTAACTGCTGAAAAAACTGGGGGACTGCAGAAAATCATTAGTTGGTAAATAAATGGTTGTTATTGAACCAAATTGACTGATAAAAACTAAAACCCTAATCCTACCCTCCATCTATCCCATGACTGCAGTTGAACCACCACGAAATATTAAGTTCCAGTTAAGATGATTATTGCACTAGCCATCTCAAGTTTTCCACCAGAGTTTATAGTGACCCTGATCAAGTACCAGTCACTGCTCAGCCCCTCAAAATTAGCACCCTATCCTCAGTCCATTCCCCATTGTCCTACATGCATCCTCACTGATCTAAGTTCTCCCTGAAACCAGCATGGTCAGCTCCTTCCCCAGGGTTCAAATTTTGATTTTGCAGGTGCAGAAGAACATTCAAGAAGATGAAGAGAAGAGGGCCCGCTCAAAAAACTCAAAACACAAGTTTTTGTGGCTAAGCGTTGTTTCAAAATGGTCTCTAAGCCACCAAAAGCGGACTTTCGGCAGCTAAGACTGAAATTTTAGGGCATTTCAAGCCACTGAAATTGGCGTTTTACTATGAAAAGGAATCATTTTAAAACAATGATTCTGAGCGACTGGAGAATCAGTTTGCAAAACGCTCAGAGGTTTTTGTTCCTAACATGTCAGAGAACAATAAAATATCTCATTTTTCCTACAGGTATTGCATATTGGGAGAGTCAAATCCATCTCTAAGCCCTAATTTTTGGATCTTAGAATTTCCCTGTTTTACACATCTTTTTGAAATACAGATATCGAGAAAACGAAGACAAATTTCAAAAAACTGAGAGATTTTTTTGCTCAAAACAAACCAATATACAAAAATCTCTTTCATTTTATACATAGGTGTCACATATTTGAAGGACCAAATCCATCTCTGAGCCCTAGTTTTCAACAGTTTAGCCAAATTTTTAGGGAAAAAGATGACCGGTCAGTCCTCCAAGTGTCATTTTCGACCTCATCTATCAGTCCATGAAGATTTTTTGTAGATATAGAAGAAATTTCAGCACCAGAGAGAAACATACTAACCTACCTTACTCAGACTCTGAAGGTCAGGAAGAACATGAAGCTGGAAACCCTAGCAAAAGTGGCAATAAGCATCTTTGACCTAGAAGAAGCCTCTGAGACTACTGCCAATCTAAACCCTGTGAAGGCTACAAAGACATCAGAGGGACAACACCAAAACCTCTAAAATAGAAAGGTAATGAATTCCAACCCAAATCCTAGAACACACCTTGCATTGGAAACCCTAGCAGAGGCAGCTATTAGCCTTCAAAATCTAGAGGTAGCCCATGATAATGCTAATATTCCAAATCTTATGCAGGTTGAAGAAGTACCAAAAGGATAGGAGTAAAGTGTAAAAGTTTGATTTAAAGGCTAATAAAATTTTGCAGAAAACAGAGCTTTCAGTGGCTTAGGCGAATGCAACAACTGTTCATCAGCCATCGAAAGCAGAGCTTTCGGCAGCTAACAGACCCAGGATTCTGCTTACTTAACCACCGAAAGCACAAAAGGGTGCAAAATGATATTTTTACACACATAACCAATTTTGGAGGATACAAACACCTTAGGGGTGAATTATGAAGCTAAAAAATGATGAAAAGCACCAGTGGAGGAGGTCTGTTCCAGTTTTGAAGGTGCAATCAAGGAGAAATGGGTCACAAACCCTACCTGTTTTTTACAAACCGTGGCTTATCTGTCAGACAACAGGTTATAGCTCTACTTCAGTGATCACTACATTTATCAAAGAGTTCAATGAGTGAACAAAGTGTTAGAGTTAGATAGACTAGCACTTAAATTAGGGTTTTTGACCTAAATTTTTGCAAAACAATTATGTTATCTATTTTTAGTAAAACAGATCCAACTTTTCAGGATCTGAATATTTTTGTAAAGGCTATAAATCCTAAGACTTATTTTGAAGAAAAGGTTCGACTTCAGATACTTTTAGACCCTTATTGTTATCAATCTTCTCATGTTATTCATCATTTAATATAAGCTCTTTTTCCATTATATGTTCAACTTCCATATCTTTTATGTTCTATACTTGTGCTTGAATGTCTGATTCAGGTTTATCCTTTTTATCTAATGCCAAATAGCTATCATCATATCTATGTGTTGATGAGTTGAATTACAAGTATTTTTCCTTGTTATGATTAGCCATTCATATGCGATTGCTTTATATATGAATCTGCCAGCATAGTAAGTTCTCCATTTATTCACCTTATGATCAACCCTCTGAACATTGGTGGTTAGAAGCCTTATCTTTTGATTGAGTTTTATGCATGTCTTGAGTGTGTGAGTCCCTTTACGTTATATGACTTGATCCATTTAGACAAACCATTAAAAACGTTTAAGTTACCAGGCATCCTCGAGCTGGAACCTGGAGGAGTTTCCTGGAGTGATAACAAATTGGCGCCGTTGCCGGGGAAAGGAGATTGAATCTCAGCTTCCCTGGGAGACGACATAGATCCTAATTTGATGATAGACAAAGTCTGGACACTATTCTAGTTGTAATCGTCTATTTGGCGACTCCATTGGAATAAGGTGGCTTCAAGAAGACCAAGTACTAGAGCAAACCCTAAAGGCCACTAGTAACACATGTTTCAGATCTAGATGAGATTCTAAGAAGAGCTAGGGTTTCTCTACGCAGAGCTCCAGAGCTACAAGGGGGGCTACATGAGGTATTTCAAGAGATATTTCTGCTATTATATCAAATAGAGCTCCATTTCAATCTTCTTCTGCTGAAGCATCTAGTTCTCAGAAGTTTATAAGTAAATCAGAAAATTTTAGGATTGAGGAATCTTTAAGCACTGTTGCTTGTGAAGATCTCATCCTTGGCGACTCCATGAAGGACGAATTCAGTGGCGACTCCACAATATTAAGATGTCAAAAGAATTTGCTGCTCTTTTGGCTCAGAGGTTTGCACCTCTTGACTTCTCTTCAGTTCCTGGTTTCCCACACCCAGTACTTGATATGTCTGAATGGGGAGATTTTCTACCTGTCTTCAAAGAGGAGAAATAAGACAATCCTGCAGAACACCTCCTCAAATTTCATGAATGCATGGATCTATTAGATCAACATCATGAATATGTTCATATGAATATATTTATGTATTCATTGTATGGTGATGCACATCAGTGGTATTTTTCTTTACCTCCTTCCAGCATTTCATCATTGAAGGATTTTCACCAAGCATTCACTGAGCACTGCAAAAGGTGTTTTTCAGATGAGCTTGTATTTGGTAATTCCTGTGATGAATATGAATTACATCATAACGCCGAAGATGTAAATAGAGACGGATCTCTCCCTCACAATATGCAACAACCCTTCAAGAATCTTCAAGATGATGCACTTTTCCATCAACATGAACTAGAAATGAATTATAAAGGAGTTGAATGTTTTCCTACTATCATTAAATCTGATTGTTATGAATATGAGGAGCTGATTTCTTTAACTACACATGGAAATGATCAGCTTTCTGCTGGTCAAATGACCATTGAAATGAGTAAGGGTAGCTCACAGTTTCCATATTTGCAGATCAAGGAAAGCTACAGTAACCATGAGGAACAATATTTTCAGGGACTGTCTAATCTTCAGCTAGAACATCAGTAAGATATTCCTTCTCCTTATGAATATGTTGCTTCAAATTATGACAAGGAACTAGATGCTTGTTACGAATCTATTGCTCAAAAGTCCAATAAAGATCTTTTTAGTTTTGATATATCCTGCAAAGATATTATTGTGGAAGAGGAAATTGTTAGCTGTGATAAGCCACCATATCATCATGATGAATTCAGATTACGTGAGGTGGAGCAGAAAAATTCAGATCAGCTGTATGGAAGCTTTGTATGGAAGAAGATGTAGGACACTAGTGACTTGGGATAATCCAGTGAACAGGGTTGTGCTTGGTCCATAATTGCTCAAGAAAATGGAGCAGGAGGTTGTAAAGATCAGGCAGAATCTGAAAGCAACACAGGACAGACATAAAAGCTATGCAGATAAGCATAGGGTGAACAGGGAGTTCAGTGTTGGGGATCATGTTTACCTCAGAGTGAGGGCAAAGAAGAGTTCCTTGAAGCTTGGAAGTTGTGCCAAGATGTCACCAAGATATTGTGGGCCATTTGAAGTGCTTGAAAGAATAAGGCCAGTTGCATATAGACCTGCATTGCTTGCTAGCACTAGAGCTCATAATGTTTTTCATGTTTCTTTGCTTAAGAAATATGTACATGATCCTAACCTTTTGATAAATTGGGATGTGATTCAGGTGGAACCCGAGGGAGAGTTCCAAATCGACCCAATGCGCATCATCGACAGGAAGGTCACAATGCTCCGGAACTGAGCCATAGGACAGGTAAAGGTGCAATGGGAGCACTACAGTCCTAAAGAGGCTACGTGGGAGCTAGAGGATGCCATGCGATTGGTACATCCATTTTTTTTCAATTCTGAGGAACACTGAGGTGGTACTAGTGTAGCATTTTGTTCAATTTTGTAAAGCACTAAGGACAGTGCTATTGAAGGGGGAGGGGAATGTAACACCCCATTTTTGACCCCGTTTGCATTAAATGTATATGATGTATATATATTGTAATTAATCATGGTGTGGAGCTAAAGGAAAAATCCCCACCATCGATTTGGTGTTTAATGTTCCGGCGATTAAAATTGTTGCCGATGGTATATCGTGATATCCGGCACATTATAGTTTTGGCATCATGTAAATATGCATTTTAATTAAAATGAAGCCCAACCAGCTATGTCAATGCAACCATGATGAAAAGGGCATGATTTTCCCAAGGATAAGGAGAGGGAATTATTAAACCTTGAGCCAATGGGGAAAAGCCAAGTGTCATTCGATAAACCCTTTTAGCTATCACCCACCTTTTTGTCTTACTCACCTTTCCTTATCTCAATCAGTCAACTACCAAATTAAAAACCTCTGTTGTTAGTTGGGAAGTTATTGCTAGGCAGTGGTGTGTGGTAGGACTATCAGTCCTTTCCCACACGCACACTCCACCAGCAGACTCATTCACCCTCACATGGACAGGGGAACCACCACAACCCCATTCTTCATTGTTTCCTCACACAGAGAGCTGGGAGAGCCATTTTTTGGCATTCATGATTTTGGTTTGCTGGGGGTTCTCATTAGGATTTGGGGATTCATGGACATTTTATACTCACTCGCAGGCTTGGAATTCACCTCCACATGGATTGTTTTCCTTCCTCACGCAGCTGATAAATTGTTGTTGGTTTCCTCCATGATTTTGGTTTGCTGTGGGTTCTTATTGGGTTATTTTGGCCACGATAGGGCCAAGAACGACTCAGGAATCAGATTTCCCAGTAAGAGTTGTGAATTGCTTGTTTTGCTGTGTATGCGGTAGTTGGTCTTTGGACTGTGTTGGAGAGGGAATGAAGGCTTGGTATGCTTGATAAACCTGGTGTGTTTGGGAGCCACATAGACAGAGCTAGAGGGTTGGATTTCTTCTCCACAACCCCTGAATAGCACTGGAAGGGAATTCAGGGCCTGAGGGACTGTGTAGTAGTGAAGGGACTGATTCCTTGTGTTGGGTGTGTGTGGGTGTCCTAGAAGTCAGGATAGTTCTGGTGTTGGTGTCCTTAGCTCTTAAATGAGTCCACCAGCTTATTATTCAGCTTTTCCCAGCTCCCCGATGGCTTGATAAACCCAACTGTGTTGGCTTGGATAATTTGTGTATATTTGGCTATGTGTGAGCCTGCTTAGTTCCTTATTCCTCGGGGAATCATGCCCAACTCGGGGGTGGTAGTGTTGCTGAGAGATTAAGGAGCACACTGGCGTATGGTTGGGTGGAACGTTGCAGTGACGTAGCTGGTTGCGGGACAAGTTATTCATAAGATAAGTATTCTTGACTATCTCATCTCTGCAAATTGTATTTTGTTATTTAATGAAAATGATGAAAATGCTAAATGCTTGAATGTATGGTTTTGATTCCGCTGTATGGTAACAATGTATGCATGTTTTACTTCAAAGCATTCCAGTTTTTATGTGTGTATGTTCATGGGGCTAGTTGCTTGGATAGATAATGGTATGGTAGCGTCCTCTTCGCCGGTCGGAGGGTCGGGGACATTACAGTGTGGTATCAGAGCTCATGTTGTAGCATGGGCCTCAATGGGCCATGAAGAATCAATGATAGAGGTAGGTTTCCCTCCTCCTAGCAGAACAAATGAGAAAATAAGAGAAAATGATAGGAAACAAAAATTCAGAAATTTTTTCTTAAGTATGAAAATTATCGGATGGATTAGGATGAAGCCCATCCGATATGTCAGATGACTTAGCCAAAAGCTCATATGATACACCAGATAACCTAGGCAGAAGTCCACCCGATAAAGAACCGGCGGAAAGAAAATTTCAAAAAAAAAAAATATTTCCAAGTTTGAAATTTGTCGGTGGTCTCGGCTGAGAAGAGCCGCTAGTCTCGGTTGGGATGAGCCGAGACACAACCGACAAGGAATCCGAGAGAAAAATTTTGAATTTCTTTTTTGAAGTATCGAAATCGTCGGAAGGCATTAGCTGAAGTCAGCCGATACGTCGGCTCAGTTAGCCAGAAGGACTTTCGATGACATTGGAGGGGAAAATGTGAAGGGAGCCGACGCGGCAGAAGGAAGAAGAAGAAGATAAAAATATTTTTTTTGAAAAATTATCGAAGTGACAAAAATCATTGAAATTTGTTCGCTGAAGCAGAGCCGAGGTGTCAGCAAGGCTCTCTTGAAGGAAGCCGAAGCATCGAAAAAGGATAGATGATCGAGCAGCCGACGTGGAGGCAGAAGAAAGAAGATTTTTTTCTAAGTACAGGAAACATTGGAAAAATTTTGAGGATCGGTTAGCCAATGTATCGGAAGCTAGAAGAAGATCGCTCCGAAACGTCGAAAAAATTTAAGGATCGGTCAGTCGATGTGTCGGAAGATAGAAGAAGATCGGTTTGAAACGTCAAAAAAATTTAGAGGATTGGTCAACCGATGTGTATTGGAAGCTAGAGGAATATTGGTCCGAAATGTCAGAAAAATTTAGAGGATTGGTTAGCCGATGTGCGTCGGAAGGCAGAGGAAGACTGATCCAATGTGCATCGGAAGACAGATGAAGATCAGTCCGCCGAGGTATCGGAAGCGTAGTCAACTAGTGATCCGATACATCGGATGGATAGTTGGGAAGAGATCCGATATGACAAAAAAAAATTGAGTTTTCAATGGGATTTTTCAGCGGATTTTAGTGGATTTCAGCAGTTTTTCAGTGGGATTTTCAGCAGTTTTTCAGTGGGATTTTTAGTAGTTTTTTAGTGGATTTACAGGGCCGAAAAGGAGGAAAATGGCCATGATCCTATGTGCCCCCTTGACCCCCATCATCCCCCTGAGACAGTTGTTCTTTGAGGAAGAAAATTCTATGTTTTGGGAAAAGTTTTCATTGTATGATTTTTCCAAGAGAAGGTAAGTAATTCTGATTTGTGTAAATGTTGTGCAGCTAACAATTGTGTTACTAACGCATTTACAGAATCATAGTCACCTTCAGGGGAAGTATTCCAGTTAGTGTGGTTTGGTAAAGTAAGTTGTGGTTCAACCATGAGGACCCATGACGGATATGATGCTCGAGATTCCTACGAGTGTGAGTGAGATGCCATGGGAGAAAAGGCCTGAGTTGGAAATGATGACATAGAGTCTAATGGAATGAGATTCCAAGAGACACTGCCTGATATTGCAGCCACCATGAGAATCTTGATTAAATCCCAATAAGAGCAGCATCAGTTGAATGCTGCTATGTTGCAGAGTTTTATAGACTTCCAAAGAAAGATAGACTCTGGATAGGGTACAGTAAAACCAGAAGGTAGTAAGAGCAGTACTAGGAGAGGAAGAAGGACTTCTAGTAGATCATCTGACTTAGAAGAATCCAGTGGGGATTCAAGCTCTTCTTCTCGTAAGGGAAACAAAAAGAAGCACCATAGGGATCGCTCTCAGGATGAATTTAAGAAGACTAAACCTCCCACATTTGACGGTTAGGTAAAGACTGGACAAGAGGCTGAAGATTGGCTTCTTGGGATAAAGAAGTACTTCCAAGTTCAGGATTATTCGGGAAACATGAAGGAAAGGGTTGCCATATTCAATATAAATGGAAGGGCATCCATTTGGTGGGAACACTTCAAGAAAGTAAAATGGATCAGTGAAAGGAGACTTAAGTGGAAACAATTCAAGAAGTATTTCAAGTAGAAATACCTCTCTGACAGGTATTATGATGACAAGATTAAGGAGTTCCATGAGCTGATATTGGGACAGCAAACCATGGAAGAGTATGCAAATAAGTTCTTGGAATTGTTGAGGTATGTCAGGTACATCAAAGATGTAAAAGTGAAGGTCCAACATTTTCTGAGTGGATCGCCTCAATCTTACAAAGACAGAATTGACTTTTATGAACATAGAACTCTTGAAGAAGCAATAAGGAAGGTTAAGTATTGCTATGAGCAAAGCAAAGGTAAACCTGATTACCATAAGGAATGGAAGGACAAGAAGAATGAGAAGTTTGACCAAAGAAAGAAAGGTTTCAAACCTTCTAACTTTAGGAATCAACAGAAGCAGCCATCCCAAGCTACGAGTAAGCCAGTTGGAGCAATAGGAGAAAAGCCTAAAGATCCACAATAGAATAGAGGACCACTCCAATGTTGGAAATGTGGAGGACCCCACATGCGCAGAAGTTGTCCACTCAAGAATGAGTGTGCAAGGCCAGCTTACAACATTCAAGAAGCAGGAACAGTGGGTCAAGTAGCAAGGGTCGTCTCTAGGATTTATGCAGCACTGGAGGACTGCCAGGAAGATCACCAGTCAACTGTGGTTGAAGTTGCAGGGAAGATTGTTGAGCAATCTATTTCTATTTTGATTGACCCTGGTTCTACTCACAGTTACATTACCCCTAGAGTAGTGGATATTTGTGCTTTTAAGAAAGTAAAGCATAGAAAATCTTGGTTAGTTCAGCTAGCCACTGGAACTAAGAGAAAGGTTGGTGACGTGGTAGAGAAATGTCCATTGGTCATGAATGGATTGGTCACTTGTGTAGATCCGAATGTTCTACCACTTGGTTCCTATGATGTTCTCATTGGAATGGATTGGTTAGAAGCTCACAAGGTAAAGCTTGACTGTTACAATAATACTTTCAAATGCATGGATGAAGAAGGGAACCTGGTAGTGGTAAAAGATATCCCAAAGGTGATTTCAGTAAGGCAGGTTTCAGCAATGCAGTTGAAGAAGTTCTGTAGGAAAGGTTTCCAGTTGTATGTAGCTCATATTTTGGAGGCAACATGGGATGAAACTCCTAGGATGGAGGACCGTCAGGTGTTACAGGAATTCAAGGATGTGTTTCCTGATGAGATTCCAGGACTTCCTCCAAAGAGGGACATTGATTTCACAGTTGAACTTGTGCTAGGAGCAGCACCCGTGTCCAATACACCCTGCAGGATGAGTACACCAGAGATGCTAGAACTGAATATGCAACTGTAAGAGTTGTTGGAAAAGAAGTATATCAGGCCGAGTGTGTCTCCTTGGGGATCTCCAATTCTGTTTGTAAAGAAGAAAGATGGTACACTTAAGTTGTGTATTGACTACAAACAATTGAACAAGGTCACTGTGAAGAAAAAATACCCATTGCCTATGATTGATGACCTCTTTGATCAAATGATGGGAGCAAAGGTATTTTCCAAGATTGACTTGAGGTCTAGTTACCATCAGGTGAGAATCAAGGATGAAGACATTCATAAGACAACCTTCAAAAAAAGGTATGGACATTATGAGTTTGTGGTGGTACCATTTGGTCTCACAAATGCACCCGCTACATTCATGTGCCTTATGAATAGTGTCTTTAGCAGGTATTTGGACAAGTTTGTTCTTGTTTTCCTTGGTGACATTCTTATTTATTCTAAGAATGAGGAAGATCATGAAGATCATTTGAGATTGACATTGCAATTGCTCAGGGAGCATCAGTTGTATGCAAAGCTGAGCAAGTGTGACTTCTATAGAGATAGAATTCAGTATTTGGGTCACATTATCTCAGAAGAGGGTATAGCTGTGGACCCTGAAAAGATTAAATCCATTATGAATTGGCCTACTCCAAGAAATGTGACAGATGTAAGATCTTTTATGGGACTTGCAGGATACTACCGAAGATTCATTAAAGGATTCTCCAAAGTTGCACATGCCATCACTTCTTTGAAAATGAAGGGGATAAAGTTTGAATGGACATCGAGGTGTGAAGAAAGATTCCAACAGTTGAAAAATATTCTCACCAGTGCACTAGTATTGAAAGTTGCAGACCTAGAGAAAGATTTTGTGGTGTGTACCGATGCATGCGAACAAGGGCTTGGAGGAGTCCTTATGCAAGACAACCACGTGATATGTTACGAGTCAAGAAAGCCAAAGGAGCATGAGAAGAATTATGCCAATCATGATCTAGAGCTTGCATCCATAGTACATGCCCTCAAGATGTGGAGGAATTACTTAATGGGTAGAAGATTTGAGCTCAGGATAGACCATTGCAGTATGAAGTATCTATTTGATCAGCCTACTCTGAATGCTAGGCAAGCGAGATGGCTGGAGTTTTTATGTGAGTTTGATTTTGAAATCAAGCACATAAAAGGAAAAGAGAATAAGGTAGCTGATGCACTCAACAGGAAGGTGCAAGAAATGCATGTGGCATCTCTTAGTATTTTCCAATCAGATTTGAGGCAGCAGATTTTTTTTTTTTTTTTACTAGGGGAATCGGCAACTGGGGACGGGCTGGTACTCGTGTGACATGGGGTCCAGGGATCCAATCCCTCTACCACTATAACCCTAGGTGAAACCACAGGGCCCGAACCATGGTGCATGGGTAAATTTGGGGGGGATTTGAACACGAGACCTTCCATTTACAAACAATTCCACTTTACCACTTGCTCTGCAACCCCCACGGGTTAAGGAAGCTGATTGTTAATCATACTACTAAAGATGAATTGTATGAGAAAGTAAAAGACATGTTGCAGAAGCAAGGTCTTGAGAAGAGGTACGAGGGATATAAATTGGAAGAAGATGGACTTCTTACTTATAAAGGTAGAATTTATATTCCAAATGTAGAAGAGTTAAGGAGAGTTGTTATGGATGAAATCCATCAAGCTCCGTATTCTGGTCACCCAGGATACCATAAGACAATTGCTACCGCTAGAAAATAGTACTTTTGTCCAGGAATGAAATAGGACATGGCTGACTACATTTCTAGGTGCATGAAATGTCAGCAGGTAAAGGTTGAGCATCAACACCCAGTAGGTTTGTTGCAGCCTTTGCCAGTTCCAGAATGGAAATGGGAAGTTATTTCCATGGATTTTATTACAGGATTTTCGATGACTTGGAGACAACATGATTCCATCATGGTTGTGGTAGACAAGTTGATAAAGGAAGCACATTTTATACCGGTTAAGTCTACACATAAGACTGGTGATATTGCAAAGATATTCATGAAGGATATTTTCAAATTGCATGGATTTCCTAAGGCAATAGTCTCTGACATAGATGTCAAGTTCACTTCCAATTTTTGGAAGGGGTTGTTTGCAGATTTGGGTACGAAGCTAAACTTCAGCACTACATACCATCCTCAGACAAATGGGCATATAGAGAGAGTTAATCAGGTGCTTGAAGACATGATTCACATGTATGCGATGGACAAACCAACCAAGTGGGAAGATTACTTATACTTGGTAGAGTTTGCTTATAACAATGGACAGTAGGCATCCTTGGGGATGAGTCTGTATGAAGCTTTGTATGGAAGAAGGTGTAGGACACCAGTGACTTGGGATAATCCAGTGAACAGGGTTGTGCTTGGTCCATAATTGCTCAAGGAAATGGAGCAGGAGGTTGTAAATATCAGGCAGAATCTGAAAGCAACACAGGACAGACAGAAAAGCTATGCAAATAAGCATAGGGTGAACATGAAGTTCAGTGTTGGGGATCATGTTTACCTCAGATTGAGGGCAAAGTAGAGTTCTTTGAAGCTTGGAAGGTTTGCCAAGCTGTCACCAAGATATTGTGGGCCATTTGAAGTGCTTGAAAGAATAGGGCCATTTGCATATAGACTTTCATTGCCTGCTAGCACTAGAGATCATAATGTTTTTCATGTTTCTTTTGTTAAGAAATATGTACATGATCCTAACCATGTGATAAATTGGGATGTGATTCAGGTGGAACCCGAGGGAGAGTTCCAAATCGACCCAATGCGCATCCTCGACAGGAAGGTCACAATGCTCTAGAACCAAGCCATAGGGCAGGTAAAGGTGCAATGGGATCACTACGGTCCTGAAGAGGCTATGTGGGAGCTGGAGGATTCCATGCGATTGGCACATCCATTTTTGTTCAATTCTACGGAACACTGAGGCGGTACAAGTGTAGCATTTTGTTCAATTTTGTAAAGCACTGAGGACAATACTATTGAAGGGCGGGGGAATGTAACACCCTAGCTTTTGACCCCGTTTGCATTAAATGTATATGATGTATATATATTGTAATTAATTGTGGTGTGGATCTAAAGGAAAAATCCCCACCATTGATTTGGTGTTTAGTGTTCCAGCGATTAAAATTGTTGCCGATGGTATATCGTGATATCCACCATGTTATAGTTTTGGCATCATGTAAATATGCACTTTAATTAAAATGAAGCCCAACCAGCTATGTCAATGCAACCATGATGAAAAAGGTATGATTTTCCTAAGGATAAGGAGGGGGAATTATTAAACCTTGAGCCAATGGGGAAAAGCCAAGTGTCATTCGATAAACCCTTTTAGTTGTCACCCACCTTTTTGTATTACTCACCTTTCCTTGTCTCAATCAGTCAAATACCAAATTAAAATCCTCTGTTGTTAGTTGGGAATTTATTGCTGGGCAGTGGTATGTGGCAGGAATGTTAGTCCTTGCCCACATGCACACTCCACCAGCAGACTCATTCACCCTCACGTGGGCAGGGGAACCACCACAACCCCATTCTTCATTGCTTCCTCACACAGAGATCTAGGAGAGCTATTTTCTGACATTCATGACTTTGGTTTGCTAGGGGTTCTCATTACAATTGGGGGATTCCTGGACATTTGATACTCACTCGCAGGCTTGGAATTCACCTCTATGCAGTTTTTTTTCCTTCCTCACGCAGCTGAGAAATCGTTGTTGGTTTCCTCCATGATTTTGGTTTGCTATGGGTTCATTTTCATTTTGGGTTGTTGTGGGTTCTTATTGGGTTGTTTTGGCCACAATAGGTCCAAGAACGACTCAGGAATCAGATTTCCCAGTAAGAGCTGTGAATTGCTTGTTTTGCTATGTATGCAGTGGTTTGTCTTTGGACTATGTTGGAGTGGGAATGAAGGCTTGGTATGCTTGATAAACCTGGTGTTTTTGGGAGCCACATAGATAGAGCTAGAGGGTTTGCTTTCTTCTCCACAACCCCTGAATAGCACTGGAAGGGAAGTCAGGGCCTGAGGGACTGTGTAGCAGAGAAGGGACTGATTCCTTGTGTTGGGTGTGTGTGGGTGTCCTAGAAGTCACTCTAGTTTTGGTGTTGGTTTCCTTAGCTCTTCAATGAGTCCACCAACTTAGCATTCAGATTTTCCCAGCTCCTTGATGTCCTGATAAACCCAACTGTGTTGGCTTGGCTGATTTGTGTATTATTTGGCTATGTGTGAGTCTTCTTAGTTCCTTATTCCTTGGGGAATCATGCCCAGCTTGGGGGTGGCAGTGTTGCTGAGATATGAAGGAGCACACTGGCCTATGGTTGGGTGGAACATTGCAGTGACATAGCTGGTTGCGGGACAGATTATTCATAAGATAAGTATTCTTGACTATCTCATCTCTGCAAATTGTATTTTGTTGTTTAATGAAAATGATGAACATGCTAAATGCTTGAATGTATGGTTTTGCTTCCGCTGTATGGTAACAATGTATGCATGTTTTACTTCAAAGCATTCCAGTTTTTATGTGTGTATGTTCATGGGGCTAGTTTCCCGGACAGATAATGGTATGGTAGCATCCTCTTCATCGGTCAAAGGGTCGGGGACATTACAATTAGCCATCGAAAATCCCAGCTTTCAGAAGCTAATAGTTTCGAATCAAGACCACGTTAATCACCGAAATCCTGTTGATCACGTTTTTTATAAAATTTTGGAAAGGGAACTTTTGATGGCTTAGGAGAACTCACCAACAGTTTATTAGCCATCGAAAGGCCCAGGTTTCGGTAGCTTAGCAAGTGGGTCCAGGAATACATTAACCACCGAAAGCTCGTTAAATGCATTTTTTGGAAAGCCTAGCTTTCGAGGGCTTGGGCGAACATGCCAGCGGTTCATTAGCCACCGAAAAGCCTAGATTTCAGCATCTTGCAAACTAGACCTAAGATTCCCTTAACCACTGAAAAGGACAAAAGAGGAAAAATGGTTAGCTTATCCATCAAAATCAAACGCTGTCAGCATGAGGCACATCGTGATCTAGCACTTTACTGCTGAAAAGACTGGGGGACTACAGAAAATCATTAGTTGGTAAATAAAGGGTCGTTATTGAACCAAATTGATGGATAGAAACTAAAACCCTAATCCTACCCTCCATCTATCCCATGACTGCAGTTGAACCACCATGAAATATCAAGTTCCAGTTAAGATGATTACTGCACTAGCCATCTCGAGTTTTCCACCAGAGTTTACAGTTACCCTGCTCAAGTACCAGTCACTGCTCAACCCCTCAAAATAATCACCCTATCCTCAGTCTATTCCCCATTGGCCTGCATGCATCCTCACTGATCTAATCTCTCCCTGAAACCAACACGGTCAACTCCTTCCCCAAGGTTCGAATTTTGATTTTGCAGGCTCATAAGAACATTCAAGAAGATGAAGAGAGGAGGAACCACTCAAAAAACTCAAAAAACAGGTTTCCATGGCTAAGCATTGTTTCAAAATGATCTCTAAGGCACCAAAAGTGGACTTTCGGCAGCTAAGACCAAAATTTCAGGGCGTTTCAAGCCACCGAAATTGGCATTTTACTATGAAAAGGCATCATTTTAAAACGGTGATTCTGAGCGACTGGGGAATAATTTTGCAAAACGCTCAGAGTTTTTTTGTTTCTAACATGTCAAAGAACAATAACCTCTCTGATTTTTCCTACAGTTATTTCATATTGGGATAATCGAATCCATCTCTAAGCCCTAATTTTCAGATCTCAGAATTTCCCTGTTTTACACATGTTTTTGAAATACAGATCTCGAGAAAATGAAGACAAATTTGAAAAAATTGATAGATATTTTAGCTCAAAAGAAACCAATATACAAAAACCTATTTAGTTTTATACACAGGTGTCACATATTTGAAGGACCAAATCCATCTCTGAGCCCCAGTTTTCAACAGTTTAGCCAAATTTTTAGGGCAAAAGATGACCTATTAGTCCTCCAGGTGGCATTTTCGACCTCATCTATCAGTCCATGAAGATTTTATGCAGATGTAGAAGAATTTTCAGCACCACACAGAAACATACTCAACCTACCTTACTCAGACTTTGAAGATCAAGAAGAATAGGAAGCTGGAAACCCTAGCAGAAGTGGCAATAAGCATCTTTGACCCAGAAATAGCCTGTGAAACTGCTACCAATCCAAACCCTGGTAAGGTTATAGAGACATCAAATGGACAGCACCAAAACCCCTAAAACAACAAGGCAATGAATTCCAACCCAAACCCTAGACACACCTTGCGTTGGAAATCCTAGCAGAGGCAGCTATTAGCCTTCAGAATTCGGAGGTAGCCCATGATATTGTTGATATTCCAAATCTTATGCAGGTTGAAGAAGTACCAGAAGGATAGGAGTAAAGTGTAAAATTCTGATTTAAAGGCTAATAAAATTTTGCAGAAAAAAGAGCTTTCGGTGGCTTAGGCGAATGCAGCAGCTGTTCATTAGCCAAGCAGAGCTTTCAGCAGCTAACAAACCCAAGATTCTGCTTCCTTAACCACCGAAAGCACAAAAGGGTGCAGAACGATATGTTTACACACAGAACCAAATTTGGTGGATACAAACACCTCAGGGGTGAATTATGAAGCTAAAAATTGATGAAAAGCACTAATGGAGGAGGTTTGTTCCAGTTTTGAAGGTGCAATCAAGGAGAAATGGGTCACAAACCCTACCTGTTTTTTACAAACCATGGCTTATCTGTCAGATAACAGGTTATATCTCTACTTCAGTGATCACCACAGTTATCAAAGAGTTCAATGAGTGAACAAAGTGTTAGAGTTAGATAGACTAGCACTTAAATTAGGGTTTTTGACCTAAATTTTTGCAAAACAGTTATGTTATATATTTTTAGTAAAACAGATCCAACTTTTCAGGATCTGAATATTTTTGTAAAGGCTATAAAGCCTAAGACTTATTTTGAAGCAAAGGTTTGACTTTAGAGACTTTTAGACCCTTATTGTTATCAAGCTTCCCATGTTATTCATCATTTAATATAAGCTCTTTTGCCATTATATGTTTAGCTTCCATATCTTTTATGTCCTGTACTTGTGCTTGAATGGCTGATTTAGGTTTATTATTTTTATCTAATGCCAGATAGCTGTCATCCTATCTATGTGTTGATGAGTTTAATTACAAGTATTTTTCCTTGTTATGATTAGCCATTCATATGTGATTGCTTTATATATGAATCTTCCAGCATAATAAGTTCTCCATTTATTCACCTTATTATCAACCCTCTAAACATTGGTGGTTAGAAGCCTTATCTTTTGATTGATTTTTATGCATGTCTTGAGTGTGTGAGGTCCTTTAGGTCATCTGACTTGATCCATTTAGAAAAACCATTAAAAATAGTTAATTTACCAGGCATCCTCGAGTTGCAACCTAGAGGAGTTTCCTGGAGTGATAACACCCTCTAATTTGAACACAATGCACAATAGAAACATTGCTAACGGGTTTGACATAAGTTTTTCTAGAAATCCTTGAACCAAGGTGCTCTACTGAACCACTAAGAATTCGTTAGTATGATATGGAGTTTCTTCGTTATAAATTAAAATCTATTACGATTGGAAGAAATCACTGGAAACAGAATGACAATACAAAGGGTTTCCATTGATTATAGAATGGAGTTGTAATTAGCTTAAAATAGCCATTTCAATGTTGTACGATATAGAGTTTTTCCATTACAAATTGTACTCTATTGTGATTTTATTCATGGATTAAGAGTTGTGCTTAGATTCCAAATTTGTCACATTCATTTCCTTCTAGATTTGAAACCCTTATCATCCTGGAGTATATGGAATAATATTCAATAGATTGAGAAAATGGATTCCTTATAGCCTATGCAAAGTATGTTGTTGACCCATCTTGTCATCTTCGATCACTGGCATTATACATGACCGCATCTCACTACAATGTGTTGCATAACAACCTCTTCACAAGCTTTATACCAAGAAATATTTATAAGCTCTCTACATCATATTTCCCTGAGATTTATAACAACAACATTTGTGGAAATGTACCTCCTTACATGGGACACGTGCGAGTATACTGTAATAACTCAAAAATTCATAAAAATTTAAAATTTTTCATTTGACATAAAATGTCAAATGTCACCGCTAAACTACCCCTAACTGTCAGCAGATAATGAAACAGTTTGAAAGAGAAACACAATTTACTCTATAAGAATTTGTATTATCTAGAGGCTTGTCTTTTAAAAACAATGTTAGTATTGTTTTCAACTTAGCAGTTGTAATTTTCCAGAAAGTAGAAAAGGAACTTGTATTTTACTAATGCTAGATATACTGCTGATTTCTTTTGTCAAGTAGGGGAAGCTTCTTAGGGATGATCGGGGCTTACTTAGCTTAAAGCTAACACAGTGGAACTGATGGCACTTTACAGGTTCTAACAGGTAAGCGTATGTTCTAGTAAAAATAAGATGTATATATTCAGATCAAGAAGATACTTCTCTAGCATAAATATGATGCTAGTCTTAGAATGTTTAAATGCAGCTAGTTTCCATCAGAGGTAACGTTGATCCTTTTCAATCATCACAACTCCATAAATATTTTACAACAAATACTGCATATGCATGGGTTGAGAAAGCATGGTCAAATACTATCAAATAACATCAATTCATTTGGATGATTAAGGATAAAATTCTAATGAACATTGGTATTCCTGCTTACATTTATTTATAATCTCGGATTTAAATAGAAAGAATAAAGTTTACATCTTGACACCTAGATCATTCAATAACATTGGGTGTCTATCATATTACCCTTGTTCTAGGGTTTTATGAACACTATTTTCTTAATAAATAACCCAAAACCACTTTTGCTGCTGTCCATTTACTCAAAGTTTGGATGCCAGATTGACATTGAGATTCTTATATGGGTTTATGGACTTCATTTACTAGTATTCTCAATTACACAATGCATTAAAAGAAGTGGGTCATGATTCTAATCCTAGTTGGAAGAATTCCTTGTAAAAATCTTTTAGTTTTTACTTTGATTCCTTCTTATTGTATCTTATACCTCAAATTCGGGTGTATCTTTTAGCTATAAACTTATACATTTACACAAGTTTGTTTAGCAAAAAATTGAGGTAAGAATGTTGGTTTATAATAATATAGGAGATCTGGTTATAGCTTAGGTTCTAGCTTAACATCTTACCTTCCAGCTCTTAACAGATAAAAGGTTACTTCAATGAGTCATTCGATCTACTTCTTGAAGTAATTTATGGTTAAAATTTCCCTTTACCTATGTTTGATAAACAAGGTTAGCAAAAAAGAATACATTACCCTATAATGACTTACAAAAAACTTATCTTATTACTAAGGTTGATAGATTTGGTATCAAAATGATCAAAGTACAAAAAATTATTAGAAATCAAAATATGATAAGATTTTAATGATTTAAAGTTTGATTGGTAATCATCTTAATGCAAATTGTAAACTACATACAGGACTATAAATAAGTTACCCACGTCAATGATAAATCTAGAAGGACACATGGAGGATCAAAATCAATGTTGAGTTGACTTTGGTTTTTACCCTAACTTCATTTGTAAGAGTGCGAGGGTTTCTTGTATGGTGCGACCGAGCTGGGAGCTAGTGGATGCCAATAATCCTTGCTAACCTCCAACTTTCCATTTTCACTACGAGCTTGGTCTTGGGAGAAGTAAGAGTTGGGTTTTAAGTGTTTATGAAATCTACGACCTCTGTGGAGAATTGCATGAGTAGAACAAATCGTTTTCCTTCACCGAATCAAAGACTTAGTTGGTAATTCGGACAGTGATAGAGTTGAGTAAAGTACTCTTCGATCTCATGGGAGTGTTGCTGGTTTACCTTTGGTTTCGCACTTAGGGTTTCAGTGGTAACCGGAACTATAATTTACCAGGGGGTATTCCTCTTTCAGGTGCCATCGAGATGCTCCAGCTATTGGCATTCACAACTTCTCCAACGCCTTCTTATCAGGTAAACTATCAGTCAATGTTCTTTACTGCACAAAAGTTATAAATTTCAAAACACATTTAAATGCTATAACTAACACTTATTATTCTATTCAAGATTCTTCTTACGGTGAATGGGGGTTAGCTAGAAGCACAATTCTCCCATTCACAACTTCATAAACCCTGGTAAGCCCCGGTTGAATTGAGGGTCTTCTCCTACATTCATGTGGTGGTCCGAATGGCAAGAAACTCCATTGCTGGTTGTGGACTCAGCTTGGGTTTTATTGTTAGAATACTTCTTGTTATTTTGTTTTTATATTACACACCCTAAAGGGTATTGCGTGCAGAATGTTGAAGGCTAATGTAGCCATGACATTAAGGTTTTAGTGACAGTTCCCTTGCGGCCTAGACGATGTAAACTTCTTTGCTTTTATCTTAGAACTCATCTCTGAGCCATGATAAGGTTGTTCGACCTCTGCCTGGTAAATTAAGTTTTTAAATGTATTTTAATTGAAAAGAAAAGACTGCTCGCCCAGTCGAAACTTGTAAACTGACAAGGGTTATTAGTAATTATAAATTTTGGTTTACTGTTTTCTATTTTTAAAATAAATTATAGGGTTTGTTTTGTACAGGATTTAAGCCTCGACTAAAAATTATAAAAGGCCTATGAGCCATTACATTACTTTCTATTTTGTCGCTTATTTAAATCATTAACAATGTTATAAATTTTTATGTTATCCGGTAATTAAAAATGATTTACAACAAATTATTTCATTAGAAGCTTTTATTGTGTTAAAAAGTAAAATTTGTACTATGCCTTGCTCAGAAGGGTTAATATTTTAATTACCCTACAGTTTTGAAAAAGAAATAGAATTTACAGAAATGAATTTGGTTGTGTTTTCTATTTTTACTTTTTATAAATAATTACTTACAGCTGTTAAATTTTATGAAGGAATTTAGTGTAATATTCTGCAAGTTTGTAAATAAAGATGAAACATGTCTTTTGTAAACCCTAGGTAAAATTCTAAAGGTTTACAATAAAAACATATGTATTTCCAAACAGATTGTAAAATATGAACTTGAAGTAATTTATTAACAAGTCCTATGGTTTACTATCTTGGTTAAAACCCTAGTATTATATTTTTATTGTTCCTATGTTTATTTAATTAACTCTATCTATTATGTTTATAATAATTATTAGTACTAGTAATGCTTCTGTGAATAGTATGCCTATAAATGATTTTATATATATTCAGTTCTTTTCTTGAAAATTAGTTAATATAGATACATTCAGAAGATAAAGCATGATCTGCTATTTTCTTGAATGAATCTCATACAAACTATAAAAGAAATTATTTGCATTTTCATTCAGAGTTGACAACTAAATCATCACATCTACTTAATCAACTAGCTGTACTAGAGTACTGCCTATACTAGGCATGGAAAAATACAGTGTGTTAATTTAATTCTATGTGCTTTTCATTTAGCAATACTACTACTATTTTAAACATAACCTATAATCACTAATTTTATCAATACACAATACTCTTCTCTGCATAACCCTAACAAAACAAAAACATACATTTCTTTGAAAAACTAATAAACATTTGCTGAATATAGTAAAAAAATTATAAATAACTTGAACAAATAAAACCTGTCAAATGGTGAGGTGACAACAAATTAAGGAGGATGTTCCTCCCAACTAACTCCTGGAGAAAGCTTAGTCTGCACTTCCTCAAGACCCTCGAGCCTATTCCTGGTCCTCCTGGTAGAGTACTGGGTGAAGGATGTGTCCTTAAGACCTTTTGTCACCTGACTGGTCAAATTACAATAGTAATTCAATCCTGCTTGCAGTAGTAAGAACTTCATCCTAACAGCTACATAAGTTCAGTTCTCAGTAGTTAACCCCTCAAACTCACTTCAATAAGTCCCTCCAACGAATTTATCATGTGCACTTCATTCGCACTGAATGATCACATTTCCAGAATGATCCGCCTCAGTTGTCTTCAATGGGAAGTTTTATAATAATGTCTAGGTCTTCTGGGTTAGTTTTTACTTAATGAGCCACCTGCTCCAATTCCACTTTCTTGGGGAATCATGACCACAAATATAGGGAATTTTCCACCTGAAACAATTAGAAGAAGTTTGAGGATGCTGCCACTTGTCGGTATACTCTCCACCCAGTCTCCTCCACCAAGTGACTAGTTAACACTCTTTTAACATCTTCCCTAAGATGTTGTCTCATCATTTATTTATTTATTAATAAACTATTCTGAAATACATTAATTATCGTTGACCCCACTTGGTCATCAATTACAATCTTAGCATAAAATATAACATAATGTTCCTCAATAACATTAAATTGTTTTGCAAATTGGGGCATGTGACATACACACCCCCTTAATTTATAACATCATCCTTGATGTTATTTATTCCTTGTCCTTAGAGTTCCCTTGAAATAGAATTGGATATGCATCTCACATATGACTTTCCAATTCCCAGGTGGCTTATTCTAGACTAAGGTGCTTCCATTGCACCTTCACTTGACCAATGGTGCAATTCTGAAGCGAGATCTTCCTCCTTTCGAGGAAACAATACGGTTCCACCAAAAAATCTCCTTCGGGTTCCACCTGCACATCATTCCAATTAATAACATGAGTAGCATCATGTACATATTTTTTTAATACAGAAATATGAAAAACATTGTGAACTCTTAGATTTGGTGGTAGAGCTAACTGATATGCTACCTATCCTATCCTGGACAGTATTTCAAAAGGACCACAATATCAAGGTGCTAGCTTAGCACAACTACCCAACCTCAGAGAACTCTTTTTGGGTATCACCTTAATAAAAACATGTTCACATACCTGGAACTCCTTTGGAGTTCGTTTAAGGTCTGCTTGGATTTTATGTCGATCTTGCACAACTTTCAAGTTACCTTGTACCTGATTTACAAATAGCTCCATTTCTTTTAATAATTCAGGTCATAATACTAACCTGTCCACTGGATTACTCCAAGAGATGGGAATGTTTCATTTCCTTCCATACAGAGTTTCAAAGGGACTATATCTAGCTGAAGCTTGATAATGATTATTGTAAGCAAATTCTACCAGGTGGAAATAATCTTCCCATTTACCTGGATACTCCTTTACATACATTCTGAGTAGATCCTCCAATACTTGATTTACTCTTTCAGTCTGTTCATCAGTTCGAGGATGGAAAGAGGTACTAAAGTTTAACATAGTATTTAATCCTTTAAACAAATATTTCCAAAAATTACCTGTAAATTTAGGGTCTCGGTTTGAAATTATCACCTTCGGTATTCCATGCAACCAAAAATTTTGTTTTAAGAAAATATCAGCAATATTTGCAGCTTTATAAGTAGTTTTTACAGGTATAAAATGGGTTGCTTTATTCAATTTATCAACCACTACCATTATTGAGTCATTTAAGTTCTGATTTCCAGTTAATCCTATGATAAAATCAAGGCTAATTATCTCCCATTTCCAGCTAGGAATAGGCAATGGATGAAGTAGTCCAGCTGGATGTTGATGTTCAGTTTTTACTTGCTGACATTCGAAACACCTAGCAATGTATTCTGCCAATTCATTTTTCATGTTTGGCCAGAAATAATCCTTTCTTAACATGGTTATGGTTTTCTGATAACTCGGATGCCCTAAATAAGGAGTTTTGTGAACTTCATTTAAAATTAGCAGCTTAATCTTAGGTACATTAGGTACGTATAATCTATCTTTATACAATAATAATCCTTTTTCATTCAAGTTGTACCCTGTACTTAGACTTTCTGTTAAACTTTCTTTTACCTTTGCTTGTAATTTCCGATAATTTTCATCTTGTTCTATTACATCTTCTAGCTGTTCTTCCAAGTCTGTCTTATAAGTGCTGATGGCTACTGTAAAATTCAGCTTTGCATTTCTACTTAATGCATCAACAACCTTATTCTCCTTTCCTTTAATATGTTAAATTTCGAAATCGTATTCACTAAGAAAAGCTAGCCACCTAGCTTTCCCAGCATTCAAGTTAGGTTGATCCAACAAATATTTTAATCATTTATTATCTGTCATTAGTATAAAATTCCTTCCAATTAAATGATGATGCCACATTTTTAAGGCATGTATGACAACAGCTAACTCTAAGTCATAGGTCGCATAATTTTTTTCACGAATCTTCAGCTTCCTAGACTCATAAGAAATGAGTACGTGTCCTTCCTGAGTTAGTACTCCACCTAAACCGTCATTGCATGCGTTAGTACATACTATAAAATATTTATTAGGGTCAACAATTATTAGAATTGGTGTGGTGGTTAATAATGTTTTTAACTTTTTAAAACTGTCTTCACACTTCTGATTCCAATCGAATTTCTTCCCCTTTTTCTACAAAGAGGTTATAGGATTTGCAATTCCTGAAAACCCTTCGATGAATCTCCGATAATAACCAGTAATCCCCATGAATGATCGGATGCTAGTTATGTCTTTTGGGACTGGCCAATATTCAATTGCCTTTATCTTTTCAGGGTCAACATAAATTCCTTCTTTAGTCACCACATGACCCAAATACTGGATTTTATCTTTAAAGAAGTCACATTTACTAAATTTTGCAAAAAGTTGATGTTCTCGTAACTCTTGTAAGACAATTTTTAAGTGCTCTTTATGTTCTTCTTCAGTATTTGAGTAAATTAAGATGTCGTCAATAAATACGACCACAAATTTATCTAGATATTTATGCATTACATTCACTACAACAAAACCCTGTGATTAGCATCTCTTTTAGCTTCCCTTTTAGCGTCCACTATCACTTTTAATGTATTTTTCATCATTTTTTGGACAAAGTGGACGCTTTTCCATGGGATGGCACTTTTAAGGGCGTTATTTGCGTCCATTTTTTAAAGTTGGAGCTATTTTGGACGCTAATTAGCATCCCAATTAGCGTCCCAATTAATGTCCCAATTAGCGTCCCAATTAGTATCCCAATTAGCATCTAGTTTTAAAAGTTGACGCTAATTAGCATCCCAATTAACGTCCCAATTAGAGTCCCAATTAGCATCACAATTATCATCCCAATTAGCATCCAAGTTAACGTCCCAATTAGTGTCCAAAAACATCCATATAACGCCAAGAATAGCCTCCAAAAAATGTATTTAATAACATAGCACCATATATTAATCCAGGGTTAGCAAAAGGAATTGTGACATGAATTTCGACAGGAAAAACATCCAACATAGCACCAAGTAAAGAGCTAGGAATTGCACCTAGAAAACTCTAGCATATTTCCAAGTATAGATCCAGGTATAACGCCTTGAATAATGCTAGAAATTTCGAAAGGAACTGCGTTAGGAATTGCACTAGGTTTAGAGCTAGGAATTGTGTTCGGAAAACGTACGACATAACGTCAGCTATATCAATTTCAATGTCAATGTCAATGATTCATGTGATAGTACTTTTGGATATTGATTTATCATAGTAGCACGTAAATGATTGTAATCATGGCACATAAAGGTGCCCTGCATGTTGACTATAACAAACATCATCTTTTCTCCATGCATGTGCTCCCTAACTGTTGTGTAAGTGCCAATATTACCTAGCCTTAATCACTATATTTCTCTAATTTTATCACATTAGCATGCACATGTTAAAACTACACTATTTTGACTTATCCAAATCCCATATTTGAAGGGGATTTGCACGTGACTTGCTGACATACAACCACCAACTATAAGGTGCCCCTTTTGCAAGTGTATGATTCAACCTAAGGCGAAATATGCTACAAGAAATACACCTTGAAGCACCAGAGATCCACTAGAGAAACTAGGCCCTACATATTACTTATTAGACATATACTACATGAATTACACCCTGTATTTGATTGAGTTACCCTACTGAGTGCACTATAAAAGATTGTGTAACCAGACCAATCTTTGAGGAAAACTTGTGGCATAGATATTTACTACTGTCTTTCTTTGTGATTCAAATGAGCAAAAGTAATCTCAAGGTGTCTTCAAATTGCTTATTAAACTCTTTTTGATCATTAGTTGTACATTTACTGTCAACGGATATGCTAGACACCCATTCTTCTAGAACTATGATGTTGGGAGCGGGGAGCGGGAGGGGATTAAAAAGTGAAATTTTCAAAAGCTCCCGTTTTGGGAGTGTTTTTTGTATAGTATATATTTTAATATATTTTGATGGATTTATATCTAAAAACATGTAGGATGTTGAATTAGCTATAGAATGCATGGATTAAACCATGTAACATCAATCATCTAGTAGTTACAACTTATAACATTATCATCAATTGATCAACCATAAAAACCTTTGTAGGAGTTTAACAAAGAAGGGAGGTACCATGACATTGTCATCAAACGATCAACCTAGTATAGGATCTTTTAGTATAGGAAAGGAAGGGAGCGCCTCGAGAGCATTCTCCCAAAACTGGGAGCTCGCTTCCGAAGGAAGTGAGCTTTAGGAGCGGAAGTGAGGGGGTGGGGTGCGATCCCACACAACATAGCTCTAGAAGACCTTTCTGATCAAAATCAGCCATCTTCAAGACAATAGGAATCATCTGACATTCCTTAACATCAATGGGTGTGTTTTTCATCATTGTTTCATTGAAAAATTAGGTGTCTTTGTGTTGCAACGTCATGTGGCCACTATGGTTGTAACCTTAGATTCTAGAGCATCAGAAGCTTCAGTGACCAGAGCATCCGTTGAAGTGTTTTCTTCCTTTGCTTTTATGTCATGATCAAGTGAAGTGTCCTCCAAAGAAGAAGAATTTGCATAAGTCAAAATAGTAGGATCTAAATGTACTCCCTGAATTATAATAGATTTTTTTCCTTCATATTGCCTTTTCAAAGCTCTGGCCAAACCATCTTGATAATTTGACACAATACCAAATTCTGTGACAAGCTCTTCTACGGAACTGAATCTCTATCCCAAACAGGGTTTGAATCCAACAAGCGGACCCCATGGATCTGAAGTACCTATCTATTGCTTCAGGGACCAAAATTATCATGAAATCATTCTCAACATTGCTTCACTAATGTCTCCACTAAGCGTTCTAGAAATTATGATTGAAATCATCCTGAATCTGCCTTGATTTGATAAACAAGCCAACAACATGAACTGTCAATTAAGATGATGTTATCACTCATTATGTCCTTGATGTCATCATTCTTTGTATGCCAGTGCCTCATGTACTGAAGATGAACCAATAAAATCTATACATGAATTCCTGTGTGTCATGCTAAGCTTGCATAATAGTGGTAACATTGTATTTGATGTAATGTCTCTTCATGTTTTATGTTAGAGGTATGTTACTGTCTCCTTACTGTTGTATTTACTGTGCATATAGACTATGTATTTGGATCAACTTCATTAGAACATTCAAGAGAAACCTCCTTGTAAGATATGGTACCTCATTAGCAAATTCTGGACATATACACACTAAGAAACTCTTAAATCTCATCAATCTAAATGAACAGCTCATTAGCAAATACACATTGGAGCAAATTTAAAAATTTAAAAATGTTAAATTCATATAAATAATTATTTCAACACTAAATCAGATTTAATTTAAAATGCATACAATATATTAAATTCCAATAAAATAATACTAATACTATACTTATATAACATTTATTTATTTATTATTAGTTGATTTTTAATATAAAAAATTATTTTTAAATAATAAATTATTTAGAAAACAGTCATTTTGTATAATAAATTAAAAAACGCTTTGGGTGGACAATAAGGTTTGCTTTATTTCGAATAATTTAAGAATGAGATTCTTGTATCAGATTGATCGTGGAAAGTTAGAATTTTTTATGTATTCACAACTTGGATAGAGTCATAATGTTTTTGCTACGATGGTTTCTTCCATCATTAAGCATTGACTTTTTATATATTCACAATTTGAATAAGGTCATAATGTTTTTGCTATGATGGTTTTCTCGATCATTGATCATTGACTTTGATGTAAGAGTTGTTGTTCTCTTTGATTGTTATTGAATATCGAAGAAACAATTTTTTTCAATGAAAAAAATGAATTACTATTGTATTTACATATAAAGTGAAACTTAATATATTAATTTTAGTTGTGTATCTTTTTCTTAAATATCTTGTACAATTAAATTCTTATAATATATAAATTATTTTAAAAAATCTAAAAAATTTAAAAACATTAAATACAAATTTCTAAATAAAATCCAAACTACACTCTCAATACTTATAAATTATACTTTAAAAATATCATATAATATTCAAAATAAATGAATTGAGGATGCATATTATTTTATTATTTAAAATAGTTTTGAATTTGTTTTCTTAGTTTTGGTTAAAAGATTTGTGTATTCTAGATAGTTATTGAAAAGAAAGATAGACTAAAGAGACTTTGAGAGAGTACAATGCACAATACATAACAACCTTTTATGCATTTTCCAACAAGTATTCTTCATCATGGGGAAATGAAATACCCCCAAAGCTGGGGAAATGAAACACTGAAAATCACTTCGGTACATGTCTAAAATGAACGAAAGGTATGTTTCATTTCCCCGCTTTGGGGGTGTTTCGTAAATATGGTTCTAATTTTTTCTACAATTAGAGTTCATGTTAATAGAATATTATATAAGTAATGCTAAAAGGTGGCAAGTGCATGTTTTTTTTGGATCTTGATGAAAATGAATAAATGAAATTTTCATGCATATAGGTGTGGCGACAAGTAACTAGGATGAAATGTACACCTTCCTTCTATGTACAGTAATTATGAAGAGTCTTCAACTACAACAAATTATAGTTTTTAGAAATTTGTCTCTTGTGATAAAGCATATAAAGGGGAAAAAACTCAAAGAAGGGAATATACAAGGTAGGAATTAGGAGTGTATTAATTGGAATCTTCAAAGCCTTGACGACGTGAAACTTATGTACCTCACACATCTTAACAATTCATTTGCACATCAACTTGCCAATGATGCAATCAAGTTAGACAAGGGAATTATAGTGTAAAATAGGGACCCCACAAAATGAAGATGGATCCCTTAGAAAGTTCAATTTGGTTAGTTTGATTCCATTTAGATTGCAAATGTTTGAAGTTAAAATGTTGTTTGGTGATAAGTTGGGCATGCGCTCCATTCGACATCTTCACCCACTCCAAAGCACAACAAGTCTTGTCTCATTAATCCCAAGTGAGGGATCCATTGCACTCACGCATGGCTTCCTCTTCTCATTTCTTCCATCTGTGCTCACTTCAAACCTTATGGCCCTTGGCTTGGATTTTTGTAATGTTAGTGGGATCTCTTTGAAAAGAAAATGTTTTTGTGATTAAGGCGATGCCTCTCACAATGAAGGATCACAGGGCGGCCACTTCCATCTTGAAACTAAAGATAGATACCGCATTTGCTTCTCATTTTTGGCCTTTTAAAAATGTTGCACTTGCTCTACTTACCATAGAATTTATGTTAATTCAATAATTTCACACAATGTCGTCCTCCTGAATTTCACAATGACGTTTCATAGAGGTCATATTAGCATTTAATATGGCAATGATATTTGTGTA
Organism: Pseudotsuga menziesii; assembly: GCA_001517045.1. NCBI lineage: Eukaryota > Viridiplantae > Streptophyta > Pinopsida > Pinales > Pinaceae > Pseudotsuga > Pseudotsuga menziesii. Next base: position 275,143 of record LPNX010994188.1, read on the forward strand.
CAATTCTTGAAACGTAAAAAAAAAATCTTTTCTTAGTTGGTGAAAGCCAATTGTTCAATTTCTCTTTAAATCACATATTTGTTACAAAATAGTATAAGATAGATTATTCTCTTTCAAACAAAATATATTATATATAGCTTCAAAGTAAATAAAATACATATGTAACTAACTCAATATTTTCTTAGTTGGTGAAAGCCAATTCTTCAATTTCTCTTTAAATCACATATTTGTTACAAAATAGTATAAGATAGATTATTATGTTTGAAACAAAATATATTATATATAGCTTCAAAGTAACCAAATACATATATAACTTACTCAATGTTTATATAACTACAAACACAACTAAGTGTTTCATTTGGTTATGTTTTAAGTGTTTTTTTAATTTTATCTTTGTTTATGTTTGAACTGCAAGCTTTTATACAGTTTTCCACTATATATGTTTTAACTCTATACATACAAATTTACACATTATCATTTGTATTCTATGCCATAAATCAACTTGGTAATCATAGTTTTGAAAAATAATTTCGTTCATTTATAATACACAGAAGTTCTTTTCGATGTCTCATTTCCCCAAAACGGGGGTATGCTAGTATTAAGCTCCTACATTACAAATACAGAAATTTTAGTATTTGCTTGCTGTAACACCCCGGTTTTGACCCCGTTGCATTAAATGTACATGATGTATATATTGTAAGTAATCATGGTGCGGAGCTAAAGGCCAAGGCCCCACCATTGATTTGTTATGCTATGTTTCGGATTGAAATTGTCATCGATGGCATGTCTGGGCATGCGGCATACATATTGAGTTTTGTCATCATGTAAATATACATCTTTAATTAAATGAACCCAACCAGCTATGCTCACTGCAACCATAATGAAAAGGGCATGATTTTCCCAAGGATAAGGGGGGAAATTGTTAAACCATGAGCCATGAGAGAAATTCCATGTGTCACCACCCTATTTTGATTTTCCCATCTTTCCTTGTTTTATCCAACCACCACCATTAAACGGTCTGCTGAGTAGTTGAGGCAGTTATGGCTGGGAGTGGAGTGTGGCAGGACTGTCAGTCCTTGCCCACACGCACACTCCACCAGCAATGGAACCTCACGATTGGGCAGAGGATGTCTACGCCCCTCATTCCATTCTCATGACTACGCCACTCTTTCCCTTGTCTGTTCATCCTCACGCAGGGGCGGTAGTCTGATTGTCCCTCACGCACAGGATTCTTTTCTATTTGACCTCACGTAGCCAGGAGAGAGGAGCCGACTCCACTATCATTCACATTTTTTGCATAGAAGAATCGAGTGTGTTTCAACCCATATTTGGGATTTCGTGTGAATCTTCTCTCACGCACTAGGTTTTGCGTTGTTGTCACTCACACAGCAAGCTGGGAGCTGTTCGGTCACTATCATCCATGATTTTCCTGTGGAGATCCATTTTTATGCTCAGGGATTGTGTGTAAGTTTTCCCTACCGATTTGTGGCTCCAACATATGTTTTTCCCTCTGTATTTTGGGGTCTGGTGCTAGTTTCCCTCACGCACAGGTTGGGAGACTGTATTCCCTTCCCCAGTATGGTCTGTGTAAGTTTTCCCGGTGGCTCTATTTCCCAGGACAGACTGTTGTATTTCCTCTTGTTGTGAGTGTGTTTACTGTTACGTTTTGGGACTGTTGTAATTCGCTGGGGAGCCATTTTGGCCACGATAGGGCCAAGAACGACTCAGGAGTCGTTTTCCCTGTTTAAGTTGTAACTGTTGATTGATTGCATGCGTGCAATGGTTGGTCTTTGGACTATGTTGGGAGCAAGGATGGGGGATTGGTTTGCTTGATAAACCTGGTGTGTTTGAAAACCACATAGACAGAGCTAGAAGGCTGGCTTTCTTCTCCACAACCCCTGAATAGCACTGGAAGGGAATGCAGGGCCTGAGGGACTGTGTAGTAGAGAAGTGACTGATTCCTTGTGTTGGGTGTGTGTGTGTGTCTTAGAAGTTAGGCTAGTTCTGGTGTAGGTGTTCCTGGCTCTGTAATGAGTTCACCAGCTTAGCATTTAACCTTTCCCAACTCCTGGATGGCCTAAGAAACTTGACCATGTTGGCTTGGCTAACTTGTTGATGGCCTGATAAACCCAACTGTGTTGGCTTGGCTGTGTTTTGTGTATCCTTGGCTATGTGTAAGCCTGCTTGTTCCCTATTCCTTGGAGAATCATGCCCAGCTCGAGGGTGGCAGCGTTGCTGAGAGATTAAGGAGCACGCTGGCCTATGGTTGGGTGGAACGTTGCAACGATGTAGTTGGTTGCAGGATGAATTCTTTATAAGATAAGTAATCTTGTCTATTTTACTCCTGCAATCATTTTACTATTAATGAATATGGTGAACATGTTGAATGCTTGTATGAATGTATGCTGCTTCCGCTGTGTATGATAAATAATCGTATCTGTGTATGTTCTAGTTCAAGCATTTTGTTTTCAGCTTTTTATGAATGCACATGTTCATGGGGCTCTTATCCCGGATGGTTAACGGCATGGTAGTGTCCTCTCCGCCGGTCGGAGGGTCGGGGACGTTACAGTGTGGTATCAGAGCTCATGTTGTAGCATGGGCCTAAATGAGCCATGAAGGATGCAGTGACAGAGTCAAGATTTCTTTCTGCCCAGCAGAGATCAGAAGTTATGACAGAAAACTTCCACAAAAATTTGTCTAAGTGTTTGAACTGTCGGTTCATCGGAACACTTAATGGAAAGGACTTTCGATGTAGCAGAGAGCTAGGCGGAAGCACACCCGACGGAGGACAGTTGGAAGGAAAATTATGGAAAATTTTCTAAGTGTTCGATGGCCGTCGGCAGAAAATAGATGTTGGGTTCACCGACACTGCAGAAGAATTTAGCGGTTTGACCGTCCGCTGTTGCGGCCGCCATAGGGACTAAAACGCCGATGCCGTAGTGTTAGTGGTTCCGATTTCCGACACTAGGAAAGTTTCAAAATTTAGTTTAAGTGTTGAAATAATTGGCAGAAAATAAGTTGATCGAGCGCCCACCGTTGCAGATGCCTAAGCAACTACGCATCCGACGGGTAAGGCCTCTGATCGCCGACGTCGTAAAGAAAGAAAGTTTAAAAAAATTTCTAAGGCCCGAAATCATCGGCTATCGGAAGGAGATAGTGGTTCGTGCACCCGCCGTTTCGGAAGCCTAGAGTAGTAGCCTTCCGATGAGAAGAGACCACTGACACCGATAAGTTTATGCCTCAGCAGATTGGGTCGTCGATCGAAAGAAGATCGAAGATGATGGGATGTTGTTGCGGCTGCCCATGGAAACTAGCCGCCCGATGAACAGCGGAATAAGATACTTGTTTTGACCGCCGAAATGTCGGATTGATAGTTGGAATAAGGTCCGATTCTGCAAAGGAAATTTTGATTTTTTCAGTGGGATTTCTTAGCAGATTTCAACTGTTTTGTAGTGGGACTTTCAGCGGTTTTTCAGTGGATTTTCAGGGCTGAAAAGGAGAAAAGTGGCAGCAATCTTATGCACCAGATTTCCCCCTTAACCCACATCGTCCCCCCTCAGACAGACGTTCCTTGATGAAGAAAATATTGTGTTTGGGAAAACTTGTTATTTTATGATTATTCCAGGAGAAGGTAAGTGATTCTGATTTATATCAATATTATGCATCTAACAGTTATGTTACTAACACATTTGCAGAATCATAGTCACCTTCGAGGGCAGTATTCCAGGTAATGCAGTTTGATAAGTAAGTGGTGGTTCAGTTATGAGAACCCATGATGGATATGATGCTCAAGATTCTTACGAGCATGCATGAGATGCCATGGGAGAAAATGTTTGTAATGGACATGATGACATAGAGTCTAATGGAAGGAGATTCCAAGAGACACCATCAGATGTTGCAGCCACCATGAGAAGCTTGATTAAAGCCTAGGAAGAGCAACATCAGCTGAATGCTGCAATGTTGTAGAGTTTAATAGATTTGTAGAGAAAGATAGACTTTGGACGAGGTACAACAAGACCAAAGGGCAGTAAGAGCAGTACTAGGAGAAGGAGAAGGACTTCTAGTGGATCATCTGATTCTAAAGAATCCAGTGGGGATTCAAGTTCTTATTCTCATAAAAGAAAAAAGAAAGAGACACCATAGGGATCGCTCTTGGGATGAATTTAAGAAGGCTAAACCTCCTACATTTGATGGTGAGGTAAAGACTAGACAAGAAGTTGAAGCTTGGCTTCTTGGGATAAAGAAGTACTTTCAAGTGCATGATTATTCAGGAAACATGAAGGCAAGAGTTGTCATATTCAATCTGAATGGAAGAGCATCCATTTGGTGGGAACACTTAAAGCAAGTAAAGAGGATCAGTGAAAGGAGACTTAAGTGGAAACAGTTCAAGAAGTATTTCAAGCAGAAATACCTCTTTGACAGGTATTATGATGACAAGATTAAGGAGTTCCATCAGCTGAGATTGGGACAGCAAACCATGGAAGAATATGCAAATAAGTTTTTGGAGTTGTTGAGGTATGTCCGGTACATCAGAGATGAAAAAGTGAAGGTCCAGCGTTTTCTGAGTGGATTACCTCAGTCTTACAAAGATAGAATTGAGTTTTACAAACCTAGAACTCTTGAAGAAGCAATAAGGAAGGCTAAGTATTTCTATGAGCAAAGCAAAGGTAATCTGGATTACCATAAGGCATGGAAGGGCAAGAAGAATGAGAAGTTTGACTAAAGAAAGAAAGGTTTCAAACCTTCTAACTTCAGGAATCAGCAGAAGCAGCCATCTCAAGCTGCGAGTAAACCAGTTGGAATGACAGAAGAAAAGCCTAAGGATCCACAACAGAATAGAGGGCCACTTCAATGCTGGAAATGTGGAGGACCCCACATGCGCAGAAATTGTCCACTCGAGAGTGAGAGTGCAAGGCCAACTTATAATATTCAAGAAGCAAAAACAATGGGTCAAGTAGCAAGGGTAGTCCCTAGGATTTATGCAGCACTGGAGGACCACCAGGTAGATCTCCAGTCAATTGTGGTTGAAGTAGCAGGTAAGATTGTTGAGCAATCTGTTTCTATTTTGATTGACCCTGGTTATACTCACAATTACATTACTCCTAGAGTAGTGGAGATTTGTGCTTTTAAGAAAGTAAAGCATAGGAAGTCTTGGTTAGTTCAGCTAGCTACTAGAACTAAGAGAAAGGTCAGCGAAGTGGTAGAGAAATGTCCATTGGCCATGAATGGATTGGTCACTTGCGTAGATCTGAATGTTCTACCACTTGGTTCCTATGATGTTCTCATTGGAATGGATTGGTTAGAAGCTCACAGGGTGAAGCTTGACTGTTACAATAAGACTTTCGAATGCATGAATGAAGAAGGGAACCTAGTAGTTGTGATAGGTATTCCAAAGGTGATTTCAGTACGACAGGTTTCAGCAATGCAGTTAAAGAAGTTCTGTAGGAAGGGTTGCCAGTTGTATGCAGCTCATATTTTGGAGACATCAGGAGATGAAACTTGTAGGTTGGAGGACTATCAGGTGTTACAGGAATTCAAGGATGTGTTTCCCAATGAGAGTCCAGGGCTTCCTCCAAAGAGGGACATTGACTTCACAATTGAACTTGTTCCAGGAGCAGCACCAGTGTCCAAGGCACCCTATAGGATGAGTACACCAGAGATTCTAGAGTTGAAGATGCAACTGCAAGAGTTGTTGGAAAAGAAGTATATCCGACCAAGTATGTCTCCTTGGGGAGCACTAGTTCTGTTTGTAAAGAAGAAAGATGGTACCCTCAGATTGTGTATTGATTACAAACAACTGAACAAGGTTACTGTAAAGAATAAATACCCTTTGCCTAGGATTGATGACCTCTTTGATCAAATGAGAGGAGCAAAGGTATTTTCCAAGATAGACTTGAGGTCTAGTTACCATCAAGTGAGAATCAAGGATGAAGACATTCATAAGACAGCCTTCAGGACAAGGTATGGACATTATGAGTTTGTAGTGGTACCATTTCGTCTCACAAATGCACCAGCTACATTTATGTTCCTTATGAATAGTGTCTTCAGCAGATATTTGGACAAGTTTGTTCTTGTTTTCCTTGATGACATTCTTGTTTATTCTAAGAATGAGAAAGAGCATGAAGAGCATTTGAGGTTGACATTGCAATTTCTCAGGGAGCACCAGTTGTATGCAAAACTAAGTAAGTGTGACTTCTATAGAGATAGAATTCAGTATTTGGGTCACATTATCTCCGAGGAGGGTATATTTGTGGACCCTGAAAAGATTGAAGCCATTATGAATTGGCCTACTCCAAGAAATGTGACAGATGTAAGATCTTTTATGGGACTTACGGGATACTATAGGAGATTCATTGAGGGATTCTCCAAAGTTGCACATGCCATAACTTCTTTGCAAAAGAAGGGAATGAAGTTCGAATGGACATCGAGGTGTGAAGAAAGTTTTCAGCGGTTGAAGATTCTTCTCACCAGTGCACCCGTATTGAAGGTTGCAGATCCGGAGAAAGATTTTGTTGTATGTACCGATGCATGCAAACAAGGGCTTGGAGGAGTCCTTATGCAGGACAACCACGTGATATGTTATGAGTCAAGAAAGTTGAAGGAGCGTGCGAAGAACTATGCCACTCATGATTTAGAGCTTGCAGCCATAGTACATGCTCTCAAGATGTGGAGGCATTACTTGATGGGTAGAATATTTGAGCTCAAAACAGACCATTGTGGTCTGAAGTATTTGTTTGATTAGCCTACTCTGAATGCTAGACAAGCAAGATGGCTGGAGTTTTTATGTGAGTTTGATTTTGAAATCAAGCACATAAAGGGAAAAGAGAACAAGGTAGCTGATGCACTCAACAGGAAGATGCAAGAAATGCATGTGGCATCTCTTAGTACTTGCCAATCAGATTTGAGGTAGCAGATTGTTAGTCATGCTGCTGGAGATGAATTGTATGAGCAGGTAAAAAGAAAATTGCAACAACAAAGTCTTGAAAAGAGGTATGAGGGATATAAATTGGAAGATGGAATTCTTACTTATAAAGGTAGAATTTATATTCCAGATGTAGTAGATTCGAGGAGAGTTGTCATGGATGAAATCCATCAAGCTCCGTATTCTGGTCACCCAAGATATCAGAAGACAATTGCTACAACTAGAAAGCAGTGCTTTTGGCCAGGAATGAAAAGGGATATGGCTGAATACATTTCAAGGTGCATGAAATGTCAACAGGTAAAGGTTGAGCATCAACATCCAGCAGGGTTGTTGCAGCCTTTACCAGTTCCAGAATGGAAATGGGAAATTATTTCCATGTATTTTATTACAGGATTGCCGATGACTTGGAGACAACATGATTCCATCATGGTTGTGGTAGAAAAGTTGACTAAGGAAGCACATTTTATACCTGTGAAGTCTACACATAAGATAGATGACATTACAAAGACCTTCATGAAGGAGATTTTCAAATTGAATGGATTGTCGAAAGCAATAGTCTCTGACAGAGATGTCAAGTTCACTTCCAACTTTTGGAAGGGGTTGTTTGCAGACTTGGGTACAAAGCTAAACTTCAGCACTGCATACCATCCTCAGACAGCTGGGCAGACAGAGAGAGTGAACCAAGTGCTTGAAGATATGCTTCGCATGTACGTGATGGACAAACCAACCAAGTGGGAAGATTACTTGCACTTGGTAGAGTTTGCTTACAATAATGGACAGCAGGCATCCTTGGGGATGAGTCCGTATGAAGCTTTGTATGGAAGAAGGTGTAGGACACCAGTGACTTGGGATAACCCAGTGAACAGGGTTGTGCTTGGACCATAATTGAGGTCGTAAAGATCAGGCAGAATCTGAAAGCAGCACAGGATAGACAGAAAAGCTATGTAGATAAGCATAGGGTGAACAAGGAGTTCAATGTTGGGGATCATGTTTACCTCAGAGTGAGGGAAAGGAAGAGTTCCTTGAAGCTTGGAAGTTGTGCCAAGCTGTCACCTAGATATTGTGGGTCGTTTGAAGTGATTGAGAGAATAGGGCCCGTTGCATATAGGATTGCATTGCCTGCTAGCACTAGGGCTCATAATGTTTTTCATTCTTCTTTGCTTAAGAGGGATGTACATGATCCTAACCATGTGATAAATTGGGATGTGATTCAGGTGGAACTTGAGGGAGAGTTCCGAATCGAGCCAATGCGCACCCTCAACAGGAAAGTCACAATGCTCCGAAACTAGGCCATAGGGCAGGTAAAGGTGCAATGGGAGAAATACGGACCTGAAGAGGCTACATGGGAGCTGGAGGATGCCATGCGATTGGCACATCCATTTTTGTTCAATTCTGCGGAACACTAAGGTGATACCGATGTAGCATTTTGTTCAATTTTGTAAAGCACTGAGGACAATGCTATTGAAGGGGGAGGGGAATGTAACACCTCGGTTTTGACCCTGTTGCATTAAATGTACATGATGTATATATTGTAAGTAATCATGGTGTGGAGCTAAAGCCCAAGGCCCCACCATCGATTTTTTATGCTATGTTTCGGATTGAAATTGTCATCGATGGCATGTCGGGGCATGCGACATACATATTGAGTTTTGTCATCATGTAAATATACATCTTTAATTAAATGAACCCAACCAGCTATGCTCACTGCAACCATAATGAAAAGGGAATGATTTTCCCAAGGATAAGGGGGGGAATTTTTAAACCATGAGCCATGAGAGAAATTCCATGTGTCACCACCCTGTTTTGATTTTCCCATCTTTCCTTGTTTTATCCAACCACCACCATTAAATGCTCTGCTGAGTAGTTGAGGCAGTTATGGCTAGGAGTGGAGTGTGGCAGGACTGTCAGTCCTTGCCCACACACACACTCCACCAGCAATGGAACCTCACGATTGGGCAGAGGATGTCTACGCCCCTCATTCCATTCTCACGACTACGCCACTCTTTCCCTTGTCTGTTCATCCTCACGCAGGGGAGGTATTCTGATTGTCCCTCACGCACAGGCTTCTTTCCTGTTTGACCTCACGCAGCCAAGAGAGAGGAGCCAACTCCACTATCATTCACATTTTCCACACAGAAGAATCGAGTGTGTTTCAACCTGTATTTGGGATTTCGTGTGAATCTTCTCTCATGCACTGGGTTTTGCATTGTTGTCACTCACGCAGCAAGCTGGGAGCCGTTCGATCACTATCATCCACGATTTTCCTGTGGAGAGCCATTTTTACGCTCAGGGACTGTGTGTAAGTTTTCCCTACCGATTTGTGGCTCGAGCATATGTTTTTCCCTCTGTATTTTGGGGTCTGGTGTGAGTTTCCCTCATGCATAGGTTGGGAGACTGTATTCCCTTCCCCAGTATGGTCTGTGTAGGTTTTCCCAGTGGCTCCGTTGCCCAGGACAGACTGTTGTTTTTCCTCTTGTTGTGAGTGTGTTTACTGTTACATTTTGGGACTATTGTAATTCACTGGGGAGTCGTTTTGGCCACGATAGGGCCAAGAACGACTCAAGATTCGTTTTCCTTGTTTAAGCTGTAACTGTTGATTGATTGCATGCGTGCAATTGTTGGTCTTCAGATTGTGTTGGGAGCAAGGATGGGGGCTTGGTTTGATTGATAAACCTGGTGTGTTTGGAAACCACAGAGACATAGCTAGAGGGTTGGCTTTCTTCTCCACAACCCCTGAATAACAATGGAAGGGGATGCAAGGCCTGAGGGACTGTGTAGCAGAGAAGGGACTGATTCCTTGTGTTGGGTGTGTGTGGGTGTCTTAGAAGTTAGGCTAGTTCTGGTGTGGGTGTTCCTGGCTCTGTAATGAGTTCACTAGCTTAGCATTTAGCCTTTCCCAACTCCTGGATGGCCTAATAAACCTGACCATGTTGGCTTGGCTGTCCTGTTGATGGCCTAATAAACCCAACTGTGTTGGCTTGGCTGTGTTTTGTGTATCCTTGGCTATGTGTAAGCCTACTTGTTCCCTATTCCTTGGAGAATCATGCCCAGCTCGAGGGTGGCAGCGTTGCTGAGAGATTAAGGAACACACTAGCCTATGGTTGGGTGGAACGTTGCAGCGACATAGCTGGTTGCAGGACGAATTCTTTATAAGATAAGTAATCTTGTCTATTTTACTCCTGCAATCATTTTACTGTTAATGAATATGGTGAACATGTTGAATGCTTGTATGTATGTATCTTGATTTCGCTGTGTATGATAAATAATCGTATCTGTGTATGTTCTAGTTCAAGCATTTTGTTTTCATCTTTTTATGAATGCACATGTTCATGGGGCTCTTAGCCCGGTTGGTTAACGCCATGGTAGCGTCCTCTCCGCCGGTCAGAGGGTCAGGGACGTTACACTTGCGCATTCTTTTCTTTCTCTTTGATCATTTCCACCCCTTACATCAATCTTTCTGCAGGGATCATCAGGGTTCTGGAGTTTTTAACCTCCAAAGGGATATTTTCAAATCATCTACTGCCACTGTCAGGTGAGTTTTCATATTCATCCATTGTTTTTCCCATCGAAATTTTGATACAATTCGTGGCTTGTGTTTTCCTAGGTACAGGTTTATTTATTATTCTGGTCAACATAGATTTGTCAAGTTATCTTTGAGGGCTTGTGATATTTTCTCAACTCGCTACTTTTTCAGAGAGGGTTTGAGCTATCTACGCAAGCCGTCCATGATTATTTTTATGTATAGATATTAAATCTCCATGTTTAAATCAGGGTTTCTACAATTTTTGGTTAGATGTTTTCTTGGGTACGGGTTTATTCATTATTCTTGTCAATATAGATTTGTCAAGTTTTCTGTGAGGGCTTCAGGGATGATTTTAAGGAACCATACTTATTTAAAAGTGTATAAATGTTGGCGAATATTACCAATTCTTAAAACGCCAACTATAAAATGATTAGAGATATTTTTGAAAAAATATTTTAATTTTCAAGGATTTTATATCGTTTATATAATAATTTGGTGATTTTTAGGGTGAAAATTTTTTACCCCATCAAAATTGGGCGAAACAGGGCTTCAAAAACTGCAAAATGGCGAATCTTTTTTGGGAGAAAAACATGGAAAAATAGCCCACTGGGCTAAAATTCGCCCCTAAAATTATCCCTGCCAGGGATGATTTTAAGGAACCATACTTATTTAAAAGTGTATAAATGTTGGTGAATCTTACCAATTCTTAAAACACCAACTATACAATGTTTGGCAATAATTTTCAAAAAATACTTTAATTTCCAAGGATTTTATATCATTTATATAATAAATTGGCGATTTTTAGGGTGAAAAAAGTTTACCCCATCAAAATTGGGTGAAACGGGGCTTCAAAAATTACAAAATGGTGAATATTTTTTTGGAGAAAACCCACTAAAAATAGCCCATGGGATAAATTTCACCCCTAAAATTATCCCTGATTAAGTCCAAGCTTAGAACAATTGAACTCATAAGATTGCTTGAAAATATGCAATAAACACTCAAAAAGGAGACTGAAAATTGAATAATCAACAAACTGTTGTTGATATTAATTTACATCAGTCGTCATTAAATAGATATAGGCTGCTCATAAAGTATATACTCCAATAATTCAAAAGATTCTTTTCGAATTGGTACAAAAGCAAGCTTACTAAACTAGTCAAAATCCCCCATAGGTGCATAAAGCACTTTCCAAATCAGTTAAGATGCTCACAAATTTGCTGAATGAGTATGTAAAACTCATAAGTGATGGAAAGTTGACTTTGTCATGTTTTTATATGAGGAAAAGAAGGTAGGTGAGTTGGTGCAAAAAACAAGGCATACTACCTTAAAACTCGCTTTAGTTTTTGCCTTAAAACTGCAGAAAAGCTGGAAACTCCTAAAAAAGAAGAATTGTGCACTTGCCAATCTGGGAAGACTGTAGAGTTTTCAAAATCTTATCCAATATCTTTCTAATTCGTTCCAAGAGGCAGTTTTGGCAAGTTTGACCCAAAAATGGAATTGGGTGCAAACTAGCTAGTGTAGAAGTCCTAGGAAATTAATCAAAAAGATTAATTATTTTATCCTAAGTATTGGGATGGATTTTGATTATTCCAACACATGCGTGGGTTTCTTAAAATGAGAAAAAAAGTAAGAAATACTCACGAAAAAAAAAGTAAAAAAAAAACAAGAAAGAAAGCATTTGAACAAAAAATGACAAAAAAAGAGAAGTATAACCACACATGGTTTATAAAATCACATGAAGTTTTTTCCAAAGTGTTAGAAATTATCATAAAAATATATAAAATATAATAATAAGATTATTAATAACTATTATTATAATATATATTTTTATTTTTCATAAAATGTGAAATGGCCTCAAATTATATGACTCCGCATACTAGAACATTGATGACTGAATTAAAAAACCAATTCGATAAATTGGAGTCAATGATGAACGACAAGATAGACTCTATCATAAAGGGGTTGGAAAGTTATATATCTAGTAACCGTCCTAAACAACAAAGCACTTCGAGTAAATCGATGGCCTCATCAACAACAGTTGTGAAGGAGCTACCCATTGTTGTTGAGGAGGTACATAATAATCACAAGCAACAGAGGGAAGTTCCAAAAGGTTTAATTAATCAAAATGAATAAAAAAACTTGGTACGCATTAATGACAAGCAGTAGAGGGAAGTTCCACAATGCTCAGTTAGTCAAAATGGATCAAAAACTAAAAAACCTCACAATGGTGTAACTAAGAAAAATATTGTAGAAGATACAGCCAAAGCATATCATGTCTCTAAGCCACTTGTCATTTATGAACTAGCAGCTCAAGTTCAAGCTCTAAATGATGTGACTAATCAATCCACTCTAGTGCAAAAATTGGAAGTAAAGAAGATCCACAATTGCTCATAACTGGAATCCAAAAGGTGACATAAGAAAGAAATAAGTACAAGTTATATTGTTTCAAAAACTCACGACTTAAGTAGAAATGATTACAAGACAAGTTCCAAAATCACATCCATAGAACTAAATCAATCCAAGATTGTAGTGTTCGAGTCAATACTTCAAACACAATCCATAATAAGAGCGCACCAACACACTTAGATTTGAAGACAAAGTTTCCATTAAGGGAAAGGAAATGTTATAATAATAATAATAATAAATAACATATAAAGAATAGATATTAATTAATTTATCTAATAGTGGTGACCTTTACATTGAAAACATGCAATGGCTAATATAAAATCCAAGATATTGTAATGTAATCTATCATCTATTTTATTCAATGTTCATTTATATATTTATTAATGAAGATTGATTCTCTTCTTTAACATCCAAATATGGATTTTCTCATAACACTCAGATTCAGTGTTATATATTTTGGGACTTGTATGCAATTGTGGACCAACCGTGGTCCCTCGCAACAAATATGAGATAACACATAAGAGAAGAGGATATTTTATAGTTTTAGAAGTTATATTCCAAGAATTCACATGATAGGAATGTCTAATTCTTGTTTCACACACACATACACACTCTGAAATTTAACTTATTAGTTTTATATGGATATCCTAAAGTTAAGTTAGTAGTTTGCAAAATCCATTGACTATTTTAACACAAGAATAAAAACCACATGGTTTTTGTCCAAATTTAGTTTGATATAGGTTCTTTCACATACAATAAAAAAATGTACAATAAACTAATCTCACCCAACCCTCACACTTTGAAGCAAAGAATGGAGTTATTGGTACAAAATAAGCCCTTCTAGAACACTCCCCCTTATTCCTTGGAATTATTAGATGGAAGGTGTATGCTCGTCATCGATAGACACTAGTGGTAACCTGAAAGGACCCAATGGGAATTGATCTTGAGACCTATGTGGAATTCACACAAGAGAATATATGAATCGAGCTAACCCTTAGGGCTATGCCCCATATCATATAAACTAAGTGGGCCTAACATTCCCCATAATTATAGCAAACATGTTTGAATCTGGAGTGGGTAGGCTATGTACACTTTCGTCGATTAATTAATCAAATCACCAAACAAAAAGGACCATTTGTCCTACAGACAAAGGGTTCTTAGATGTTAAATTGGAATCTATATAGGTTATAACATTAAATTATTATCATTATTATTACTATTACTATTATGATTTTGTTGCTCAAGGATTTCACAGTGTGTAAAATTTTTTTTTTTTTGTAAATTTTTAATTTATATTACACTATGTAAAAAAATGTACATGTCAATAGAAAAACAACCTACTACTTGGTGTATCCAAATGTTTATGAAAGAACAAATGTACCAAATTTAAAGATTGCTAAGAATCATTGTTAGTTAAACTAAGTATAACGATATGAAATTCTAACTGTCACAAGGTTCCCCCACAGGGCGGGGGTTATGACCGCCAAAACTAAAACCAAGATGTGCTAAAAGTCTATTAAACGTAATAATGAAAACAATCTATCAAAGCTTGAAAACAAAGAAAAGAGACCCATCTAATTTGACTCATCATCATAGATAATTACAACAGAGAATTTGGAACCTATGTCATCCCATTTGAACTCACAAGGAGCAACTTTTGGACCACCCTTGAGCACTGATTTCTTAACAGGAGGGCGAACAGGTGTGGCTACATTTAACCCCTTTCCCATGAATTCCTAGGCAAGTGCATCCAACTTGTTGTTGATGTTCTAATCGGCGATGACCTGGTTTTAAGCTAAACAATGTGTGTCATCCTCCATACCTGCAATTCAAGATTCAATCGTAGGTTCATGTCTCTATCTCTCCTCATATCACCATCCAAACATTCCTCAAAGGCCATGCAAAATAGAGCCTTCATGGTCTAGAATAATTGAATCCTGGGTTCGGGTGTGGTGGGTTTCCCTAGTTCTAGAGGAGCCAGAGTCTTCATCCAGGTCCCCAAAATCCTCTATAATCTTTTGATGCTCCTGCTTCATGCTCTAGTTCTTGTGTCTCATTTCCATGTGCTTAGTGTGTTCCCGATCCTGTTGACTCACTCTATTTTCAAAAAAGCATATTTCCCTTTCCATATTCCAGAGAGCCTGTGGACTACAGGTTTTCCTTGGGCCATTCACAGTTTTATGTTCGGTAACCTTGGTACTCACTGTCATTGAACCAACACAAGAGAAAAGCTTGGCCAAGGGAGGTTTTCTGCAAAAGAGAAGGAGGAGAAGCAGTTCAACAGACAAGATTGTAGGGGTGAGGATACTAAGACACCACCAATTTTGGGAGTAACAAGGGATAATTCGCTTATGGTTCCTCTTCCTAGGAATATTCCCATATCAAAATCCACCTCCCCATCATGGATCAAGCCGACACTAGAGGCCCTTAGGTGTTCATAATGAGCAACACAGAACTTCATACTTGGAACCAAAAATTGATCCAAGTGAAGTACCATACTCATAAAGGAGTAATCATGTCAAGACTTGGGTTTTGATTAATAGGTTGATGGGAGTGGCCACTTTCCCTCCCACGTGCCTCAATATTAATGTGAAAACACATATCCCATTTGCATGGTGGTTGCTTGATGGAACTCTTCGTGGGGGTAAGAATATTATTATTATTATTATTATTATTATTATTATTATTATTATACACACAAATGCACAAAGAATTGGCCCCTTTTGGAACTCAAAATAACAAGATAGGAAATCAACATTTTTGGCCTGAAATCCAAATGCACTCATTTTGGATTGATGGAATCACAAATATTCAAATATTAGATGTTAACAATGCAAATTCCTATTAAAGTAGGGGTATTCAAGGGTACTAATCCATTTTTTCATTAATAACAACAATATTATTAATCCAAAATTGCAATTTTAGCAAAAATTGTCTAAACAGATTCCGACGAAGGATATATATATATATAGAGAGAGAGAGAGAGAGAGAGATTCCTTTTAACTATAAGTAAAATATGCATATTGAATACATTTTATAAATAAATAAAAACATTCTAAAACCAATATAACATTAAGTTTATATTTCAATTGTGTCTAACCCTGGTGGTTGAGAGAAGTGTTATGCTCCCCACCCATGTTCAATTCCCACAAGTGACATGTTGAGCTCTTAAAGAGTATATTGTTGTAATGACCTTGAGCCTTGTGTTGGCAAAGCCTCGAGCTTATGTAGAATCTAGTTTATCCTTGGTACCATAATTGGAATCAGGAGAAGTTCTGAATGATTTCCTCGATATTTGTATTTAATAAATAAAACACACACACACACATTCTCTCTCTCTCTCTCTCTCTAAATTTATATGCTTATATCTCAAGTTTATCCTTTTGATATATCTATGCCCTTGAAAATGAAAATGGATAGACTCCTTTTGTTCGAAGAACATCAATTTTATTTTAAGATTCAGAGTTGTTGGGAAATCAATGTTATTTTGAACATAAAAATTCAAACTTCTTATCTCCTCTAATGTGTGAGACATAAAGTACCGAGACATTGTTTATGGGTGCATTTGGAATTATCACATCTATTTTTGAATCGTCATATTGAACTAAACTAGTGTGGTCCATCATTTGAAATACAAAATACAATAATAACATTAATTACAATTAAACTAATTTTTTTTTAATATTAGTCGATCATTCATTAAAATAAATGATCAACTAAAAACCACTTCAAAAGCCAGGTTTTAATTCATAATAATTAATAATAAATGTTCATTTTTGTCTTCAAAATGATCATAACAGTGCACCAAACTCATTTGGCCCAAAGAGTCAATTCAAAAATTAATGTGAGTGGGCTTGATGGTTAAGATCATGTGTTTCATCTTAGGAGGTCATAGGTTCAAATCCAAAGGTGGGTAGGATATTTACACCTCTAATTTTGCATATAAAGAAGTCCATTGCCCCACAAACAATGAGGTCTCATATACCAATTTAGTGTATGGTTTGTCTATAACCTTAAAAATAAATTATAATTATTACGAAAACACCCATAAAAAATATTATTGATCACATAAATCTAAAAATAAATATACTCTATATAAAGAAACTCATATTATCTTGATCTATATAATATAAATACCAACTATTCTACAATTTTCTTTATTATTAACCACTAATCATCCTTCCACCTTATCCTTAACACACATACATATAACTCTTTATATTCATTTAAAATTACATAATACAATTTCAAGTCTCGAATGTGGATCAAGATCATTAAGTATAAACAAAACTTAGCCACATCAAAGATTTCATTAGTGATCCATAATATATATATAACTCTTCGCATTCATTTAAAATTATATAATACAATTTCAAGCCAAGAACGTGGAGCAAAATCATTAAGTGCAAACAAAACTTAGCGACATCAAAGAATTCATTAGTGGTCGGTAAGGGGTATATTTCCACTCATTTCTTTACGTTAACCTCAAGTGAAGTCGTGTACTCTATAATAGAATTTAACCTAATCACATAGCGAACTATTAATTTAGCAAAACCAAAATAAATTATATTTTCATCATTTATAAAAAAAATTAAAGTGATTTAATCTTTAAAATAAAAAATATTATCTCACTATCATTTGTCATTTATACTTTATTAATCTTATATTTAATTATCACTATTTATTATATAAAAATGAAAATAAATAATGTTTCATCTCCCAAAAAAACTTTGGACAATATTATATAATTCAATTGTTATTCTATAATCATTGGTTTATTAAGACTAAAACGAACTATTATGTTTAAATTAAAAAACTATTGTCTACATAATATTTAATTTAAATTTGTTTAATTTTAGATGATGATGATGGTGGTGGTGGTGGTGCTGGTGCTGGTGCTGGTGGTGGTGGTGGTTTACGATAAACATTGATCTATCATACCTTAAGAAGAAATAAAGAAATTACTTAGTTTGTTGTAAAAGTCTATTCCTATGTTCAAAAAGCTTAGAAAGAAGTGTATCGAGGTCACCATAATTTTGACAAGTTAGAAGATTATGGTCACTTTGGAGGAGTATTGGAAGTTTGGTCTCTTTGGAGGAGGTTAGAAACGTTCTCGTGGGTCTCCCTAAAGAAAAGAGTCTCAGCCTCGACAGGTGGACATTGGAATTCTTCCTAGAATTTTTTGACAATATGAGGTGTGAGCTACTAGCAGTGATCGAAGAGACAAGATGCACAGTTAGGGTATCATGGGCCTTAAATGTGACTTTCTTTGTATTAATTCCTAAGAAGTCCTTCCCAACATTGTATGATGACTTTAGACCAATATATTTTTGTAATGTGGTTTATAAAATTATTTCTAAGATCATTGTTGTGTGCGTCAAGGAGAAGCTATCACAATGCATATCCTCATAACAATTCGGTTTTCTCACAAATAGACAAATTTTAAAAGCAATCAGGGTTGCTCAAGAAGGAATACATTCCATTAAGTAAAAAAATATCAGAGCTTTGGTCCTCAAGCTAGAGCTAATGAAAATATATGACCAGGTGGACATGACATTCCTATGATTAGTGCTTTTGCAGATCGGACTACCATTGGAGGTAACTAATTGGATAATGACATGCATTAATTTGACTAATTTTGCAGTTATTATCAATGGGGCACTAACAATGTTCTTCCTAAGCTAAAGAAGGCTTTGATGATCGAGGGACTAAGCAAGCTCATTGGGGTCCATGTCACCCCTCGTGTTTCTTGATGATCGAGGGACTAAGCAAGCTCATTGGGGTCCATGTCACCCCTCGTGTTTCTTGATGATCGAGGGACTTGACATGCTCATTGGGGAAGCAAAGGCATAAGATAAAATATCAGGTGTTAAGATTTCTAGAAGTTGTAATGTATTGCTTATGTTTTTTTTAGACGATGTGCTATTGTTTGGGAAAGGCTCCTTTCAGGAGTGGTTGACCCCTAAAGAGATTATGGTTTTATTTTGTGAGGCTTCCTGTATGATATTTAGTGACCATAGCCTATTTTTATCAAACACAACCTAGAAGACGACATTAAAGATAAAATTGTTGACTTATTCCCTTTCCAATGGTGTCCTTTGGAGGACGAATTTAAATACCTATGGTATTATCTAAAACCTAACTAATACTATAAGGAGGATTGGTCATAGATTCTGAAGAAAGTTTAGAAGAAGCTAGGGTGTTGGACTTTTAGATGGCTTATTCTTGGAGGTAGGCTATTACTCATCATATATGTGTTAGAGAATGTGTCAGTCTTCTGGTTGTCACTTGCATGGGTCCCAAAATCAACTCTGAGCAAATTTAGATAGCTATGTTTTTCTTTCCTCTCACAGTGAAAAAGGAAAAGAAATGGCTTCCACTTGGTCAATTGGGAAAGGATTGTGAACCCTAAGGAAGCAGGGAGGTGGAAGTTGAAAAAAAAATTCATTTTGGAAGGACATTAGATGCTAAGAGCTTGTGGAGGGGTTTATTCCCTGGGGGTTTGCGGGGTGTAGTAAATAGGGATAAATATTTGGGTGGATGGGCTATTGAAGAATGGTGTCGAGTTGGAGGGCCTACAAAGAGAGGAGTCTCAAACATATGGAGGGGGCTATCAAAGGAATTCTTGGTCATAGGGGAATGGCTTGGTCGGAGAATTGGAAATGTCAAGAAAGTGATGGTGGGGAGAGACCCTTTTATTGGAGGGGGGAATTTTTATAAGCTATTAGACCCGTTGGTAGCGGAGCTTAGATACAGAGGGATTTTTCTTCATGTTGTAGATTTGGAAACAAGATGGGGGGCACACTCCTAGGAAGAATTGGAGGCAACACTAGGAATTGGGATTATTAGATCCATTTCAAGTCAAATGGGCCTAGTACATTACTTCCCTACAACATAGTGGCATCCTTTTTTATCATGAAGAGGATTCAATACATTGGACATGGAATGAGGATAACCGGATAGACATGACAAAGCTAGCTTACAATGCAATTGCACAAAGGAGGCACATGCATTAAATCACTAATAGTATAAGGACATATGGAAATGGCAGTGTCCTCTCAAGATCAAGATTTTCATGTGGTTGGAAATGGAAAAAACAATTATTACGTGGGATAACCTTATAAAAATGGGTGCCTCTGACCCCAATGCTATCAAGATGCAGAAACTGTTGATTACAAATTCATTCAATGTCGATTTACAAAGAATATTTGGAATCAAGTCAGATCTTTATTGAGAATTACAAGGAACTTGGATTCATTATCGCTGCAACCCAATTTCAGCTCTTGGATCTCAATGGTACCAACATACAAGATTCTCCCTTGATTTGTATGCTAAACCATTTGGAATTATTGGAACAAGAATATTTTTTAGGCCAAGGTTATTGATGACCATGTTGTAATACAGTCAATCATTGGAGATTTTTGAGAGTGGCAATTAGATGAAGGATTAAATAAATTTAGAATGTTAAGAGATCCATCCTTCACTTAGGATATGCCATACAGTTTTTCGATGGTGCTTTGCAGTCTAGATAGGAAAAAGGAGGAGAATTCATGATATTAGTATTAGAATAAGGCGTCTAGGATGTGGATGGGGTGCAACCACATCTCAAATACGAGGAAGGAATTTTATCCAACCAGTAGTTGGCATGTTGTCAAACTTCGACAAAGTCTAGCACTTCGACTACTCGACTACTTCAACTGCTTCGACAAGTTCAACAAGTCTGCACCTCGATAGGTTTCATGCTCGACATACAACATCTTGACATGCCTTGTTGGCACTTGTTGAACATCAACAGAATGTCTCTGTCTTCCAATCATCTGCGACAGTTGAAATTCTTAATTGTTCTAACTTCTTGTAATTGAACGTAACGGGTAGTCACCCAAGTGTCTTAGAATTCTATATAAACATGTACATTATTGTAACAATGACCCAACCCCTTCATAGAGAAGAAGTAATAATAGAAATTGGTTTGAATTCTTGCATATTAACTGTGCGCATGCTTTCTGTCAAGATAGTGTGTTTCCTGCTTTACTTGTTCTTTTTCTATGCTTCTACCACAACAGTGATTGACTCATTCAGTCGACTATTGTCCCTAGTGTGCACCTGGGAACGACCTGGAACATTAGTACCATATCTTGATCTTGTTGAGATATTAAGTTACATCAACACTTCCATCGAAGTTATTTAACTTGTGCATGTTCAAACACGCTTGCAAACTCAAACAACACAATCAGACACTTCCTTCAACTTCAGAAAAGATGGTCAAAAAAGAAGACAATAGACATGATCCAAGAGGATATTGGTGGCCACCCACCTATTCCTCTTGGACCCCCACCATTGTTTCTTTCATTTTTCCAGTTTCTTTAATTGTAGCACAATTTACTATTTTTGGCAGTTTTCGGGTCCTAAACTTCCGGAGCTGTTTTGAGGCCCTAAACGATGTTTTTTCGGCATCGAAAGGTCGAGCAAATATGAGTCCATTTTGGACTTGATATTTGTTGTTTATGGATGTACTCCTTAAATAGATATTTCTAATGATGTATCATGCACGTCAAACGGAGGTAGTGTGCTAAAGTTATGACCCCGGGAAATTGATGTACCAAATTACCCAATGGGGCCCACATTAAGGCGTTTCACCTCCTAGGGTTAGGTTTTTGGATGTGTAGGGTTTCCATTGTTTCTCAATAATATATAGGCCTTCGAGCCTCATTGTAATACAGAGTTCAGAGGCATGTAGCCACCACATCTCTTCTCAGAGATAAGCTACCAGCACTCTAGATAGTTTATTTCCATTCTATATGTAAATAAGTTTCAGTTATTGATTAATGAAATGAAGTGTTATTTCCACTGCATATTTGTTTCTATGGTTATTTGTGTATTTTGTTACGTTTCGGCATAAATCCGGATCAGTGGTATCATAGCAATCTACTCTTTCTCATTCCTTCTTTGCATGTCCCCAACGAGGGCGGGGTATAAAGAGTTAGGGCTTGATCTGATTGAACCTTTGCAAGATCAGCCTCGTAAATCCTGACGGCCACCCATGGGGGAAGAAAATAAAGACGAGGGCGTAGAATATCCTATCAAAATTTTGCTCTAGGAGGCCCTTGAAAAACAAAGGAACGTGATGATGGATAACTTCACCCAGATCCTTCAATGACTTCCCACTGGCGGCGCATCTGCATCTAGCAGCCACTCTAGAGGCGCAACCCCTTTTAAGGTACAAGTAAACTTTGACATTCCCATATTTGATGGTCGAATAGATTCAAACATCGTAGATAAATGGTTGAATCTATTAGAAGGATATTTCTTGGTTCATGACTTTTATGACCGGGAAAAGATTACTTTTTCTCTACTCAAAGCCACCCCCCATGTCAAGGACTGGTGGGAAACCTACTGTGAGAGAACGTACGAGGAGGAACCCTCTCTGTTCTCAGCCATACCCACTTGAAATTATTTCTGAGATGCCATAAAGGGACAATATTATCCAATGGAGAGCTATGAGGACAAGTACATCCAACGGACTACGTTGTGGCAGCAAAGAGATCAAGATGTGCATGAGCTGATGAATCTGTTCCATACCCTACACACCAAGTTAGGTATCAAAGATTCAAAGAAACATTTAATGTTGAAGTACCGCAGTTGTCTGCACAGATATATTCAGGAGGAAATGGAGTTCATCGACATCTCCTTGCTTGGTACGACATATCGGTATGCTACCCAAATTGAGCAAAAATTCAAACAGAAAAAGCAATACTTTGGATCTGCGAATCAGAAGCAAGGGAAAGGTGCCCCCAAACCGTAGAACCAAGGACACAGCTAAGGCATGGTGACTCAAGAAAACTTGCCAAAGTTGCAAGCAAAGAGCAACACTGCAAAGCTAAAGAAGGAAGCGGGAAAGTGGTGTGAGTTCCATAAGAGCCCCACTCACAACACAAGTGAGTGTCAGGCTAAGCAGTCACTGGTGGCCAAGATAAAGGCTTCTAAATCAGATGCATACTCTGACACTAAATCAGAACCCAAGAAGGGGAATGACAGAGGGAAGAAGATTATCGATGCAGAGCCCAACGCCACCGTTTCCACCATGAAGATCCACAAGGAAGAACCAGAAGATTCAGAGGAGGAGGAGCATCTTTTCCACTCCCAGATGTGGGTAAAGGGTTCCCCGCTACAGTTCATTGTTGATAGTGGGAGCCAAAAGAACCTGATTTCAGCAGAGGTCATGAAGTAGTTGGGTTTTCCACCCATAGCACACCCGCAGCCGTACACCATCGGGTGGCTTCACCAAGGACGAGATCTTTGCGTCAACCAGCAGTGTCGCCTTCCCTACAGCATCAATCCCTTCACCGATGAGGTGTTATGTGATATTGCTCCTCTTGATGTTTGTGATGTATTATTAGGTCAACCATACTTATGGAAGCAACATGCTGTGTATGAGTCCCGACCTCGCACTGTTATTATTACGTTGGGAAATAATTTGTACAGGATACCAGAGGTACCACCCCTTGCCGCTATCTCTTTGGTTACTGTAAAAAAATGCAGTAAGCTCATTTCCAAAACCGGGAAGTTTGTTTTCTTGATGATCCTCCCTCAGGGAAAGAAGAAGATCATGGCCACAACCTCCAGATAGGGCCCCTCCGCACGACAACAACAAATGGACAAGGTCGTGGAGGAGTACCAGGACATATTCACCTCACCCACCAGGGTGCCTCTCCACTGTCAAGTCAAGCACCCCATCTATATGACCCCAGGTGCGCCGCTTCCCAATGGACCGATCTATCGACGCTCTGTTCTAGAGAATGATGAAATCAAGAGGCAAATTCAGGAGCTGCTGTAGAAGGGTCACATCCGACCAAGTTCATCACCCTGTGGGAGCTCGATCATGTTGGTACAGAAGAAGGATGGGACTTGGAGACTCTATATTGACTATTAGGTGTTGAACAAGATCACTGTTTGGAATAGGTACCCAATCCCACAGATTGATGACCTCCTGGACCAGCTTAAAGGGGCAAAATATTTTAGCAAGATCGACTTAAATTCCGAGTATCACCAGGTACCGATCGAACCGACCGATGTGTGGAAGACTACCTTCAAAGCCAAGGAGGGCCTTTTCAAATGGTTGGTCATGCATTTCAGGTTGACGAATGCTCCTGCAACCTTCATGAGGCTGATGGACAAAATCTTGTGGCCATTCACCAACTCATTTGTAGTAGTGTACTTGGATGACATCCTGATCTTCAGCCAAACTTGGGAAGAGCACCTCCACCACATCCAACAGGTCCTCCAAACATTGCGGCAGCACAAGTTGTGTGCAAATTTGGACAAGTACACTTTTGGCATGACCCAGATTCAGTATCTGGGATACATTATTGATGAGTGCGGGGTACATGTGGATCCAACCAAGATCCAAGTCATTCGGGATTGGCCAACCCCAACTACTCTAACAGAGCTTCACAGCTTTCTGGGCCTTTCTAATTTCTACCGCAAATTTGTGCTGGGATCCTCTCATATCACTTGGCCCTTGAGTTAAGTCACCAAGGGAGGAGAGAAAGAAAAATTATTTTGGTCGAAAACTCAAGAGAAGGTGTTTGCAGAATTGAAACATCGCCTCTGCTCTGCCCCAGTGCTCACATTATCATACTTGCAACAACCATTTGAGATCGATACATATGCCTCTAACTATGCTATTGGGGCAGTCCTTACTCAACAAGGGCATCCAGTGGCATATCACAATGAGACATTCTCCGACATAGTCCACAAATATCCCACTTATGACAAAGAGATGTATTCCATTGTACAGGCTTGCTGGCAATGGAAGCATTACATTTTGGGGAAGGAAATGATCATCCACACAGACCACCGACCCCTGCAGTTCATGCAGACGTAAGGGAAGTTACAGAACGATCACCATCAGAAGTGGTCCACATATCTACAACAGTTTCATTTGAACATCAAGTACAAGAAGGGAATCACCAATAATGGTGCAGACTGCCTCAGCCGACCACCGATCGTGGCGATAACGACCGTGCTCAAGTCTTGTGGGAATGAGACTTATGATTGGCCATTTCTATACAAGAGCGATACATAATTCAGCCACACATACCAGATGCTCTTGGAGGGTAACCAAGTTCCAAAATTTCACCTCCAGAATGTACTACTATGTCACATGGGACACCTTTGTGTTCCTTCAAGCGAGTGTGCCAAGATGATTTGCGAAGCACACTACAATCGGGTCACTGGGAATTTCAGGGTCGAGAAAATAGTGGCAGTACTACAGAAGTATTTCTATTGGTCGAACCTTCTACAGGATGTCGAGAAGTACATCCAATCCTGCACTTCCTGTGCCATTGCCAAACCATCCATCAAGACACAAGGCCTCTATACTCCGTTTCCTACCCCTAGTCGACCTTGGGAATCCAGCTCCATGGATTACATGTCAGGCCTTCCTTCTACTAAGCACGACAACGACTGTGTGTTTGTGGTCATTGACATATTCTCAAAGATGGCCACAATGGTGGCCTGCAAGAAGAATAGCATAGCAGAAGCCACTGCTAAACTCTTTTTTGAACAAGTGTGGGTACACTTTGGGATCCCACAGTCTATAATCTCAGATCGGGACAACAGGTTCCTTAGTACGTCCTGGTCTATCCTATGGTCAATTCTAGACACCAAGCTCACAAAGTCCACGGCTTTCCATCCCCAGACTGATGGCCAGACAGAGGTCATCAACAGGATGATCGTACACATTTTGTGCATGTACAACTCAAAGCATCCACGCACATGGGATGAGAGCCTCCCCTATGTACAACATAGCTATAACCAGGCCCTCCACAGCTCAACCAACCACAGCCCCTTTTAGGTGGGCTTGGGATTCCAACCACTATGTCCCATTGATGTAGCCATGCCATTTGCAGCTACTCAGGTTGATTCAGCTCATATCCAATGTGAAGTTTCCAAGGCAAACGGCTTCATTGAGCGCATTCAGCACATTCACCAACAGGTGCATGACATATTGGATAGATCCAATGCTAAGTACAAGCAGTGACATGATCAACATCGGGTACAACACAACTTCCAGGTGGCTACATTTGCAGAAGGAGCACCTCGCTGGACCCCAGTGCAAGCTTCACCCACTCCAATATGGGCCATACATCATCACCAAGGCTATCGGGGACAATGCCTTCGAGCTTAGTATTCCACCATTCCTTGGTCTGTACCCAATGTTCAATGTGGACCGCCTTCGGCCCTACTTTCCACCTCTACTGGACACATCAGACGTGGCAGAGCAACTCACACCAACAGAGTTACACCCTGACTACATGGAATAAGCAAAAATTGATCAGATTATGGACACATAGATCAAGAACACCCGCCAGCAGAACATCCAGCTATATCAAGTTGTCAAAGCAGGCCAACTCCTTCACCAGGGAAAGTGGCTCACTAGGGACCAAATTCAACAGAAGTTTCCTCATCTCATGGAGGAACTCAACGCAATGGGGACCAATGCTTCATAAGGGGGGAGGAATGATCCAAGAGGATATTGGTGGCCACCCACCTATTCCTCTTAGACCCTCACCATTATTTCTTTCAGTTTTCCAGTTTCCTTAATTGTAGCACAATTTACTATTTTAGGCAGTTTTCGGGTCCTAAACTTTTGGAGCCATTTTGAGGCCCTAAACGATGTGTTTTCGGCATCGAATGGTCGAGAAAATATGATTCCATTCTAGACTTAATATTTTCCATTTATGGATGTATTCCTTAAGCATATCTTTCCAACGATGTATCATGCACGTCAAACGGAGGTAGTATGCTAAAGTTGCGACCCTGAGAAATTGATGTACCAAGTTACCCAACGAGGCCCACATTAAGGCGTTTCACCTCCTAGGGTTAGGTTTTTGGATGTGTAGGGTTTCCATTGTTTCTCAATAATATATAGGCCTTCGAGCCTCATTGTAACATAGAGTTCAGAGGCATGTAGCCGCCACATCTCTTCTTAGAGATAAGCTACTAGCACTCTGGCTAGTTTATTTCCATTTTGTATGTAAACAAGTTTCAGTTATTGATTAATGAAATGAAGTGTTATCTTCACTGAATATTTGTTTCTATGGTTATTTTTGTATTTTGTTGCGTTCCTGCATAAATCCGAATCAAGGCATGCAACTGACGAGATAGAAAAACTCATAGAAAAAGAACTAGCTCTCCAGGAGACCAAAATTTTCTCCCAGATTAGTGAGATTCTCATGCAAGTCGCTTCAAACTCCGGGGAATCCTTGACGTGGCCTCACTCCGATAAAATCATCCCCTTCAAAGTGCAAATGAAACTAGACATATCGAATCTTGAAGGCAAGATTAACGCGCAATCCGTCGAAAATTGGGTATAACAACTAGAATCTTACTACTCTATAAATCAACTCTCTGAAGTAGAAAATATCACCATTGCATCCTTGAAGATGTTAACCTCCGTACACTGCTGGTGGGAAAATTTATCGACAAAGATGGAGAGAGAAGGCGACCCCATAGACACATGGGTAAAATTTGTCAAATATGTACAAAAGGAGTTCTACCAGCCCAAGTATCTTGAACAACAATATAAGAAGTGGCAGCATCTAAGGCAGTGGAAAGACCAGTTCATACAGAGTTACACCGACGAGTTCTATCGACTCATGGCTAGACGTGGCGTCCAAGAAGAAGAGAAATTTATTGTCCTGAAGTATGTTAACAGTTTATCCCCGTACATTCAACAAGAGATGGAGTTTTTGAATGCCAGTACGCTTATGGATGCATTTCATTACACCAAATAGCTTGAAGCTAACCAAAAAGGAAAATTATGTTTCGTGAACAACCCAACAGGTCAAACATCCAACAAGAAGTCACCAACCGACTCTGAACGACAAGTTTAATAACCCTTCTCACCCGACTCTGTGAAAGCTTGACCATCAAATGAAGAAATTTCAGAAAGACAGGAGCGATCGCAGCAAACAAGCTCCTATCGGGAAATGGTGTGATTATCACAATTCAGCATGGCATGATATGTTAGAATGCAAATCTTATAAGACATTTTTGGAAAATTTGTCGACATCCGACTTGTACGACAGAATCCTGGTAGAATCTGATCCAGATGCATCAACCCTCTTGGCTTCGACTTCGACTACTCCAACAGCCTCGACTATCATCGATGAGGAGGAACAAGAACACCTGTTCCATACACGAATATGGGTTCATAAAAATACATTACATCTGATTGTGGATAATGGTAGTCAGAAAAACTTCATTTCTGAAGGTCTTGTGAAGAAATTAGGTCTTATCACCATTCCACATCCTCAGCCTTACAATATCGATTAGATGAAGGATGGAAAGGAACTAAGAATGACACGCCAATGCAGATTCACCTACTTCATTAAGCCTTTTGAAGATGAAGTACTATGTGACGTGGCACTGCTTTCCGTAGCTGATGCCCTGTTCGGAAAAACTTACCTTTGGGATCGACATGGTACATATCAGTCATGACCTGAGAAAGTGATTGTCAAAATTTGGAATCAATGGTACGACATACCAGAGTGACAACCCACATCAACGGTTTCTATGATACCTTCCAAACAAACAAAGAAGTTGATCAATCATACTCAAAAGTTCATGTTGATGCCTAATTTTGTCATCACTTTGGATCTATAATCATGCTATGCTAGTACTATTTTTGTCATTTCTAGTATATCAAGCTCATATCTTTCACCATTTAGATACCAATATTGACTCAGGTATCCATATTTGATACTCATATGATTTTCCTATAAGTTTTCATCAAATTATCATTTTCTATGGAAAATTAACATTTCTAAATCTATTGGGAATATAGTTTTGTTGCTATAGACTAGGGTTCTCATTCGGACGATCATACATACTCTTATTTGCATATGGATGGTCATTTTACCCATCATTTATAGTTGGAGATTCATTTTTTTTCCTACCTGGATCATGGAACAAACAAAAACATGGGTTTTGTTTCCCACCTGGCACACATGGCTCGTGAGCTTCTTCCTGTAAAGATTCGCTCCATATCTCATCCAAGCATCCACCGGTTCTGCTGCGCCAATCTAGGAAATTGATATGCACGATTTGGGAAAAATGACCTATTCATTTCATATCATTAATGAAGTCTTTTTTAGTCTTTAAGACACTCTATTATTAGAGAGGTCGACCACTGAAAGGGTCGACCCTCTCTCTATTGTAAAAATCTATATAAAGACATATTGGGTTGTTGAAAACACACATGCATATACTTTGAAATTTCGCTTCTAGTTAGTATAAATACTTTCCTTAGTTATGTTATCTCGTTTCCCATTTTATGGTTGGTGATTGAATAGCGTAGGATCATCCACTATCTCTCAAGAGGGCCCCTCAATGACAATGACATCATCTGTGCATATGTTTTGATTTATTTCTATTGTATAGCTAAGTAATTTTATTGTGCAATATTTTAGAAATCGTTTCATGTAGATATTGTTCAATTACTTCTATGAATGTAATCTAAATTGTACATTTTTGTCATACCATCTGTCATACGCACAAGGCTTTCAGACTGCCAATCCGTCTTCTGCATTTCATTTGTATCTAGCTAGGGTTTGAATTCATTTGTGTTCTGTACTTCGCTATGATTTGAATTTGTTCTTAGTTTTTCATATTAAATTCATACTAATATATAGATCATTTATAGCTACGGTTAAATCCATTTGTATTTCAATTCCATTTAGTTACTGTGCAGTAGGAAATAGATTTCGATTTGCATACAAGTAGTATACCTATCCTTTAATTTATGTTACAGTAGCTTATAATTCACTCTTGTTTGCTTTCATGCTTAGAATATAAAACGGTATAAGTTTGCTTAATCTAGGGTTTCTTTTCAAAATGGAATAGATTTATGTTTTTTTTTAATAGAAGTTCTATTAAATAGCATAGTGGCCTCTGAATTTATTAGAGAAGTAAAGTAGTGTTGTCTTCCTTTTCATCAAATATAGATTTTCTTCCAAGTTAAGATTTGTTTCAAGTCATTTTAGAAGAAAAAGTAGTTTCAATTCATTATTGCATAAGTCTATTTATGAGCTCTTAGTTTAGAATAGTTTTGTTACAAGTTGAAGATCCTTATATAGGATTAGAAGTTTGTTAGTAGTATAACTTTGATTCTTCATAGTATTTCATGTTTTGGTTATGAAGTAGACAAGCAGAAGTAGAATAACTCCGAGTATGCCTTTTTTATTTCTTATCAGTAGAATTGGGATTGTTAAATAGTATTTCATATATCTTTGTTCTAGATAGTATAACTAGGTTTTCATTTCAAGTAAGTAGATGTCATTTGCTTGATGGATAAGTGGTAGATGCAGTGAGAGTTTACAATGTTTAAATTATCTTGTAATTGGTCCATTTTCAACTTTCATATCTTTATAGAAGTTAAGGTATATTTGTTCCCTTTCAATATCTTTGCAGCATTTGTAAGTCACTTTGACATAGTTCCTCAAGACGAGTGGAGTTAGATAGTTAGGTATAGATTTGCTTACAAATCATTTACTGCTTTTGAAGTATTAGTTGTTAGAGTAGAAATTCATTTTGTCTTCTTGGATTTGTAATTAATTATTGAATTGAATTTCATTAGTTACTTAGTTAGTGCACTTCCTTAGAGTAGAAAAGTTTCCTTCTTTTGAGAGTTTTGAATTGATAAGTTAGGTTAAGATTTACACTTAAAATCACATTGCAATCTTTCCAAGTTGATAGGTTAGGTCTGGATCGGTTTAATAAATCATAGTTTAAATACTTTTGTTTAAAAGACTCGGTTTTTCATTTTGAAATATTTTCTAGTTGTGAATCTCATTAACAAACATTCTAGTTTTCTTCTGCCTTGGCATATATTTTGCCACAACTCTAAGTATACCTACCTTGGTCGATAATTAAATATTGTAAATTTAAAAGACATAAATTATACCAACAATTTGTATTAATCGTGATAAAGCCTCAACATTCTAGGAAGAATGTAGCAACAAGTCGACTCACCGACCAGTGCAACTACTGACAACAACAATAGATCGACCACATTCTTGAGGAATGCCAGAACGTATTTCAAGAGCCGAACGGAGTACCTCTGCATTGTCAGGGAAAAAAATCCATTGAACGTGTTCCTGGTTCTTCATTACCTAACGCATATGTTTACAGAAGATCCATTCTCGAGAACGAATAAATTCACACGAAAATCCAGGAGTTGATCGACAAGGGTCATATCCGCCCCAACTCCTCTCCTTGTGGAAGTCCAGTCGTCCTAGTTCCAAAGAAAGATGAGACTTGGTGCATGTGCATCGACTATGGGGATCTCAACAAAATTTCAGTAAAGAACATATACCCTATTCCACGAATAGATGATCTCATCGAAAGTCTGAAAGGTGCTAAGTTCTTTACGAAACTTGGCCTTAGTAGAGATATCATCAAATTTCGATCGAGTCCACCGATGTATGGAAAACGGATTTTCAGACCAAGGAAGGATTGTTTGAACGGTTAGTCATGCCTTTCGTCTTAACCAATGCACCTGCAACCTTCATGAGATATATGGATGACCTTCTATGAACTTTCATCGGCAAGTGTGTCATTGTCTATGTCGACAATATCTTGATTTTCAATCAATCATGGGAAGAACATGTTAGACAACTTCGAAAAGTATTTGACACTCTCCAGCAACATCAACTATATCTAAACATGGACAAATGCTCATTTGCGATGACCAACATCAAATATTTGGGGTATTTAATTGACTCTGCAGGCATTCATGTCGACCCAAAAAAAGTACTAATCCTCAAATATTGGCCCGTTCCTCAAAACATTCATGAACTAAAAAAAATTCTTGGTTTGGCAAATTTCTATCGACGGTTCATACTTGGCTTCAGCCACATCGCATGGCCTTTAAATCAGTTGACAAAAGGAAATGGGAAAATTGTATTTAAATGGACACCGACACAACAGCAAGATTTTGAACAACTCAAAAAAAATATTTGCACTGCACCAGTACATGTCTTACATGATTTGCATCATCCCTTTGAGATTGAGACAGACGCATTGGACTATGCTCTTGGTGCAGGATCACTCATTCACGCCATGTAGTCATGTTTCATTCTGAAACTTTCAACGACACTGTCAGAAGGTATTCAATGTATGAAAAAGAACTTTATGCGATTGTGCAATCTCTTAAGTAATGGGGACACTACATTCTTGGCAATGAAACGGTCATCTTCACTGACCATAAGCCTCTACAGTTTGCTCTGTCCCAGTCAAAACTACAGAGAACTCAAAAACTCAAGTGTATTAATTACCTGCAACAATTTTAGTTGGTAATTAAGTATTGAAAAGGAAAATCCAATGCTACGGTCGATTGTCTCATCCGACCACCCATTAATCTACTGTCTATAGTGATGAGTATGTAGGGTCACGACACCACTACTTGGACACAATTGTATTCAGTAGACTACGACTTCTTTGTAATTAATCGACAGCTTCAGGCTAACACACTGGCTACCATCGACTACTTCCTAAAAGAAACCTTGCTATACAAGCTTGGATAGCTTTGTGCACCGACCGGTGAGCACCGATATAAGCTCATTTGGGATGAGCACTACAACAAGAGTGTAGCACATTTTGGAGTCACAAAAACACTTGTTATCCTCCAAAAGTATTTTTACTAGCCTTCACCTAAATATGGCGTCAACAAGTACATTTGATCATCTGTGGTTTGTGCCATTGCTAAATCGTCAAATCGATAACAAGGACTATACACACCCCTTCCAGTTCCTAGTTGACCATGGGAATCTATTTCTATGGAACTTTGATGGGATATCCTACTACCAAACATCAGCATGGTGAGATCTTAGTAGTAGTCGACAGATTTTCCAAGATGGTTATACTCATACCATGCAAGAAGACTACGACAACACAACAGACTGCTCATCTCTTCTTCGAACATGTGTGGAAACATTATGGCCTCCCTACGACCATTCTTTCCAATAGAGATGCTAGATTTTTCAACACCTTTTGGAAAGCTCTCTAGAAACAACTCGACATGAGACTTTCTTTGTTGACAACCTTCCATCCGCAGACAGATGGACATAAGAAAGTTGTAAATCACTTGGTAGTTCAACTGCTTCTCCTGTACAACCAAAAGCATTGTCAAACATGGGATGAAAACCTTCCGTACATACAACACGGCTACAATCGTTCTC
The DNA here is from genome assembly GCA_001517045.1 of Pseudotsuga menziesii. Taxonomy (NCBI): domain Eukaryota; kingdom Viridiplantae; phylum Streptophyta; class Pinopsida; order Pinales; family Pinaceae; genus Pseudotsuga; species Pseudotsuga menziesii. The sequence goes on from LPNX010994188.1 coordinate 308,237, forward strand.
AACATAGTTCTATGGGAAAGAATCCATTTGAGATCTGTTACGAATTTCAACCCTCGGCGCCTATCGACTCGATCAATTCCTCGACACAGTCGAATGAAACTGACTTCGAAGGACGAGAAGTGGAGAAAGCATTAAATTTCAGCGATCAACAATATCCAGAAGAAAGCACATGAAATGTTGCAATGAGTTAATGCAAAAGATAAGGCCCGACATGACAAGCATCATATTACTCATTCATTCCAAATTAGGGATTAGGCCTGGTTACATCTAAAGAAAGACCGCTTCACTGGTCCATATAGAAAGTTGAAACCCTTGCGATATGGTCCATACAGTATCCTTAAACAGCTTGTATAAAATGATTTTCAACTCAACATTCCTGCATGCCTTGACCTACATCCAGTATTCAATGTAGATCAACTTCAACCATACCATGCACCATTGTTGCAACAGAACGACTTGCATACAACAGAACCTGAAGACATCCATCCATATTTTCATGAACCTCTTCTTTGCGACACCATTGTGGGACGACGCATACGCCATACAAGGACAAACTCCATTCCCTTGTTTCAAGTGGCTAAAGCTAGACAACTCCCCACGCAAGGAAAATGGTACTCTGCTACTAAAGTAGCCAACAATTTTCATCACCCGAATGAATACACAATGGAGACCATTGTTTCTTAAGAAAGGAGGAATGATCCAAGCATCAGTTGGCATGTTGTCAAACTTCGACAAATTCTAGCACTTCGACTACTCGACTACTTCAACTGCTTCGACAGGTTCAGCAAGTCCACACCTCGACAAGTTTCGCGCTCGACATACATCATCTTGACATGCCTTGTCGGCACCTGTTGAACATCGACATAATGTCTTTGTCTTCCAATCATTCCCTATGCTGAACCATTATAACTTCTTGTAACTGAACGTAACGGGTAGTCCCCCAAGCATCTTAGCATTCTATATAAACATGCACATTATTGTAACAATGACCCAACCCCTTCATAGAGAAGAAGTAATAATAGAAATTGGTTCAAATTCTTGCATATTGTGTGTGTTTATGCTTTCTGTCGAGATAGTGTGTTTCCTTCTTTACTTATTATTTTTCTATGCTTCTTCCATAACAGTGCTCGACTCATTCGATCAACTGTTGTCCCCAGTGTGCACCTAGGCACGACCTGGAGCGAGAATTGATGGCATTATGGGGTCTATTGTACATGGCCCGAATGAAACAAGTTGCTCGCCTCCAAGTGGTTCGAGATTCGAAGGTTGTCATAGATTGAGTTCTGGGCAAGTGCAAGTTGCAAATCAACATCCTGGAGTGGTGGAAAGTGTGCCTAAAGTCGATTCAAAATGTTTTCTCGAAGATAAGCTTCCAGCACATTCACAGGGAATATAATAATGAGGTGGAAATTCTATCCAAGAAACCTTTAGAGTTCCCGGCTAGTGTCATAAGTTTAGGAAACAACTCAGAGGAATGAGACCCGTACTTGAGCCCTTCAAAGTTTTTGATATGTTGTATAGAATGGTAACCAACACTTGCTTTTTGCTTTGAAAGATTCAAGTGGTTCTTATTTCTTTTTTATAGTTACGATCTAAATGGTTTATTTTTGCATTGTTTGTAACCTAGTATAATATTTAAAAAAATAAAATTTGATCTTTCAGCAGTGTTTTTTATCAAACGAGATGTCAGTTAGGGTGAGGTGCAGGTTAAAAAACACAGCTACAAATATTGTTGTAGAATGATGAAATAACAGAGTTTAGATATGGCAGAAAATCATAGGGTAATAGAGGATGAAACTATATGAAAAGAATGCCATATCATGTAGCTATGTTTTGTTGATGAAAAATCTAGAAAATTGATGAAAAATCTAGAAAATTCCATACAAATCGGCGCTATAAAAAATATTGTTTCTAAAGAGTAAAAAGATTGGTTTTTATTTTTTATTTTTTTGTGTAGAACAAAAATAAAAAATTAAAGAAGTTAATATTATAATAAAGATTGCAAGTTTGTAATTTGACATTGATATAACATCTCATAAAAAAAAATTTCAATATTTATAGATTATGTTATAAAATTTAAATTATAAGTAAATAATATTTCATCACAATTAAATTTACTAGTTAAAATAACTATAATTTAGTAATTAAAATAACTTTAATTATCATATTTTTTTTAAATACATAAGTTTATTAATATATAACAATGTATAGAAAAGATACACGAGTCCATAGTTCAATTACTCTTATAACACCAATAAATTATTGAAACCTACTTTAATTTATATTGTATTTAAATATAATATTAAAATTTAAATCACATCTATGCCTGAGTGTGGATTATTTAGAGAGATAAGGTGAAAATATTTCGAATATGCACCTAATGTAGATGTATGCAAGATTTTTTATAAAGAGTATTTTTTTTTCTACTCTTTTAGTAGTATAGATGACATTTTCTTTCAAATTCTTTTCTATATATTTTTTATTTTTCTAATGTTATATAAAAGTTGGTAATTTAATTAATTTATTAAAATTATAATAAATAATATGGTAATGATTTTATATTTGTTTTGTTTAATTTTTAAAAATAGTTTTATGGTAATGATGAAGATTGAAACCTATTTAGATTGATTTTGTCGATCAAACTTTAAGAAAAGAGAGAAATTATTTGGATTGTTGTTAAAAAATATTCTTATGATAAAAAAACTTAGAAAGAAAGGTCACCATACTTTTGACACATTACAAGATCATAAAGGTTAGCATTGTAGCAAAGAATAGGAAACTGTGATCGAATGTGTGTGTATGCAAGACATTCTAAAATAAAAACGACATTCATTCTCAATGCTCATAGCTCACAGAGCTAGCAAATCATCATTTATTGTGTATTAATTTAATCTTAGAATATGGCTATCATCATCACCTCTCTTGAGAAACGTTGGCTTACAAAAACCACAATAAATAATATTTTGTTTCTATTTTGTTTAAATATAAAACCTATAATTTAAATGTTGCAAAATCCTCAAAGATAACAAAGATATGCCTTGGATTTTAATACTAATATCATCCATGCTCAGGTTCCTCGGAGATCTAAATGTTGCTTAATATTCAAATACGATTAACACACATTTAAATGTTGCTTAATATTCAAAGATAACACAGATAAACATTTTATGTCTGATAAAAGATGATCTAACTAAAACCCCTCTACAGGGTTTTTCTTCCAAACCCCTAAATAATTCTGAAGTCTCCCCTGTGGGGTCTATTAGGGGGTAATGAGGCTTGGGCCCTTAGGTGACTTTTTTTTTAGTTACTGGCCTAATGATGTGTAGAGGTGATCATGTTATATAAGTGTTCTCTAAACTTCTCCCTAGATGGGAGCTGGTTGCTGTAGATTCTTGTGGCCTTTTCGGTGGTTTGGTGGTCTCATGGAATCCTTAAATTACTGAATTTAAGGCCTTTGGTACATGCATTGGCATCCTTTTGGAGGGGACATATAAGGGGTTGGATCAAAAAATTTCCATTATTAATTGTTATGGTCCAGGGAGTATTTTTGGAATTATGTTGCTTCTAGTTGCTCACTCTAGGATTCAAATCTTATCTTGGTTGGAGATCTGAATTTTTCTTTATCTTCATCTAAGATTTGGGGGAGTGGTGCTATAGTATATCCTCTCTCGGAATTCCTTTTTCAACTTTTACAGAAGCATAACTTGGTGGATGTTATCCCTTCAAAATTAGGGCCCACTTGGGGGAATGGGAGATTTGGTTTTAGGGGCATAAGCAAGAGACTGGATCGATTTCTTATGAATAATTCCCTCTCATCTTCAATGCACAAATATAGATCACAGGTTATAAATTCCTCTATCTCTAATCACTCTCCTATTGTATTTAAATATAATATTATAATTTAAATCACATCTATGCCTCGGTGTAGATTATTTAGAGAGATAAAGTGAAAATATTTCGAATATGCACCTGATGTAGATGTATGCAAGATTTTTTATAAAAAATATTTTTCTTTTCTACTCTTTTAGTAATATAGATGACATTTTCTTTCAAATTATTTTTCTATATATTTTCTATTTTTCTAATATTATATAAAAGTTGGTAATTTAATTAACTTATTAAAATTACAATAATTAATATGGTAATGATTTTATATCTGTTTTGTTTAATTTTTAAAAATAGTTTTATGGTAATAATGAAGATTGAAATCTATTTAGATTGATTTTGTCAATCAAACCTTAAGAAAAGAGAGAAATTATTTGGATTGTTGTTAAAAAAAAATCTTATGATTAAAAAGCTTAGAAAGAAAGGTCACCATAGTTTTGACACACTAGAAGATCATGAAGGTTAGCATTGTAGCAAAGAATAGGAAACAGTGATTGAATGTGTGTGTATGAAAGGCACTCTAAAATAAAATGACATTCGTTCTCAATGCTCATAGCTCACAAAGCTAGCAAATCATCATTTATTGTGTATTAATTTAATCTTAGAATATGGCTATCATCATCACCTCTCTTGAGAAACGTTGACTTACGAAAACCACAATAAATAATATTTTGTTTCTATTTTGTTTAAATATAAAACCTATAATTTAAATGTTGCAAAATCCTCAAAGATAACAAAGATAATATGCCTTGGATTTTAATACTAGTATCATGCATGCTCAGGTTCCTAAGAGATCTAAATGTTGCTTAATATTCAAATACGATTAACACATATTTAAATGTTGCTTAATCTTCAAAGATAACACAGATAAACATTTTATGTCTGATAAAAGATGATCTAACTAAAACCCCTCTACAGGTTTTTTCTTCCAAAGCCTCAAATAATTCTAAAGTCTCCCCTGTGGGTTCTATTAGACATAAATAAGGGTATAGAGAAAATAATTCAAAAATGTTTCAAATATTCTAGATGTGATTAAATCCCTCTTTCTGAAATACTTTCAGAGACCTCTACCTTAAAGTCTGTGTCTAGTTTATCCAAAAACTCTAGGGCTTTTAGAGATGGTATGCCCATTTCTAGGGATTCTTAGTGTTAATATTGTCTTTCAATATTAGAGGGGTTGGGGTGGGGGGCGGGGGGGGTGGGTAATGAGGCTTGGGCCCTTAGGTGACTTTTTTTTTCAGTTACTAGCCTAATGATGTGTAGAGGTGATCATGTTATGTAAGTGTTCTCTAAACTTCTCCCTGGATGGGAGCTGGTTGTTGTAGATTCTTGTGGCCTTTCTGGTGGTTTGGTGGTCTCATAGAGTCCTTAAATTACTGAATTTAAGGCCTTTGGGACATGCGTTAGCATTCTTTTCGAGGGAAGATATAAGAGGTTGGATCAAAAAATTTCCATTATTAATTGTTATGGTCCAGGTAGTAGTTTTGGAATTATGTTGCTTCTAGTGGATTACTCAAGGATTCAAATATTATCTTGGTTGGAGATCTGAATTTTACTTTATCTTCATCTAAGATTTGGGGGAGTAGTGCTATAGTATATCCTCTCTCATCTTCAATGCACAGATATAGACCACGGGTTATAAATTCCTTTATCTCTAATCACTCTCCTATTTACTTAGAGTTGGATGGGCTAAAGAATTTGAATAACTATTCCTTTAAATTTAACCATATGTGGCTTGAGGATGATGATTTCCCCTCTTTGGTTAGATTTTCCATGTCCTTGATGAATTTTCTCCTATGGAAAGGTTGTTATTCAAACTAAAAAAAATTAGAAGGAAAGTTGTACTTTGGGTAAAAGATAAATAGATCAAATCAACGCAATAATTAGTAGAGATTGAAGAGTTGATGGATAATGTATTTGATTATTTTTCATCTAGTACTTTTACTAAAGAAGAACAAAAGGTATCATGTGATTTGGAAAATCATCAAGCCCTATTTCTTAAGCAGAAATAGATGGATTGGAGGTTAAAAAGTAGGGCAATTTGGTTATAACAGGGAGATAATAATACATCGTTTTTTTCATAAGTATGCAAACTTTAGAAGAAACCTAAAATTTTCCTGAAATTTATTTGGGATATGGAGGATGATAATGGGAATATGATACATTCTCAAAAGGGTTTGGAACCTACTACTTTTAGTCATTTTTTCAATCATTTCAAGGATAGTGGAAAAAATAACATTGTATCTCAACTTAAGGTGATTAGTAATTACCCTGCCGTATTTTATGTTGATGAGGGTCTCAAAATTGGGGAACTTGTTACTCTCAAGGAAATTGAGGGGGTTTTAAGACTTTTGCTAAAGATAAGAGTCCAGGGTCTCNCCCCTGCCGTATTTTATGTTGATGAGGGTCTCAAAATTGGGGAACTTGTTACTCTCAAGGAAATTGAGGGGGTTTTAAGACTTTTGCTAAAGATAAGAGTCCAGGGTCTCGTGGATGGCCAGTGGAGTTCTTTATTGCTTTCTTTGATTTTATGGGTTTGGAATTATTGGAGATGGTGGAGCAATCCTGAGTTGAAGGTTTTGTTTTAGGTTCCATAAATTCCACCTTTATTACTTTAATTCCAAAATGATGCAAGCCTATGAGTTTCTCTCATATTTTACCTATTTCCCTTTGCAATCTCATTTATAAAATCATTACCAAGTTTTTATCTAATAGATTGAGACCAAAGTTGGCAGAGGTTATGACAAAGGAACAATTTGGCTTTATAGATAACAAGAACACTTCTTGATGTAGTGGGTGTCACTCAGGAATGTTTGTAAACTCCTTTAAAACAAAAAGTTTGGAAGACTTAATTTTTAAAATGGATCTGGTGAAAGCATATGATAAAGTCAATTGGGGTTTTCTTAGATTGATTCTTTTTCAGATTGATTTTTCTATTATGGTGATAAATTGGATAATGGCCTAAATTTCTTTATCATGTTTTATTGTTATCATTAATGGATCCCCTACCAAGTTCTTCAATAGCTCTAGGGGTATAAGATAAAGCCACCCACTCGCCCCCCTTCTTTTCCTTCTTGTGATTGGAGACCTTAGTGGGTTGATTTATGTGGAAAAATATGCACGGAAGTTATCTGGTATTAAGAGTTCATCTACTCTGTTTATTACTCACTTATTATTTGTAGATGATGTTGTCTTATTTGGAAGGGATAGAATTGAGGAATGGTCTTTATTTATTGAGATTGTTTCCCTATTCTGTCCAACATCAGAAATGAAGGTGAGTACTTATAAATTGGTTTTCATTGGGAATGGCACTGAAGGTGATATTTATGCTTAGATTGTCGCTTTTCTTCCTTTCCAAGCAACAAAATTAAATGATGGTTTTAAGTAATTGGGTTACTTCTTGAAACCAAATAGTTATGTAGTTAAATATTGGACGTGGCTTGTTAAAAAAGTGGAGAAAAGAATTGGAAAGCGTATGTACAAGTATCTATCTTCGGGTGGAAGACTCACTTTAGTAATCCTTTTTTTAGTTGTTATACTTGTATACTAGTTCTCACTTGCTCAGGTGCATCAATCGATTCTTTAGTTGATCAGGAAAAAAATGTTTAATTTTTTATGGTCTAGGTCTTTTATGGGGGACAAAATTTATCTTGTTAGATGTTATAAACTTGCTAAACCAAATTCCTTGGGAGCTTGGGACATAAAAAAACATCCATTGGTTTAGTATTGCTTTATGTATAAAAAGTATGTGGAGAGGCCTATTTGGATCTAGGTTGTTGTGTGAAGTGCTTAGTGCAAAGCACATGAAAGGAAATCCTATTTGACGGATTAGGAATTCAAATAAAAAGGTTAGGAATACTTTAAATTTTTGGAATGGTTTTGTAAGGGCATTTACTTTGATTAGTAGGGGTCTCTCCTGGAATGTTGATAATGGCACTCAAGTTCTAGTTGGGATCGATCCAAATAGAAACGAGGATAATTATGTACTTTCTTCATATATCCTGGATTATTGGGTTGGATTTGGTTTTCCTACTTTGGCTTGTATCAAGATAACTTCCCGGTTGAGGTACCCGGACTCATTTATTGAATGTTGAAGATTTGGGGATGGGCAATGTCTGGGTAGAAGAGTGGAATGACTATATTTTATCCTTGAATAGAGTTGTTTTTCAGGTTAAATGACAGAGATGATGTATTGGTTTGGTCTTCGAATCAATCTACAAGGTAAGTTTCTGGTAAGACTACATACTCTGAAATTTCAAATTATCTCTCAAATCCTAGCTGTAAATGGTGTTATACTAAAATATGGAAGTGACTTTTTCCTTTGAAGCTCAAATGCTTATTTTGGATTATGTGTGAAAATTGTTTACTAAATTGAGATAATCTTATCCATAGAGGTTGGTCTGGTCACAATATTTGTGTACTTTGTAAACATGATTATGAATCTATAAACCACATATTTGTTCATTGCAATTATAGAAAGATATTTGGCAGGCTGTCATTCTTGAACTTGGTTTACACCAGAGATGGGGATCTATTACTATGGAAGAAAATCTAAAATATTGGGCTATGAAACGTCCTACACACATAACTCTTCCTATTTTTATGTGTTGTAATGTATGGAAAGCTAGGAACTTTCATATTTTTGAAGACAAACCTTTGAATTTTTCTGCTAGCTATGTTAAAATTTTGAGCTTAAATAGGGATTATGCATTGGTAGAGATTAGAAAAAGGCCTCGGAAAATCACTAATCTTCCTACTCTCATGTATGTTACAGGCTTCTTTGAGGTGTTGCAAAAAATGACATTTGCAGTGCATGAATTTTGTTGAAGTTAAATTATGATCATCACTTTAAATTGTGGATGAACAATGGACTTGGTTCAAACACTAAGGATGAATTATTGTCCTTTTGGTGTTTACTTAAATTTGCATACACATCTGGCATCCCCACTTTGTAGGTGTTCAGGGACTCTTGGTAATTGTCAATTGGGATATAAAACTATTCTGACTTCAGGTTATCTCACTTGTACATTGGTGCTCGAGGATAAATTTGTTGATGGAGTCCTTCATGAAGTTTTCTATTGAGCATGTTTACATAGAACTTAATGATGTTGCAGATGGTTTATCCAAGAATGCACTTGGAGGTGCTAAAGGTGTTTTTCACATTGAAGAATATTTTGAAGAATGTATTCCTTTCAAGGATTCTATGTTTTTTATGCAGTAGATAGACATAAGCATCTGTATGTTTTCATCAATGTTATTGATCTATTTTGTAGTTATGTTATTTTTGGGTTGTGATCTGGACTTTTCAGTATTGTAGTATATATGCTTACATAATTGTTATCAAACTTGTATGGGTTGTTTTGATGTGATTTGATGACTATGTACTCTTTGATTTCTATAAATAACAATCTTGAGTCATGTTTTTTCTTTTCTGCTTGGAAAAAAAAGTTATTTGGTTTTCACTAATTTAGTAATAATATTTTTTTATTAATTTAATAGTAAAAGATGACAAATAGTGTTTATCATTAATTATTAATTTTATTATAATTTTTCAATCATAAGACAACCAACAGCCAAGCCAAACATCTATTTGGTAAGTGAGACTCCTTTGTTTGTGGGACCCCTTTACGTATTGATGTAAGTGCTACAATCAACTCAACTAAGATATACATAAGCAATCCTTTTTTTCAGAAGGAAAAAAGCATGTCCTTGTTATTCATTGAAGAATCAAAGGGAATCTAACGTGCCTACCCTAATAAGAGGGATACAATCAAATAAAGGTGCAAGGGGAGAGTATCTAATACAGATCTCCAGAAATAAGACTCAACACAACAAGCTGCCCTAGGGAGAGATAGGAAAATACCCAACAAATACGATAAACCAAAGCATCCAGACATGAATTAAAGGAGACCTGTCCTTCATAACCCATCACTATCGTGGACATAATAGTTCTGATCCACAATCAGAAGGTGCCTGCTCCCAAACAAAAAATGGGTGCAATAACAAAAATAAGGGAGTAAAAACTCCAGCACCAAGCTCAAAAGAGCATAAGAGAGTCATGCAAGACCAAAAGGTCTTCATAATATTCCAAAAAGATACAAGTACCAGGAGCCAAAATCAAGGCAGCCTTTGATTGACAGTCAACAAGCTGATTATATTCACGATAGATATGGTTGAAGGACGGGTTTGAAAAAATAGAACACAAATGCCTGATATCCCTGCACCAATGACTGAGCTTAGGGGGTGCAATGGTATTGGAACCATTAACCCAGTTAATAATCACTGGAGAGTCCCTGAAAATGTTCAATGTGGGGAGTCCCATGACCTGAGCAATATGCAGAAGTGCCCATAGTCCAATTAGTTCAACTTTGGTATTGGTACTAGTTCATATCCCCATAGAAAACTCAAAGGAGTGGTCCTTATTCAGGAAGATACAGATTCCAGCACCTCCAATGTCATTTGCTGAAGCCCCATCAAAAAAACCACAGGGGAAGACAAGCAGAGGCCCAGTACCAATGACACGGGGCTTTTTGAGCTTTTTGCAGGGAGGCTTATATAAAAGGAGAAACTGATCAATCTGAAAAACAATGTTTAAAACAGAATGCTTTTTTCCTTCGAAGATGGAAGCATTTCTAGCCTTCCATATGATCCATAAAGCGAAGAATAGGATGAAACAAGTAGCAGAATACTTGGAGAAATTGCTAATACAACTCCTCAAATAGGAATTAAGGTTATCACCCTGATGAGGTGGAATGAATTGGTATTTATCACGGATATGACTGATGACATCCCTCCATACAGAACAAGAAGAGAAAATATGTTGCACACAATCTGCTCTAGTACCACAGAGTGCACAGATACCAGGTCCAATCCACCCTATTCTCTGAAGGTTATCCCAGGTTAGTATTTTGTTTTCCATCACCAACCAAATGAAACAACCAATTTTTGTGGGAAGAGAGCTAGACCAAATCAGAGAATGTACACAGTCGACAGACGAAGGCTGAGAGGTAAGAACAATAAATTTGTAAACAGATTTGGCCAAAGCAGAACCCACTGCCCTATTGTGGATCCATACAAGAGTATCGGGCTGTGCATGAAGTATGATTCTTCCCATTTCCAAACCCCTAATCAATCCATCCCAAGCAAGCTTCCAGTCACCTGCAAGACTCAATTCCTCCGCTGTGAACCAATAATGTTGAGCATCAGGCTGAGCATTGTGAGCTTGAGCAAGTGTGACAATATCCAAGTCGGAAAGGTACTCTCTAAGCTCCAGGGGAAGTAAGTATGTGGTTTGTGAGCCCACAATAGGGTCAATGCCCAGAATAATATCATTCCCATTACCCACAAGCCAAGATAAACATCTCGCCAGCAAAGGCAGAGATTGTAAGAAACCTCTCAAGATCAATGAAACACCACGGGAATTAAAATCGTTACCTCTGAGCTAGTCAACCACCGAGAGATTCTTCATATACTTCGTGCATAGTACCTTATGCCACAAGCTGTCACTATGGAGGACCATCCATAGATTTTTTTATCGCAGAGCTATACTAAACCACTAAAGATTTTGGATGCCCCATCCACCGAATGCCTTTGGCCAAGATAAATGCTGCTAGTTAGACAAATGATACCTATGATGAGTCCCAGATGATCCCCAAAGAAAATAAAATGTGATACTCCTGAGCTTATTCAGTACAGAGACTGGGATAGTAGCCAAACCCAACCAGTAGATAGGAAGACTAGACAGTACTGCTTGAACAAGAATCAAACGGCCACCCAGAGAAAGTAGCTTGTGAGTCCAATTATGAATCCTCTTCTCAAATTTCTGGATTAACCAATTCCAATCACTGACTTTGTACCCCAGGGGCTTGAGGAAATACCCCAAGATTTGAAACCAAAGACAATGGGTTCCATTTTGTAAGTCAGTACACGGGCAATACCTCCCAAGATATCCTCATCAACATTGTTGAAGAGGAAGCAAGATTTATCGACACTGATACACATCCCCGATGCCTTGCAAAAGGTGCTGAGGATAACATCAAAAGCTATCCACTCAAGCAGGGTACCCGAACCAAGTAAGATCACATCATCAACTAATAGTAAATGTGAAAGAGCTAGATTTGGAGAGATTTTAATACCTCTAATGAGACCATGCTCTCTAGCATCATATATAAAAAGACTCAAGCCTTCTATAACAAGAATGAACAGCAGTGGTGAAAGAGGACAACCTTTTCTGATTCCCCGAGAGGCTCCAAAGAACTAGGAAGGAGTGCCATTGACAAGGACAGCAAAGTTAGCTTATGAAAGACAAGCCATAATCCAATTGACACCAATGAGAGGTAGCCCGATCTGAATCAGAATAAGCCTAATGTAGGACCAATTAAATCTATCAAAAGCCTTCACCAGATCCAATTTGAGAATGAGTGCAGAAGTATTCTTAGTCTTGACAGTGTGAAGTATCTCCTGCGTGATACCAATAGGCTCGATAATCTGTTGATTCTTTAAGAACCCATACTGCTCGGTGGAGATGTGCATATCCAGGCAAGGTTTAAGTCTGACAGCAATCACCTTAGCAATAAGCTTATGCAATAAGTTACAAAGGGATATGGGCCTGAAATCTGCAAAGGATGAAGGCTTGTCCATCTTAGGAATCAGGGAAATGAAAGTGGAGCTGAGAGAGGGAGTAATATACCCTGAAGTCTAAGCAAACTCAATAGCATTTAACAAATCAGAGCCAATCAGATCGAAGAAGTGGAGAAAAAACTCAATGGGCCAGCCATCAGGGCCAGGGCTTCTATCTTTCTTAAAAAATTTCAAAGCTAGCTCAATCTCTGATAAGGTGACAAGAGCAATGAGACAAGGTGCATAATCCTGAGCAATCACAGTGGGATAGAGAGAGACCACCTGAAGCTGAGTTAAAATGTAGGAGTCATGATCATCACTAAATATATGAGAAAAATGTCTTCTTCCGAGCTCCTTGAGCTCTTGCTCATCCTCAATAGTGTGCCCCTCCTCATCAACTAAGGACCATATGGTATTATGATTCCTTTTGTTAGAGGCAATAGCATGGAAGAATTTAGTATTAGAGTCCCCATACAGATCCCATTTAGTATGACTCTTAAGTTTCCATGTAAGTAGGAGATGATCCTGAATCTTTTTCTTTTTAGCTCTAAGTAGGTTCAGGGCAAACTGGTTCTCAAGAGTAAAGGTACCCGAAAAGGAGCCTATGAGGAGAGATTCAATCTCTAAATCCAGCTTAACAGAGTCCACTTTCATCGACATTTCTTTCTCTCGGATCTAGGCTTTTACATCACCTTTAAGAGTCCTCAGCTTATTAACCAGGATATCCAAATCATTAAGAGAAGACTAAGAATTAATGACAGGCCATCTCTTAGAAAACCAAAGATTAAAATCAGGATCAGTGAGCCAAGATCGATAGAATTTGAATGGGTAATTGAAGGAACCCAGAGATTTATTTCATTCAAGACAAATAAGGAGATGGTCAGAGATATCAGCAGGCTGAATCTAGGTCCTGTGACACTTGAGAGAAGGGATCAAAGCAGAAGAGAGAAGGAAACGGTCCAATCATTTACAAATACCCTCAACACCCACCCTCCCATTCTTCCAGGTGGGCCCAGTATTGTGGGGGGCAATATCCAAAAGACCCGCAGAGTCAAAAAATTGTTTGAAGTGAGGAGAAAGAGGGTCCAAGATGGCTTTATGACCCCTAGACTCAGAAGCATTCATGGTAAAGTTAAGGTCCCCACCCAGAATCAAGTTGGGAGCTAAAAGAAGTCCCCCCCTCAGAACATTATCCCAAAAAAGAACCCTATTCCTGTACATTCCGTAGCAGCTAATTACATCTAGTGTAAAGTTCATGCCATGAAAAATAGCCTTGACGAGGATGCCAGCCAAGGTCTCGAAGGCGCGACATTTAACCCTAAGAGGGTTCCAAGCAGTAAGTAACCCTCCTGAGAGACCTGAAGCACTAGTGGCACAAAATTCCCACTTGGGAAGGAGTTTCGAAAAAGAATAGAGGGTTGTAAAGGAACTACACATGGTTTCTTGAAGGAGGATCATATCCGGCTGAACAGAAAGGAATAAGGAACGAAGGTTATTTTGTTTCATCTTGCCTCCTAGACCTCTGACATTGAGAGAAATAATTTTCATGAGGGAACCAATGGACGGGGAGACACTGCTCTAAGTCCCTGGGCAAGGTTCCCCCTAGCCGCATCCTTAATGCGGGCCGAAAGGGGGATGTAAGGAGGTGAAGAGGAAGAGAGGGTACCAGATGAATCTGGTTTCTCTCTTTTCTTTTTCCTGATAGTCACATTAGCAAATCGGATTGAGTTCGAGTGGAGAGTAGATGGTGAAGTAGGAGTAGTAGCAAAAAAAATCGCAAGTGACTTTTGAAGCGAAGGATCAAAGAATAAGGGGGAGGTGACAGGACTCTGAGGGGAACGTGGAAGTGTCGAGGGTGGAGTAGTGGAGGTGAGAGGAGGGAAATCCACCAGAGAGGTCAGATAGGGTACCTCCACATGAGATGAGGAATTCAACAGAGCCGAAAGAAGCAAGTTAGAATCGAGCTATTGAGAGCTATCAGGCCCAGGAGAGGAAATTTCGACCTGTGGGGAATGAAGGGAACTGACAGACACTTCGTCAATAAGGGAGCGAATACCCACATCAGAAGGAGATAACACATCAACATCCTTAAGGAAGGAGTCAGAAACAAAAGGTACAGGCTGATGAGAGCAGTCAGGGATAGGAGATATAAGTTCATCCAAAGGGGACAGAAGGGTACTGACAGACAAATCGTCAACAAGAGGACGTGCTCCCACAACAGAAGGTACTAACTCATCAACAGCCTCAAGGAAAGAGTTAGATACATCATCGAATAGAGAAAGGGACTGAGAAAGAATACTCATTCTACGAAGTTCTAGAGCCAATGTAGGAGCATGTACACGTGAGACAGGAGTGGCTTTAGAACTGATGGAAGAAGGTGCCTCCAACCGAGAAGGACAGCTCCTTCGAAGATGTCCAATATCATGGCAGTTGCTACACCGGAACGGTACGTGTAAGTAATCAATTTTCTGAATCAAAAGGCATTTAGCACAGAGGATTTCCACCTTTGCCGGCAGACCATTAGTGACGTCCATCTCCACCAGAACCCCCACAATCCTTTTATCGAAGGACGGGTGAAAATCAGCATGCATAGCCACGAATTGTCCCACAGTGTTCGCAATACCTTCGAGAATGTTCTTATGCCACAGAGGGAATGGCAAGTGAGGTAGAAGCACCCATAAATGACGCTTCGAAACTCTCTCTCTGAGAGGGTCGAAGTGTACGTGCCAGCGATGAAGAACTAGAGAGCCCGAACCCATACGCCAAATAGATTCAAGAATAAGCGAGGCATGTTGGGCTTCCAGGAAAATGAAAACGATCCAACCATTCAATAGCAAACTGATCATGGGGATATAGGTCAACAAAGGCTTCCAATACGCATTAGCCCATTCAATCCATTCATGTTTTCCCATCCTGCAATATTCAAGTCTATCGACCAGGGCCCGAGTACAGAGTGAGGAAACTCTATCCATGTATACATCATGGCCAAGTACAAAATGGAACTTACCAGCCTAAGCCTTAATAGCTTTAGTCTGCCTCTTACGATGAGAGCGCAACGTAACCCCCAAATCAGCCATGAGGTGAGACACCCTCAAGTCAACCCCAAAGAAACCGGGAAGAGGCAAGACAAAAAACCCTGACCCAACAGAAAAAAACGGCAGCCGATAAACTAGGGTCAACAGCGAGCCGCCCAAAGGAGCCCGAAGGAGCCCAGAAGACAGATATAACCCCCCACCAAGTAACCACAGGTTAAACCCTACACAGTCCCTAAACAGCCAGAGAGACACGGGAAAGAACTTACCCTCCGAAAATCCCGCAAAGGCAGCAGGTCAATCCAGAAAGGGATAAAAAGATAGAAAATTGTAACCCCGAAACACGGACAGGGAACAGTCAGGCCCCAAAACCCCAAGACGAAAACTGAAGTCAACCTAATACGTGCCAGCATCACTAAGCAGCAAATCAAGAGTCGGAGCGACATGGAACCCATGCAGGGTGATAAACCGAGGATTCACGATACTGAGGCAGTAGAAAACGAAAAAAACAAATATAATTCCCACTTATTTTTCCTTGGTTGGTACTAATCCCCTAGACGGGGAGGAACTCCAAGTTGCCAGCCTCAATGGATATTGTAAACCCAACAAAACCAGGGATCCAGAAAACCCCAAAAAGCAAAGACAAAAGAGGAGGAAACTTTAGTACAGGGTCGACAAAAACAATAACAGGCAAAGAAAGGGGCAAGGGAAAGAGCACCCATTATCGTTACCCAGAATGGTGAAGAACGACAGGGAAAACCACCATCAGGAAATCTCTAAGAGCGAGTCTACAGAGACACAGCAGCGAACCCTCCATCGCTCTCCCCCAGATCTTTTTAAATTAACCCTCCTACATAAGCAATCCTTCAAATTTGAACCTATACATGTTTTTAAGTTAATATTTAAACCCACACAAAATGTTAACGGTTAAACCCACACAAAATATGAAGAAAGATAGAATTTGATGAACAAATGGGTAATCATAAAATAATTTAACCATATATACTACCCATACTCCAACATACATGTAATCATATAGTAATTAAATGGTGTAAGCTTGGTCTCTACTGGGAAACGATGGCGGGGTTTCTTAGACTAGTGAATTTCATTGAATGGTTACCTCGTTCTACAAAATTTGAAGACAGTTGCAATGCCAAAAACACCGTGAAGAAGGCTAAAGGGGAGAAAAGAAACATAGTAGCAATAGTTGTTTTCTACTACCGTTCGATGTTGTTGTTGGAGTTGTAAACTTGTAATATCTTCATTTGAATATGGAAAGGGAATCTTGAATGCTCTCTTTCCTTTTGACTCCATACACATAACTATTGTGTTCCTTCGTTGGGATCTTCCTTGGAAGACGTCTTGGAATTTTGTGATTATTTTGTAATTAATTTTAGTTTAACACACATCACAAATGCATGCATTTTACACGGGATGAGATTATGAGATTCTATCATATATATATATATGAGAATAAAGTAAATATAACTATATATTGAGAGTTCGATATAATCCTCAATATACTCATTAAAAAAATTTAATGACATAATTCAAAGGACATGTTCATTGTTAATCTACTTATATGGTTTTGGAGATGATAACCTATGTTCAATGACATAATTTAAAGGAACACGATTTATTTGCATTTTATATATAATATTATAATCATATTTCATCATCTTAGTAATCTACTTATATGGTTTTAGTGATGATAATCTATGTTCAATGACATAATTCAGAGTATGATGGTAACCTCCTCATAAGATATGGGTGCCAAGTCTCAACTACATGTAGGATGATCATCATTTCTTTCGCATATTGTTTACCCTTAATCAGACCATAATTACTCCCATATAACTTTAATCAAACCTTTTATTGCAGTGTAAAACCTTCACTAAAACATTAATTCTATTATTAACTTGATTTGTCCATGAAATATAGCTTACAAAATCAGTTATTACTATATCTATGGTTTTCTTCATTGTCTAAATTTAAATATCGACATGAAAAGATTTGACCTTTTCATATGTTCTTACCAATTTGAAAACAAAGATTAAATATCATTTATAATAGAATTAAAGCTACTTGATGTCTACCATGTATGTAGGTTCTAAGCATAGATGAAACCCATATGACACACCATAACATTAGCCTCATTCATACTACTATTTTAATATATGGTGCTTCCACATAGGTTTCATACCATGCTTACTAGTTGTTGCTATAATTATTACATAAATGTAGTGTTGCTTAGTTGCAACATAAACAACATTATCCTTGTAATTATTTATAACTGTCTAATGAAAAATGTAATATATCCTTCCATGTATATTTGGTTGTAGCAATAACATGCATTGATTTTATACCTCTTAAAAAGTTCTTGGAGTGTTTGGATGAATAATTATATGGCCATGAGAGGCGATTATGTTAGTTAAAGCAAGACGTCGTTACAACACTCTCCTCTCAAATTTGATTAATCTTACCTCATGTATTTGCATAAAGAGCCAATACACCCCTAGGGGGTGATTGTACAACCCATACCTATATCTAATCAACTTTTTCATTTGTAAATGTAGTGATATTTTTCCAACCTGGATGCACAATCTTAGGGTAATGGGTCCAGCTGGAACAGACGTGCAAGGAACATAGGCACGATGGGTGGGGAAGAATCGAAAACAGCGGATGCGTGATACATCACATCACGCCCACGTCATCTCTGAGCCACCACAATATTACATTTTCTGTTTCAGTGGAGACTAATGCATATGGCTTTCCCTAAAAGAAATGGAGGGGGGGGGCAGATCTCTAAACAGAAAGCAGTGCGGGAAGAAAAGAAGAAGTTGTTAAAGCTGCAGCGAACAGAAGGAGCCGACTTCCCCGACTCGAATTTCCATTCTACGTATCACAAACAATGGATGTCTAAATTATTAGCGAGGAAGTCAGGAGAGATCTGAATATCCGGGACATAGTTTGGCTGGGAACCCACGATTCAGCCACCAACAAAATCGGAATTTTATTTGTATCTCGCCCCTTCGCCCGGTGCCAGGCTTGTTCCATTTACCGGCAGCTGGTGAACGGAAGCAGAGTGTTCGACATCCAAGTGGAAAATAATTGGCGCGTCTGCCACGACAGACTGAAGACCTACAAAATGAACGTGGTCATGAATGACATAAAGCGGTTTCTCTCAGAAACCGAGTCGGAATTCATAATCGTGGAAATCAGAACGGAATACGGCCACGAAGATCAGATAAAACTGGACGAATGGGTCGTGGAGCAGCTGGGCGATTTCTTGATTTACCAGAACGACGGCGTCTTCGACAAAAATCTGGCGCAGTTGCTGCCCATACGGTTCATCTGCGTATGGAAGCGGTCGAAGGCCCCAGCGCCCACCGCTGGATCTCCGCTCTGGAGCTCCGCTTATTTGAAAGGCAACTGGATCGATACGGATCTTCCGTCGACCAAATTCGAGAGCAATATGAAGTATCTGGCGAAGCAGCCGTCGGCGTCGTCGTGGAAATAATTTTACCGAGTGGAAAACACGGTGACTCCGCAGGCGGATAACCCGATTGTGTGTGTGAAGGCTGTAACGAAACGTATAAAAAAGTACGGGAGGCTCTTCATTTCTCAGGTTTTCAAGAGAGGCTTCGCCGATAGGTTGCAGATTCTGTCTTCCGACTTCATAGACACGGATTTTGTGGACGCCTGCATTGGAGTTACGCCTGCCAGAATGGAAGGGAAGGCTTAGGTATAATATTTACGCCAAAGGCATTTTTCCTATGGAGACATAGTCTCGCAACATTTCTCGTCTCCCTAGCCATTGAAATTCTGACACGTGCCCCGTAGCTAGCCATTGAAATTCTGACACGTGCCCCGTAGCTTGACGAATGACAGAATGACGAATGAACATGTGTCGAGTGTTGGCAGGTTCACTAAGTTTTTATCCATGCTGTCCTGCAGTACTGCCTGGCGTGCTCTCAAAGTGTCGTTCTGCAATACTTCCTGCAATGCTAGGAAGTTTTCTTTTCATGTTGTCTTCAGTTACTTCCGTGCTTAGGAAGTTTTCTTCTCATGTTGTCTTCGGTTACTTCCTGCATTACCTAATCTGGTTACCAGACCGGATCTTTTGTGGATGACTACATTGTAGAACACCTGGGAACAAAGAGAACAAACCTTAAGAAGTATTTATCGCCGGAAGAATATGCATAGGCACTCTCAAACGAATCAGTCGCCGCCATATTTGACGAATTGCCTTATATTTGTGTTTTCTTGTAGAAACATCGGGCTGGCTTCACAATAGTTGGGGACACATATAGAACTGGGGGCTTGGGCTTTGTATGTTGACATGGTATCCATTTTATTTATAGTAATTAGGTTTAAGGCTAACTTGTAACAAATTGTAGTTATTTTTGTTGTTGGAAATATACATCGAGTTTGATTTTATTTATGGACAGGCATTTCCCAAGGGATCTCCACTGGTATCAGACATGTCCACGTCCGTGTTGGAGATTTCAGAGAGCCTAGAAGCTCAAAGAAGTCGGAAAGCATATTTCAGTAACACAGAGTGCAGCAACGCAAGGTCGCAAGCAAATTCGAACCCGCGACTAAGCATGGAGAGCTTTTGGGGCCCCAAAGTTTATTATTTGTTCTAACTTTTGTGTTTCTCAATCTCTCTATGCGGGCTTTAGGATCATGAGCATGCATTCTTCGACTCTGCAGACTGGGATTTGTTTTTTCCTATATATCCACCAGTTTTCCTTCCTGCAAGAACATCCATTAGGGTTGTTTTTCCAACCCCACTCACACCCATTAAACAGGTCAGCATGCCAGGCCTGAATGTCCCACTCACACCACGCAATAACTGGAATCTACTTTCTTCAACTCCTTGTTGCTTCATTTTCTGCAAAATGTACACCAATATTAACTACTGACAAGATTTAAAATCAAATTATAACAACCATTACAATGAAAGACATAAAGGATTTACAATATTTTCTTACAGTAATTAATTCAAAGAGATGGGACGATTAACATACCGGGGGCATGTCTACATAGTAATTGGCATTGTCAAAGGCCATTGCCAAAGGTTGAAAAGGTAAAACCATTCACAAATCGAATCTGAAACACTGCTATTTCGTCCTCGTTGTGAACTTTCCCTTGCAGAATCTTCAAAATATTTACTACATTAATTTTAAAGAATTTTATGGCTAAGTTTTTCCACATATGAAATTGAAAGTTCATCTTCTTTTGCAAAATTTGTTCATAAATCATTCATACCAGAAGCTTGAATTTCTTCATGGCCTTCTCTTGACATCGTCTGCATTTCATTTATATTGTTTCTTTGGACAACGCCTGTTTGAGCTGCTTTCTTTTGTTTCAAATCATCTTTAGAAATTCATGCTTGAATCTGAGTGTAGAGTTGTCTGCCTATAACTTACCTAGCAATTCAAAATCCCTTCACCACTCAGACTATAGCTCATGTACCTCTTGCTCTATGTAATAAGTCTCTTAGGTCGTGAAAATCACTCAAACGTTTAATCATTCATAACAATTTGTTTACATTTCTAATTTGTCTCCACGGTAAAATTTTCATTATGTTTAGTCAAAATATCACTCACCGTGACTTCTTTTATTTGTGCTTCCAAACGAATTTGGTGTTTCTGAGTGGTACCAAAGGTATAACCATTTTTCTTAACTGGACAATCTAAAAAGAGCTGATTGTCTTGATCCTCGCTTTTCTGAATCTTGAATGCAAATTAGAGCTAGCAAGATGAAAATTTCCATTAAACTGGAGAATAGAACTTCCTACTCTATTTGCAAAACAATAATGAAGAAAATATTGTGCAAAACAAATACAAGCATGTCTAATAGATTAGATGTGTAAAAGTAATGCATTCTATTATTTAGTAATCCAGGGAAGATAACCGGTCCGCAAGGTAAAATGAAGTTTTGCACTTTATCTAAGATCAACAGCCAGGAAACATTCCGTAAGATATCAACGGTTCTTAGGAATTGCGGAAGGAGACTTGCGGGAGGAAAATTGCAGAAGCCCAATTTTTGGGAAAAGTGGAAAGATGGATCTGCATTCCGCAATCCGATTGCGGAAAGAAGTGTTGCATCCACAAAGTTAAAGTGTAGTTCCTCACTGATAGTAGACTGACGGATGAGATCAATGATAGTGTAGTTCCTCACTATTATCTAGCAATCATTTTCCCTGTGAAGGATCTAGATAATCGATATTACTGATGAATGTTGTGAAATATTGTGCAACAAGATAATTTATAGTAAATTTTGCATGAAGGACTATAGATGCTCACTAGAGAAAATTTATCTTGTTTATTTTCTGCAATAATTGCAATGATAAGATTCATGAGTGTTTGCGTCGACCCATACTGCACAACAACAACAAGTAATTAAAAGCATGAGCTAGAAAAACTAAAAAAATTACAAAATTAAAACATGATACAATATCTGTAATTTTGTAGTGTTGGGAGTCGGATTTTGTAATCATATCGACTATCATGTATCCTGCACCATTTCTAGCCTTTAAGATTTACAAATAGTCCAATATAACTGAAAAAACAAAAAGACCAGGGTTTTTCACCATATATTGCATACAGTGTTAGAATGTTTTGTGCTTACTAAACTAGGATTAATGCAAAAGAAAAAGTATGATATTTGCATACCTGTGCAGCAGTTTATATGGCTTCAACAATGTTATGGTCAACATTTTCCTTGTCATTTGTAATTTCTGGAGAAATCCTCTCTAACCAACCTCCTATTAATTCTGTCAACCATAGCATGTGATAAAAAATGAGTAAAGAAAATAACTTTTAATTTTCAAGCCTTCATAATTGCATGATAGTGTCTAGAAATTCAGATCATGAAATCAACTCAATAAGTGACATATATAGTAATCGGAAGTTTCGATTGAAAGATGTCATCGAGTGTTTTTGGTCTGTCATCCATGTTTCTAACCGATGAGTTTGGTAGAGCTTCGGGCTCTTTTACATGCACACAAGGAGTTGGGAGTTGAAGGAAATTTCCTGTATTTCCACTTCGTGGAACCAAAGGGGTTCTCAATGGACGTGCATATTTCCAAAAACCATTTCCTTCACTTTGTGTCCATTCATAATAAGCCTTCAACGGCAAGATACAATCAATAATCTTTGTCGTAGAACCCAACTACAAAATGAAAAAATTAACATTGTGAATTGTATTTTATAAATATGAATTCTTCTCCTGCAAGAAAAATCAAAGTTTCTACAAAAATCAAAATTTATACAAATTAAAATCAAAGTTTATAAAAATAACGCGCCTCCTGCAAGAAATCTACAACACCTTTCCTCTTGGGGCATTTAAATCAAAGTTTCTAATCCCGCATCCCGTAATGCGGGTTGCGAGAGCTTGAAATTTATTATTTGCAACTTTCCCATCCCGCAACCCACATCCCGAAATTTCAGGATGCGGGTTGTGGGATGACACACAATACTTACAAAACTGCTCCCTCATCCTGCATCCCAAAATTTCAGGATGCAGGTTGCGGGATGACACACAATACTCACAAAATTGCTCCCTCATCCCGCATTCCGAAATTTCGGGATGTGGGTTGTGGGATGACACACAATACTTACAAATTATAAATTTGTGTTGTTATGCCGAGAATTTCCAAGTTGGTTGCTTTATGTTTCAAACACTTCTAGAAGCTTGTTGCTTTGTGCAAACGGAGGAGGCCAAAATAATGCTCAGATTTTCATTTGGAATTTGTTTTGGGGTTTTTTGTTTTCTATCATTATTTCCAGGCTTCTAATTCCAAGTTGGTTTGTTTTCAACAGTGCAATCGGTATCTAGACTGGCTTGTTTAGACGAAGTTCTTACTTGGATATACGTCTAGAATTTGGATATATGTCTAGACTTTGGTTTGGAGGTCTTGGGTTTCCTATCATTATTTTCAGCCAGATGACCATAAGATCTTGCAGTAGATAACCATATTCCATCTGTATATTGACAGCAGTTTCCACAGCGGTGCATAATAGTTCATACAGGTAAGGGTAATGAAAGAAACTCTAATATCCTTAATCTAGAACAACTTATTGTAAATAACATTATCAGAGCACTTATATAATACAAACAGGAAGATCAGGTTTTAACTTGATATGTTTGGTTTGAAGAACTCCCACACTTACAGAGACAATGGTGTTCTCTGCACTGTAAACTGAACCATCCTCTGCCACAACCTTATCGCCTTTGTCTGTATATTGGATTTCCCTCACAACCTAGCCCAACATTTCATAAACACATTCAATAATGGATCAGTAGAAACAAATAAGTTATGTTTTATAAAAGAGTAATAAATTTATGAGAGACACCAACCTTGTTAAGTTTGAGACAGTGATCTAATATATTTTTGTTGCTAGAATCAAGAAATTCCTGGGCTATTTTATGAACAATATGTTCGTATCCTAAACTATTGCCCATGAAGTATTCATCTTCACCAAATTCATCAAAAGTCGAATTGGGTAGAACATTCTTTAATCTTGTCACTCGTGGACGTTGTGAACATTCAAATGAAATCACTTATATTTTCTATTTCAATCATAATAATTAGTAAAATACACAAACAAGAAATATGTGAATATAAATCTATGTTAATTGAGCTCCGACAATGTCAAAATCTAAAACTTAGAAACCTACGATTTTGAAATCGTAAAAGTAGTAATCGATGTCCATCTCCAAAGGTGTTACTGCCACATTGCAAATTTAATTTTTAAACATAACTAGCATGTCATTTTATCAATTTACCTTTCTGAATGCGAAAAGGTAAATTGATAAATTGATTATCAATTTACATTTCTGCTTTCCATAGCATATACTAAGAGACTCCTATACCGAACAGGTTAAGTTGTTCAAATATTGGATAAGTTGTGGTTTTTTAACAATTCAGGAATTGTATTTTAATATGATTTTTATGGAGAAAAGATTTGAAACTGCCACATTGGATAACTAGTTGTTGAAGTTGAGAATTCGTGAATCAACTATCACATAAAAATACATCAAAACTCAAAAATGAATGTTGGCTTATGCAAAAAACAAAACAAAAATACTTGAACACAACACTACGATACCCTAATGTGCAAAATAGCAAATGAAAGTTGAAGAGTCATAAATGAAACAAATAAAACTTGAAATAATTACCATTCTTCTCTTAAGTACTAAAAAAACACGCTAATTAAACAAAGAGAGCTTGAAATAATTTCTTAAACGAATTAATTGAGAGTCACTAAGGTTTGGTTCAAAGAATTGCTTTAAAATTTGCTTTCATAAGTTGGGTTGTTATTTAAATCAGTTACATCAAGTACATTATGATTTTCTTTGCCATTGCCCATTATTGACTACACAATATTAGTCTGAGTCTCTTGTCGAGAGTCCAAATGATCCTGAAATGTAATTGAATTATTAACAATGTAAGAGGACCCCAAGTTTAACCATAGACTATTAAGATTGCTCTTATAAGCAAGAATTGTTTTGGAATAGATTAACCATAAATTAAGCACAACTCTTGAAATAAACAAACCTTAACCAACTAACTTTATGATACGACTATGGTTGGAAACCCCAGAACGCTCAAAATCTTGTGAAATGTAATAATTATAATGAATTTGTTGATGTATTTGTAACTTTGGAATGTATTCATCTATGTATCTTATGTCTTGTAACCCGATGTTTATTCCAGGATGTGTCTATTATGTAATTGCGTCATGATGACATGCCACCGATGTTTCGATCAAGAGGATCTATAATGTAAACAAGTCATGTCAAGTCATTGTGGGTAACCCTCCTATTGTCTAAGGGTTAAAGTCCCCGCAGTTCCGGGGCACTAGGGTTATTAGACTCACTTAGTGAAGTCAGCCCTAGTAGGGTTTTAGTCATGTTGGGTGTTATCCACCTGAATGGCACTTCTCTGTCCGAGTGCTGACATTCCTCATGTTGGCACACAAAAGGACATTTATGGATTGAAGGTTGCCTAAAACACTATAGATGGGCATATTATGAATTACATTTATCATCCATCCAGCTGGTTATTTTTACCTTAGGATATGTCAAGTGTTGTAGCGCCTCTTCATATATGCAACTCGGATACATACGCGCCTTTTATTCACAACATGTCGCGTGTTGTACGCGAGTCTCAGTAAATGCATCTCGCATACATATTTGTACGCGGGTTTCCCTTAGAGAAACTCGCGTGTCATACGCGAGTTGCCAGTATTAATACCCACATACACCTTCCTTTGACATTAAAAATAATAAATCACGATTATATGATATTTGTTAAGCCCTTAACCATAATCACCTTAACTGTCTCAACCTCCTCAACCCTCGAAACTGCCTTATTTCACCAAGTATAAATAAAGGCCTTGGGGAGGGTATTAATCACATATACTTAGAGAGCAAAGTTATGCTAGTGGAGTCTATTCAGAAATATTTGGAGCAGTGGAACTCAGAATCCTTTGGTTGCAGAGGATTCCTTGTCTCAGGCATTGGGTTGTAATCTGAACTCATTCATTATTGTTAATAAAGAGAATCCTTCTTCCATATGTGTCTTGAATGTCTTTCATGTATCATGGTTTGATGACTACTTATGATTAAGCACTCTGTATATGATTTATCTAACATGTTTTATATACATGTATCATCTTGCATTTGGAAGATTTGTTCTTGACAAGTGAAGTAGAAGCATCCCTGAAGGCTTTGGAGGAGAAGCAGAGCAGAAGAGGACAAAGCTAGGATCAACCGTCGTGTATCGGGTGAGTCTTTCCTATCCTCCTATTTCCTTTTCTGTACTCTAGAGTCGATTGCCTGCAAGTTTTATGAGTATGTTGGTAACCCCAGACCTTCAGTTATAAGGTTTTTATTCCTGTACAACACCGGGAAGCAGTATAAATAGAGAGGTGACTTCTCTATTTAGCACACATCACATACACACTTAAGTGTAGCGCATAGTTGAGGAAGGAGAAGACATTGGGGCTAGATAAGAAGAAGGTTACTACTATCGGGAGATCACTTACTATTTTGGGCTTTTCTATTTTGGTGTTGATTCTATCTCTGAGGAAGTTGCGAGGTTTTCTCCATTTATGGTTTCCCCGAGGAAAAACACTGTGTTCATTGTCTCTTGTGTTTGATTGTTGTGCGTGTTATTCTCTCAGTTAAAGATCCTAATAATGCTAGCTTAATGTTGAAAAACTAACATGGTATCAGAGCTAACCTAAGAAGAAGACACTGTGCAGCTGTGGGAACTAGGGCTTCCTAGTTTGTGGACCTTCCTCCACAAATTTTCAACAAAAGTAAGGTGGAATAACTCTCCTCCTTAGGGCGCATCTTTCTGTCGAAGCAGAATCCAATTCTGAGGTTTTCAATTTTGGACTCGACACTACTGCCAGAAATTAAGGCTTTTCACAGAAGAGGAATTTTTCAGTGAGTCCAGGCCTGGATTGATCTCCTCCCCAAAATCGAAGTTAGGGATCAATTTCAAAGCATTTTGTTGGACAAAACTCCGGAAAAGAAAAACCCTAATTTGCTCCTGAACCAGTACTACAAGATTTCAACTCCAAATCCAGATACGACATCTTGACCTGGTAAGATCTAAATCTTTTGTATTTCCATTTGAGGTTCTCAGTTAAGATGGCTCATCATACCAATCTTGATGAAAAGCTTGAGGGAGCTGATAACTTCCGAGCTTGGAAGTATAGGATCTCCCTAGTCCTGGAAGAGAATGAGTTGGACTCCTACATCAATGAGGAGGTTCCAGTTCTAGAGGGAGATGAGGCTAAGGCCTTACATAAGAAGAAGTTGGTTATGGCAAAGAGGATCATTGCTGATTCTATCAAGGATCACCTTATCCCATAGGTGTCCTCTCTCAAGACACCTAAAGCGATGTTTGATGCCCTAACCAAATTGTTTGAAGGGAAGAACATAAACCGGAAAATGACTCTGAGGAATCAACTGAAGAATGTGAAGATCTAGAATGCAGAGACCATCCAGTCTTACTTCACAAGGGTTTCTCATATCAAGGAACAATTAGAAGCAGTAGATGAAGAAGTGGAGAATGCAGAAATTGTGATGACCACCTTGAATGGTCTCCCTAGGACATGGGACTCTTTGATTCAAGGGATCTATGCTAGAAAGAAGTTAGTCAAGTTCAGCAGACAGTGGGAAGAATGTTCTCAAGAAGAAGCTCAGATAGCGGCTCAAGAAGAGAATATGGGAAGTGAAGATCAAGCTCTCACAGTACAATCCAAGAAACCCAGATCCAACCATCACAAAAGTAAGTACTTTCATCAAAGGAATAACTCTATAAAACCTAGAGATAAGTCTAAGTTCATTTGTTATATATGTGATGAAAAAGGACACTTTGCTAGAGATTGTCCTAAGAACAAAAGTAGCTCTCACAAGAAGAAGGGAAAGAAAAGAAGACATCCCTCATGCTGCAGAGGATGATGAACCTTCATCGAAGAGAACCAAATATGAAAGTGAAGATTCTTCAAGCGAGGATGAATATGTTTTGATTTCCGCTCTCACGGGAAACATTACTCATGGAAGTGATGATTGGCTTATAGATAGTGGGGCTTCCAAACATATGACTGGATTTAAGGAATCCTTTGTGAAACTCTCAGAACATGAATCACCTCACAAGGTGAAGCTAGGAGATGACTACCAGTATCCAATAAAAGGTAGTGGGGAATCTTCCTATAAGCTAGAATCTGGAAAGTCTATGACAATGAAAGAAGTATTTTTTGTGCCAGGACTCAAGAAGAACCTTCTCTCCATATTAGCATTAGATGCAAAAGTAATAAGGGTTGCATTCATAGATGGTCAAGTCATCATGTGGCCAAAAGGAAAGACTATTGATGATGCAATAGTGATTGGTGAACAAGAAGGAGGTTTGTACAAATTGAAGGGCCATCCAGAACAAGCCTTGGTCCATGACACAATAGAACCAAATGAACTTTGGCATAGAAGGCTTGCACATGTGTATTACAGAGCACTACCTCTTGCAAGCAAAGCTGTTGAAGGTCTTTCAGAAATACAAGCAAAACATGATGGGGTTTGCAAAGGATTTGTGAAAGGAAAGAACACAAAGAAGACATTTCCAAGTAGCGAAAGCAAAGCAAAAGGAATGTTGGAAATCATCCACTCCGATGTATGCGGTCCTATGTCATCAAGCTCACTAAGTGGGTATGTATACTATGTTTCTTTCATTGATGACTTTTCTAGGAAGACATGGGTTTACTTCATGAAGAACAAAGATGAAGTATTCAGTAAGTTCAAGGAATTCAAAGCCTTGATCGAGAATCACACTGAAAAGAAGAACAAGACCTTTCGATCAGATAATGGCGGAGAATTCACTTCGAATGAATTCAAAGAGCTATGTAAATAATCAGGGATTAAGAGGGAGTTGTTCACTCCTTATAATCCACAACAGAATGGGATTGCAGAACGGAAGAACAGAACTATCATGGAAGCTGCAAGAGCTATGCTTCATGATCAAGATCTTCCTATGCATCTTTGGGCGGAAGCTACCAAAACAATGGTGTATGTACAGAACCGTACTCCACATAGAGTACTCGAGAACAAGACTCCTAAAGAAGTCTTCTCCGGCAAGAAACCAGAAGTCAGCCATCTCAGAATATTCAGCTGTCATGTTTACATACACATTCCAAAATAGAAGAGAACAAAATTAGATCCTTCAGGAAAGAAGGGTATATTTGTGGGATACTCTGAAAGCTCGAAGGCTTACAGAATATATTTCTCAGGAAACAAGAAGGTTGACATTAGCAAGGATGTGACATTTGATGAAGACACAACTTACAACAAATCCAGAAAGAGACCTATTGAAGAACCTGAAGGAGCAGAAGCACCCAAAATTCATGATACAACCATGAACGAAGAAACTCAGGAAGAAGATCGAGAATTTGAAGAACCACAAAGACCTATAGATCCACCTCTGGAGAAGAATCCTCATAAGAGGAAACCTGCTTGGGTACATGAAATTATCCAAGGTGCGAAAAGATATGGGGCTCCAGAAGAAAATCACAGAGATATAAAAAAGACCAGATCCTGCACCGGGTATGTAGCTTTACTGTGTGATTTCATTGATAAAGAACCTTCCAGTTATGAAGAACGGAAAGAATGGAAGGATGCTATGATCGAATAGTACCAATCGATCATGAAGAATGATGTTTGGGATGTTGTCCCAAGACCGGAAGGGAAGTCAGTTGTGACTTCCAAATGGATCTACAAGATCAAGCATGCTGCAAACGGTAGCATTGAAAAATATAAAGCAAGATTTGTGGCTCGGGGTTTCTCTCAGAAAGAAGGAATAGGTTATGAAGAAACCTTTGCACCTATAGCCAAATACACTTCCATCAGATCAGTACTAGCTCTGGCTACAGTGATGAAATGGAAGATACACCAGATGGATGTCAAG
Organism: Pseudotsuga menziesii; assembly: GCA_001517045.1. NCBI lineage: Eukaryota > Viridiplantae > Streptophyta > Pinopsida > Pinales > Pinaceae > Pseudotsuga > Pseudotsuga menziesii. The sequence goes on from LPNX010994188.1 coordinate 338,255, forward strand.
ACTGCTTTCTTGAATGGTGTAGTGGAAGAGAAAAGGTATGTAGAACAACCACTCGGTTTTGAGACACATGACAAAGAGTCTCATGTGTGCAGATTGAAGAAATCCCTGTACGGTTTGAAACAGGCACCCAAGACTTGGTACGGCAGAATTGACAGCTTTCTATCCAGTTTGGGCTTTACCAAGAGTAAAGCAGATTCCAACCTGTACTACAAGGTTGAAGATGGAAACCCAGTGATGCTCCTACTATATGTAGATGATATGTTTGTGATAGGTATGGATGGGCTGAATGCTGATACGAAGAGAAAGCTTGCTGCCGAGTTCAGAATGAAGGACTTGGGTATGATGCATTATTTCCTAGGCATGGAGGTATGGCAAATTGCAGATGGAATCTCCCTTGGACAAGGGAAGTATGTAGTAGAGATCCTGAAGAGGTTTGGGATGATGGACTGCAAAGCCATGGCCACACCTATGGCATCGAACCTGAAGCTATTGAGTGATGCTTCATCAGAGTCGGTTGATGCTACGATGTATCGTCAGATGATTGGGTCCTTGATGTACCTGACAAACACGAGACCAAACATTTGCTTTGCTGTGAACACCTTGAGGCAGTTCTTGACAGATCCGAGAAATGTTCACATGATTGCTGCAAAGCATATTCTGAGGTACCTGAGGGGTACAGTTGATTATGGGCTCAAGTACGAGGCGAATCAAAAGATTAACATGGAGGGTTATGTTGATTTAGATTGGGCAGGCAGTGCCATCGATAGGAAGAGCACTTCAGGGTGTTGCTTCAGTATGGGATCAGGTGTGATCTCTTGGTTTAACAGGAAGCAATCCTGTGTGGCACTGAGTGCAGCTGAAGCAGAGTATGTTGCAGCTTGTTCAGCTAGTTGTGAGGCGGTATGGCTGAGGAAGCTACTGTCTAATTTATTTGATCTCCAGTTGGATGCTACTTGTATACATTGTGACAACCAGAGTTGCGTGAAGTTGTCATAGAATCCAGTGTTTCATGACAAGTCGAAGCATATCGAGATCAAGTATCACTATATCAAGGATATGGTGCAGAGGGGAGCAGTGAAGCTCCAGTACGTTGTGATGGATGATTAGATAGATGATGTGTTGACGAAGCCATTGGCTAGGGTGAAGTTTGAGTACTTCAGGGAGAAGCTTGGTGTTCTCCAAATCGAGGTTCCCTCCAAAGGGAAGTGATGAGTCCGTGAGCCATTCTGACATGGCAGAGGATTAAGTTCCTTCTATGATAAGATGTAATGGCTGAGCCATTCTGTCATGGTGAGAGGATTTGGTTCCTTACATGTCAGATATGAGTGCTAAGCCATTCTGATGTGAATGTAGGATTGGTTCCTAAGTGATCAGATATAAGGGTTGTTGCCATTCTGGGAACGGAGGTGCCTGGTCAGTTACCAGGAAAACTCAGTCTAGGACTGAGAAGCCATTCTGATATGAGAGAGGGATGTGTTCCCACTTGATCAGATGTAAGGGATGAACCATTCTGTCATGGCTAAAGGATTAAGTTCCTCCCATGTCAGATGTGAGTGTTGTCCATTCTGACGAGTAGGTCAGATGTAAGGGCAACCGCCATTCTATGGGAGAATGGAGGAACCGAGTCAGTTACCAGGTAGCTTAGTCTAGGACTAGGGGCCATTCTGATGCGATGATAGGATTAGTTCCTTCATGATCAGATGTGAGTGCATGCCCTTTCGATGCGATGTGTTTACACATGGTCGAATGTAAGTGCAAAGTCTTTTTGGCAGGATGAGGTCGGATATAAGTGCTAAGCCATTCTGGCGCAATGTGTTTACACATGGTCAGATGTGAGTGTTGTGCCTTTTTGACAATATGGGGTCAGATGTAAGTGCAGAGCCTTTCCGATGCGATGTGCTTGCACATGATCGAATATAAGTGTTGAGCCATTATGGCGCGATGTGTTTACACATGGTCAGATGTGAGTGTTGGGTGTGCCTTTCTGACAAGATGAGGTCAGATGTAAGATCTGGGCAGGCCATTCTGACTTAAGTGTCAGATATAAGCGTTGATGAATACCTACATGAAGGGTAGGCCTACAGAATTGACTCTGTAGAACTTCCTGTGACGAGAAGAATCAAGATAGCACCATTTTGAGCATGTGATGATGATCCAGACTTGATGATGATCCAGATGTGATGATGATCTAGACTTGATGATGATCTAGTTGTGATGATGATCCAGATCAAGTAATGATCCAGATGTGATAATGATCCAGACTTGATGACGATCCAGATCAAGTGATGATCCAGTTGAGATGACGATCCAGCAGTGATGATCCAGTAGTCGTGATGAAGAAGACTTGAAGACTAAGAAGACTTGAAGAAGAAGATGACTCGAATACAAAGAAGACAAAGAAGATGAAGATGACGAGATGATCCAGTCGATACAAAGAAGAAGACCAGTGCTGAAAATTGTGTCAAAAGAATACCTTCCTAGTTAAGAGGGAGTGTTGATGTATTTGTAACTTCGGAATGTATTCATCTATGTATCTTATGTCTTGTAACTCGATGTTTATTCCGGGATGTGTCTATTATGTAATTGAGTCATGATGTCATGCTCCGATGTTCCGATCGGGAGGATCTATAATGTAAACAAGTCATTGTGGATAACCCTCCTATTGTCTAAGGGTTAAAGTCCCCGCAGTTCCGGGGCACTAGGGTTATTAGACTCACTTAGTGAATTCAGCCCTAGTAGGGTTTTAGTCATGCCGGGAAGCAGTATAAATAGAGAGGTGACTTCTCTATTTAGCACACATCACATACACACTCAAGTGTAGCGCATAGTTGAGGAAGGAGAAGACACTGGGGATAAATAAGAAGAAGGTTACTGTTGTCGGGAGATCACTTACTATTTTGGGCTTTTCTATTTTGGTGTTGATTCTATCTCTAAGGAAGTTGCAGGGTTTTCTCCATTTATGGTTTCCCCGAGGAAAAAAACTATGTTCATTATCTCTTATGTTTGATTGTTGTGCTTGTTATTCTCTCAGTTAAAGATCCTAATAATGCTAGCTTAATGTTGAAAAATTAACAGAATTTGCATCTTTGTTAGCATAAAATTACAGAAAGGTGTAGCGTTGGATGCAGTAAGCACGCTAGGCTCGACCACTCGTCTGTCTATTGAATCAACCATGTGTCCTCCCCTGGTTGTGTGCAAATGAAAGTCGAAGAGCACTAAATGAAACAAATAAAACTTGAAATAATTATCATTCTTCTCTTAAGTACTTAAAAAAACACGCTAATTAAACAAAGAGACCTTGAAATAATCTCTTAAACGAATTAATTGAGAGTCACTAAGGTTTGGTTCAGAGAATTGCTTTAAAAAATGCTTTCATAGCTTTGGTTGTTATTTAAATCGGTTACATAAAGTACATTATGATTTTCTTTACCATTGCCCATTATTGACTACACAATATTAGTCTCAGTCTCTTGTTGAGAGTCCAAATGATCCTGAAATGTAATTGAATTATTAACAATGTAAAAGGACCCCAAGTTTAACCATAGACTATTAAGATTGCTCTTATAAGCAAGCACTATTTTGGAATAGATTAACCATAAATTAAGCACAACTCTTGAAATAAACAAACCTTAACCAACTAATATTATGATATGACTATGGTTTGAAACCTCGGAACGCTCAAAATCTTGTGAAATGTATTAATTATAATGAATTTGCATATTTGTTAGCATAAAATTACAGAAAGGTATAGCGTTCGATGCAGTAAGCATGCTGGGCTGGACCACTCGTATGTCTATTGAATTAGCCACGTGTCCTTCCCTGGCTGTGTTTTCGTGCTCAAAGGTGCCTTTTTGCATGGTTTCTGGACTAGCAAAGGACTTTATGTGCTTTCTATGCTCAGCTTTGTCCACAATTCCCCTATGTCCTAGTAACATTGTTGTATGAGGTGACTTGGAGAGGGGCATTCTTGTTCTCCTCACCTCCCATGGCGTGGGCTCTCCTACAGGCAATACAATGGGGTGTGTTTTCATCCTCGTCGCCACCTTAGAGAAAATTAGCAAGTGGGAATTACAAACGAGGTGATGAAGACTTTGGACACCTGCCACCCTAGTACGAGCATTCGCTCTGACTAGCTGTCGCTGAACATGGCCCCCATGCAGTGGGACTTTGGAAGCCGTGACCTCTTCGAGAGTTTCTGGGGAGACACTCCAGGGACAGGAAAACCCTGGTATCGTGCAGTTGGAGGTATGGCTATCCGGAAATATTCATAGTGCATCACATCCAGGCCCTGATGGTTGGCGATTTCCTGGTGCAGACAACCAGGATGATAAAGGAACATAATTTCATATTCGCCAACCATCAGTACCCCCTGACAAATTAGCTTCTCGAACCATACAGCCATTACTGTCTGCAAGAAAACTCAAGACCTCATGTAATTGAGCACTTTTGGCCTTTCTCTCAATGTGCATTCATCCCCGTTTTTCAACAGCTCCAGACGGTGGCGATATATAGGGTGAGCCAGACAGACCTGAAAATAACTTACCGGCATAGCTGTACACTTGACAACTGGTGATCATAACAATAGTACGAGTCACAAGTGGGCGAGGATCTTCATTCCTTGCGGAAAATCCAATCAAGTCATCTCCTCTGATATTCAATTATCATACTGCCCATGGATAAGACCTTAGGTGTTCTCCCGCGTTGCTTCCCAGGTGGGTCAAGGCATTTGGACTTGACCTTCCTTGCCCTTTCACCTGTGTTGGAGGTGGGATAAGAGCAGATTCGGCTGACCGTGTTTCTTTGCTTCATGTAGAGGCGAGATTTGTTGTTTCAAATATCTAAATTTCATGATGGATCCTCGGAGTTGGGATAGCAGGCGATGTTGGGGACATGGTCTTGACCTATAGGGTGTTGCGAATGGTGTCTATGGACTCAATTACTGGTCAGAAAAAATAGATCGTATGTGGGAATGTCCTTTTTCTACCAGGTTCATCGAGAGATTTTGTCCACGCTGGCATTTTGCATGCAGTCGAGCTATCAGCCGATCTCGAAACTAAGAACAACGAATCCTCTAGCTCACCTAGATTTCATTTATAATCCCTTACAACCTTTAAGCGTCAAGCTTCTCTCGTTAATCGGGAGAATTTTTGTAAGTATTGTGTGTCATCCGGTTAATCTTTCCCGAAACCCGCATCCCGTAATCTGTCGGTTCCAGGTTGCAGAAATCGCTATGCGGAATTTGCGATGAGGGATACGGGAAGACAAAATAAATCAAGTTGTATTCAATCTTTCTCGAAACACACATCCCGCAACCCACATCCTGAAATTTGCGGTTGCGGGATGCGGGATATTTTTTGTAAGTATTGTGTGTCATCCCGCTAATATTTCCCGAAATCCGCATCCCGCAATTTTTGGGTTGTGGATTGCGAGAGCTTGAAATTTATTATTATTTGCAAATATTCGGCATAATCATTGCACGCATTAATTTTAAGTTGTTGCCAATTAATTTTTATTATTTCTTGCAAAATTTATAATCGAAAATCGAAACCCCAAAACACAACAGTTATAAATGTCTTAACCTAAAATTTCAAAACTCAGTATTAATATGCAGTCTCCCAAGGTAAGTCACAAAGGTTGGCTTGCGAAAAGACAGAATATTTTTACCCTCTCGGCGTTTTTTTGCACCTCTTGGTGCAAATGCTAGTTTATCATTATTATGTGGCTTAGATCAATGCTTCAGCAATCACCTCTTGCAACTTCCGTCTCCATTAGGTTTTATATCATCTCTATGAGTCGACCATTCATTGTTTGGACATCGTATGTGCTTAGTAACTTTTTAGACCAGTAAATATTTTCAATAGATGAAATTTTTTTTATTTTTTTTAAATGTCAATTTTCTTAAAATATTAAATTATTATTAAATACTTTTTATTAATATTTTAATATTTATTAAATCAAAATTTTAATATAAAAATGAATCAACGGACCTAAATATAAAACATATCCAAAATAGAGTTTTCTTGCACTCCAACCACCCACCCACTTATCATGAGTCATTTCAAAAAATAAATAAAATTAATTTTAATTTTATATAATAAATTTTTGAGGAAGAAGGAAGGTAGATACTAGTACAAGAAGCAGAATCACTTGCATCCAATGACTTGGAGCCAAGCTGCACCTATTTACATCACACAAGGGTTTATCACGATAATAAGATTAATGTTTTAAGAATTTTTTTGAATTTCACAACGGTGAAGTCATTTTCATTTTTACATCACAATGGTAAGTATGTGTGTTTCTCATTTGTAATTAATAAATTTGTTATAATATTTAAGTAAAATTTAAAGTTTATAATATTAATAATTTAATGTAAAAAATATTTAAAAAATATTATTTTAATAATAAAATAAATTAATAATTTATTAAATATGTAAAGTATCAAGTTTTTGTTTACGTTTAAATATATTTTTGCAAGTTTTAACATCTTAAGTTTAGTTCCTATCAACATTTAATATCAAAAGTTAAAGTGAATTTATATCAATTTAATATTTGAAGATATTTAATTGATATTAACATTTATAAATTTAAAGTTAAAATAAATCATCTACTTTTAATCCATAATCCAAATTGCTATTCCCTAAGTTATAAAAAAAAGTTCATCAATAATTTAAAGAGTATGTGCCTATTAAGCAATTACATTAAATCCTTCATTTGTTTGTTACCAGATTTCAGATGGTATTTTTCATGAGAGTAAAAAGAACGATTCTACCCATTGTATGCTCCTAAAGGACTTTTTGATTATTTATCAACTAAAAGGATCTATCAAAAATACATACTTAGAAACCGATAAACCAAAAAAAACTTCCCTGTAGCAACTCATTTATGTAAAGCTTTGATACTTGTGTTTTCCTAACCAGAATGTGGTCATGGATCCTATTCATTGATGATATCATTTGATGATTCTCATGAATACCATATGCCATTTCGCATTTGTACTTTTATCTTTGATAAATAGTTTGCCTTTTCAGAGTAGAAAAATGTGGTTGTGATTGAGCCTTGGTTATGGCGGTGCTGTGCTTGAGCCTTCCGGTGTCCTCGGCATTCCTGGTAACGTTTCCCAGCTCCTTTGTCTTCGTCCATGACTTCTCCTCGGGTGTCTGTCCTGCCCTCACTCTGTTATTTTAGGGTTTTTATAGTATTAGGGTTTTCTCTTCAACTCCTTTCAACCTGCAAAGAGGGACTTATTGGAGTCCCTCCCCTTACCACGGGGACTAGTACCAACCAATTCAAAATAAGTGGGAAGTATCTCGTCATTTCAGTCGCTCGGTTGTTATGTGTTGTTGCCTGGGGTTCGGGGTATTTCAGCATTTTGGGTCTGTCACCCTGCATGGGTTTTTCTCGTCATTGTATGCTCATGTTATCCCATATTCGTCAACACGCGCGGGGTTGACTTCGGTTTTTTTTATATCTTGTTTTGCCCCGGGTTTCGTGGGTCTGGTCTTTTCTTCCTAGTCTCTGTCGTCTTATCCCTTTCCCGTACTTTTCGTTTGTTTTTTCCGGAACTTTCTCCTAATCTCTGATGGGTTTCTTGCCATTTCGGTGTTTTTCTCCTTGATACTGCTTTATTTGGTGGGTTTTGTACCATTATGGTTTTCCGTCCTTGACTGGTCTGTGGGGTCTTTCTCTGAGTCTCTCGACGGTATTGGGTTAGGGTATTTTCTGGGTTTGGAGCTGTCGAGCTGTTTCTGGGTTCCTGTCCCTTTCCTTGTCTCTCAGTGGTGGTGGGTTGTCTCTGTGGCCACGTTGGTGGTTGACTTTGCAGTTTCTCCACATGGATGACCATCGGACCTCTTCACGCTTTCGTCGCAAACGCCATGCTCAGAATATCAAAACCCTTGATGGACGGTTTCAATTTGTCCTTGGTCATGACATTTTTATGGATCGTGTTTCCTCTCTGTGCACTCGCACTCTGGTGGGGCGTCTCGAATATTGCAGATTAGGCAAAAAAACATGGATTGATTGGGCTTCAGAGTTCTGGAAGCCGTTGTTGACGTATATCCCCACTATTAGTCTCCTGTCGAACAGATGGATTGTCTTTGTTTTTCTTGACGCGGCTCATGCATCTCTCATCCTTGATAAGATGTGTCGTATTGGCTCTAGGTCGATGGCATCCACACTTTGATCTCCTTAAGGAGCGGGTGACGAAGCACCATTTATGGGTTTTAATGCCCCGTCTCCCATTCCCGCTCTGGAATGTGAACAATCTCGAAGGTATTGCTAACACGATTGGACGCTATGTGGCTGTGGATGAGGATTTTCACCTTACATTTGACAAAAGAGTGGCATGGGTTCTTGTTGAGATGGATGTCTCACATGGTTTGCCCGCAGAGGTGGAAATCTTATGTAAGGATCGTCTCTTGGTGCAGAGACTTGATTACCTCCACGTTCCCTTTCGTTGTAGTATTTGTCGAGACACGGGTCACCTCTGGCAGTCTTGTCCCTCACACAAGCAAGCATCTGCTGACTCCAGCCTGGTTGCCTCTCCCCATGCTGGAGCTCTGATATCTTCCTTTCCTCCGGAGCACTCTCAAAAATGTATTTAATCTCAGTCCCTTTCACTTTTCGATGATGTATCTGATTCTCTGCTTCGCGATATTGATGCTTTGGTGAAGACCCCGGCTGCGACTCAACCTCTTGTTTCAACCTCTTTGGTGACTCCCCCATTGCGTGACCCTTTGGATTCCTCGTGTGTTGACCCACTGTAACCTGAACCTGGTCACTTGCCTTACTCTTCCCCTAACCCCATTACACTTTCATCGTCTTTATCTGACTGTCACCCTGAGGAGATTTCTACCCCTTTGGCTCCTCCTCTAGATACAACATATGATCTTCCCCCTGACCCCACTCTGTGTCTTACCTCAACTGCATCCACACTCCCTCAATTGCCTCCTCTTACCTCCTTGTTGACTTTCCACCTCTCCCATCAGCCACCACTTCTCCGCCCATTCCCCCCTCTCCCCTTAGTCCTATTTCCTCTCCTTCTTTCTATGATCCCTCCCTCCATAAGACTTTATCCATCTTCTCTGCTACTACCCCCTCCTCCCCGTCTACTCTCCCCCTTAACTCCATTCGCTTTGAGAACGTGACTGTTAGAAAGAAAAAGAAGGACAAGAAGGGTCTTCCTGGAGATCTCTCCTCGACCTCTCCTCCTTATATCCCACTCTCGGTCCGCATTAAAGATGCTGCCAGAGGGTCTTCACACTGGGGACTTAGAGCACCTTCTCCCCCCCACTGTTCCTTAATGTTGATCCTCTCCCTTAATGTTAGGGGTCTGGGGGGCAAGACCAAACTGTGCAGCCTCCGTTCTCTTTTTTTGCTATTCCTCCGGACATGATTCTCCTTCAAGAGACAATGTGTAGCACTTACCCTGCACTTCATGCATTCTCTAAGCTCTTTCCTAACTGGGAGTATTGCTCCACTAGAGCTTCTGGCCTCTCGGGTGGGCTCCTGACTACTTGGGACCCTCATAAAGTCAGGTGTCGGGATTTTGAAACTGTTGTTGGTATCCTTGTGAAGGCTGTTTTTCGTGGTATGAACGATCCATTTGACATCCTCAATTTCTACGGTCCCTACCGTAACCAGGTCTCTTTCTGGGAAAGGGTTCTTAGAGGGGGGTTACTGAACTCTCCTTATCTCATCTTAGATGGGGATCTTAATTTGACATTGAATGCCTCAAATATTTGGGGCAAGGGTGTTATCCTTGATCCTCTCTCCTCGCACTTCAAACAGTTCTTTGATTCAATGGGACTTACTGATGTTGCCCCTCCTTGCTCTGGTCCCACTTGGAGAAACGGTCGGCTTGGGGACGAGGGTATCAGCAAAAAAATTTAATAGGTTCTTAGTGTCCTCTTCCTTGATCCCTCTGCTCTCTGTCCACCATGTTTGGACTCATCCTGCAGACATTTATGATCACTACCCTATTTGTTTTGAATGGAACAAGTCTATAGGGTCTTTTAATTACCCTTTTAAATTTAATCGTTCATGGCTCTTGGACCCTTACTTCTGTTCCTGGATCACCAATCGATGACCCTATTTGTCTCCTGTATCTGTGGGTTCTGCGTTGGACCTCCTTTCTCAAAATCTACGTATCCTCAAGAAGGAGGTTAGGGACTAGACCAAAGATAAAAGTTCTTTTCTGGAGGCTGATTCTCATAGGTTGGATAGGGAAATCTGTTCCCTTCTCTCTAACTCCAACTTTGGTATCCTTTCTAAGGAGGAACAGTTGACCTTATCTCAACTCAGATCTTATAAGAAGAAAATTTTGGACCACTTCCTACTGACCTGGCAGCTGAAGAGTCGTGCAAAGTGGGCTATGTATGGTGACTCAAATACTAAATATTTCCATACCCTTGCATCTGGTAGTTGGAATCAAAACTCCATCTGGGCCCTATCTGATGTTGGTGGATAGATCATTGATGATGAGGCTGCACTTAAAGACATGGTTCAGGTTCATTTTGTTGGTATTTTTAAGGATGACCAACAGACCTGTCTGTTGGAACAACTGAGAGTTGTATTACTCTCTCCCAAGATGATCTCCCAGGATGCTGCACATTGTCCCGCTGATCCTGTTTTTCTGTCGGAAGTTGAAAGTTCCCTCCACACTTTTAAAAGGGACAGGAGCCCAGGCCCGAATGGCTGGCCTGTCGAATTTTATCTGCACTTCTTTAATATTTTGGGTGAAGAACTACTTTCTGTTGAGGAATGTGCTAGAGTTTCAGGTTGTATTCCTCCTGCTCTTAATTCAACCTTCCTAGCCCTGATCCCTAAGAAGGATAAGCCCAATTATTTTGCCGATAACAGGCCTATATCCCTTTGTAACCTCCTATACAAATTGATCTCGAAGGTTGTAGCAATGAGGCTTAAGCCTTTCTTAGACACACACATTTCCAAGGAACAGTATGGTTTTTTAAAGAATCGTCAGATTGTTGAGCCCATTGGCATTCTCCAGGAGACCCTCCATTCTGTGAAGACCAAAAAACTCCTGTGCCCTCATCCTTAAATTGGATCTAGTGAAGGCTTTTGATCGTGTTAATTGGTCTTTCATTCGTCTCATCCTCATTCAGATTGGGGTTCCTCTTTAGGCTGTAAACTGGATTATGGGTTGTCCGTCATCGGCCAATTTTGTTGTTCTTATTAATGGTACTCCATCGAAATTCTTTTCTGCCACCAGAGGCATCAAATAGGGCTTCCCTCTTTCTCCGTTTCTTTTCATTTTGGTTATAGAAGGCCTCAGCCTCTTGATTGCGGATGCTAGGGATCATGGTCTCATTAAAGGAATTCAAATTACTCCCTCCCTTGCACTAACACATCTCCTATTTGTCGATGATGTTATTCTTCTAGGATCAGGTACTCTATCAGATTGGATGGCATTTGAAGTTTATTAAGCTCGTTCTGTAAAGCTTCGGGGATGAACATCAGTATGGATAAATCTTGTTTCCTTTACAATAATGTGGAAGTTGACATCAGATTGGATATTGCTCGGGCCTTGCCTTACAAAATGGATCCCATATCTACGGGATTCAAGTATCTAGGCTACTTTCTCAAGCCTCTGGGGTATAGAGTCTGTGACTGGCACTGGATGATTCAGCACTTTGAGAGCAAAATATTCCACTGGGCTCATAAAATTCTCTCCTTGGGAGGTCGGTTAAATCTCATCCAAGCTGTTTTGTCATCCATCCCGGTATACTGGTTCGGTCTCGCTCCTGTTCCTGTATCTGTATTGAACAAGCTTAGAAGTCTTACTTTTGCTTTTCTCTGGGGATCCTCTGATAAAAAACATTGATACCATCTGTCGGACTGGAAATGCCTCTCTTGGCCGTATTCGTATGGGGGATGGGGTATTAAGAACTTGCATTGGTTCAGCATAGCTCTCAAATTAAAAAACTTATGGTTGGTTCTATAGAATGATGGTCTTTGCCATGATGTCATGGTCAACAAATATCTTAAGAAGCTCTCTGTTGAGACTTGGCTCAGAGGAAAGCACTTCAATTTTCATGGTGCATCGGTCTTCTAGAAGGGTTTCTTGTTGACTCTCCCGTGGCTTGGTAAAATTCTTGCCTGGCAGGTGGGATGCGGTAATAATGTACTTATTGGCAACGATCCCATTATCGGGGTTCAGGACTTTATCTCATTCCCTGCCAGTTTCAAGGAATTCTTGGAGGATCTGGATATTACCACTCTGTCTCAGGCTCATAATACCCTTCCAGGATCACATCGGTATTGGTATACTGCAGAGGATCTCTGTGTTGCTGGTAACTGGAAATTGATTTGGGATTCTTTCATGAGAAGCCTGGAAATTGGGGGTATCTGCCTCGATTCTCAGCCTGATACTCTGCTATGGGATTATAACAAGCATGATGGCTCAATTACTGCAAAACTGGTGTATGATTGTATAGTCCACTCCTTTTCTCCTCGAGCTGACAGCAGTTTTCTTTCAAAATTATGGGCTGGTTCTCTCCCCAGGAAAATTTGTTGTTTTATTTGGTTGGCCTTGCAGAACAAGATCTTAACATGGGATAATCTCCTGAAGCGTGGATGGAACGGTACAGGGGTCTGTGCACTTTGCTACGAGGCTGCTGATTGTGTACAGCCCCTCTTTTTCCATTATGTGGTTTGGAATAATGTTGTCTTGCTCATTCAGGAACAGTTCAATATTTATCCTTCCTTTCAATCAGATGATCTCAGCTCGTATTTGGATAGGTGGACTTACTGTTTCTCTAAAAAATCAGCCTTCTATTACCTCCCATTTCTTGCCATGTGGGTTGTTTGGAAAGCAAGAAATGCCTCTATTTTTGAAGGGAATATTATCCCTGTCATCAACACCATACATCATATTACTTATTTATCGCAGCTTTATTGTCCATCAGTTTTCAAAATTAAAAAATCCAAATCCTTGGGACAAGGTCCTGTCATTAAATATCCTTGTGGCTTCTTTGATGGGGCATCCGCTAGAGGTGTTGGAGGGGTGGGATTTTGTCTATACTTGAGCAAGACACATTCCTTTGAGTTTGCGTTGGGGACTGGAACGGGTACCAACACTAAAGCGGAACTTATCGGGCTCTGGGCCCTTCTACATACTGCCCAAATGATGGGGATACCCAAGCTCAGAACATATGGTGACTCATTAGTCATCATAAATTGGGCAAATGGTTCAACATCTCTTTCACCACCTGATATTTATCATTGGTGTAGGGATATAAGAAAGCTATGCTCCTGCTTTCTGGAGCTGTCTTTCAGCCATATCTATCGTGAATACAACCAGCTTGCAGACAGGCTCTCTAAAAAAGCTCTCACCTTGGCTCCCGGTTCAGGTGACTACTCTGAATTTTTTGATGGCCATTTGGTCTCTCATGACATGATTGTACTCTTTTGAGTCAGGTGTTGGAGCATGTTCTCCTCTTTTTGATGCACCCTGTATTATTTTATTTGGAGCGGACTCTTTTAGACTGCAGTTCTTCACACTTGTATTCACGATAGATATGGTTTGAGTGGCAGCCTTTCTGATGGGATCAGTATGTGGATGATGTCCATGCCCCCATTGCAGCTTATCGTGTTGTGTCTGCAGCTCATGAAATATTGTTGTGTCCTTCCCTAGATGCAGTTGTTTATGTTTATTTTGATCCCTCATCACGAATGTAACCCATTTAATGGGATAGCATCTCAGATGCCCTTTGATTCCTAATGAATAACAATGACAGGCTTTTTTCCTCTGAAAAAAAATAGTTTGTCTTTTCATTTATTTCTTTATAAATATGTTTAAAATTTATTTTCTAAAGTTCTTCATATAAAGTCTTAAATAAATGTTTTTTTTATCTTTTAAGTTACATCCAATTAATAATTAATTTTAAATCTCAAAAAAATTGAAGTTTATAAATATCTTTTGAAATAACCAACATCAAAACCAACTTTAAATCCATCATTTTCTGCTCAATTATTTATACACCTTTCCAAGCCCCATCATTCCCACTCTATTATTTATACACCTTCCCAAACTTGCTGCAAATTTGAACCAATCAAATAAATTAAAAAAACCCACCCCACCCATACCAATGCCAATCCAAATTGCTATTAATAACATAACGCTTCGCTTCAATAATCCAAAATTTATTTACTTTATTTTTAAATTAAAAAATACCATGCATAAGTAACAATGCATGTAACAATCAAATGATTGTTTCTAGTTTATTATTGGCGAAGTTGTTAAACCTTTAACAAACATACATAACTTTAATATATGAATGTCGACTTCAAAATTATAAGCAATCTTTGTAATCATTCAAGATAAAGTGCCTTAAATAGTATAGTACATTTATGAAGAATATTGAGAATGATAAGCGATGTAGATAAAAGGTTACGACATTTAATCTTTGAATTAATATAATTTACGATAGCGCACTCACTTCCCGTGATTCTATTTTGGAGACCATTCCTAGTCTAGAGTTAAATTTAATTTTAACTTTAAATTTATTCTAATAATATTAATATAATATTTAATTTAAATTTTATTATATATTATGTTGGCATGATTTAAAAAAATCAGGTTTGAATTTTTCAAAATCTAGGTTACATCTGTGAAGTTTTGAAATTTTAAGTGCCTCGAAGGTTTATAAGGGTATTGAATCCATTTCTAAGGTTTGTAAGGGTATTGAATCCATTTCTACCATCAAAATTGAGATTAGAACGTACTTAAATTTTAATTTTGCAAAATAAAAAACACCAGATTTCAGAAAGAAAGAAAAAAAAAGGTCGTCCAATCCAAATCCTCGAATTTTTAGATAGCTTCTATATCAGGTTTGTAATTAATGTTATGAACAACAAAATGCCCACTTACTTAGCATGGAGAGAGAGAGAGTGATTTATCATGTGGAAAGTTATTAATTTTAATATGATTTTAAAATATAGAATATATAAATACTTTATAACAAGAGTCATGAGGTGGTAATGTCCCCGTAGTTGCTAATAACAATTGTTATAAACCTTAATACATATTCTTCTTCACTTAGCAACTCCTTAAATTATTCAACAACATCAATATTTGACTTTCTTTGATCATTATGATTCAAACTTCCAATAGGTATCAACTTGGCAACCCATCCTACCATGAATTCAATCCCTGAATCCACTTAGGCGAAGGACGGAGAGATGAAGGAGAAAATTGGCTAAAGAGAACAATTTGACAGTGTGGATACATGGAGGAGCTTCTTCATAAACATGATCCATCGACAAGGATTTAGCCTCGACTAAAAAAAGTAGGAACGAAGGAAGCAAGCAAATCAACTGACGAAAATTTGAAAAATTAACACTCAACCAAACAGTCCACCAGAAGATAATTTGAATTATTTCTACAAAATGTTTATTTTTTAATCACCGAAGTGTAAATTGCACGGGATTTATCAATGCACTAACAAGAAAAAGAATGAATCCAGGGTTGGAGATACAATGAAGAACATTTTGATCTGACCAATGGAGTCAAGGTTTGTTAGGTGCGTGTGGGTGAATCATCTATGTTCTTACGCTCTGTAAGACAACAATAGGCAGAGCTACTACTGTCTTCCTCAAAGTTCTAGTTTCATCAATTTTGCATCATTCCCACACTTCCCATATACTTGGTATTTTAGCTGTAACTAGATACAATGTAATTCTCTAGGGTTTCAAGCTTCATCAACTTAGAAAGAAAATATTTTTAAATCTTTCAACTGCACATAGACATGACATTCAGAATTGAAAATGCAAGTAGTTGCATTCCTAGGAATTTTGCTATGCCACTTGTTGCTAGAGCCTCAAACTACCTAAACCAAAAGAATAAAAAGGACAAACACATGAACAAAAATTATAGAAATCAATCTACTTGAAATCTTCTCCAATAATAGAACAATTACAACTATGCCAACCAAATAGAGATGGAAAAGGGAATGAGATTCCATACCACACGACACAATATAGCTAATATTATTCAAAGTTATCTAGCATTCTGATGCAACTTTCCCTTGCCTTTTTTAAGAGGTATCCCATATGATTTATTGGTTTATTGGTTTATTTCCTCCGAACACAAGCATTATGCTTAGCTCTTTTCACTTGGTGATAAAGACTGCATCTGTTGGTTCAACCATTTACCGTGTCAAAATATACAAGTTCCAATTTGCTTGTTTGCTTCTTGTATTGAAAATCAAAGAGTTTTGTTCATGATTTCAATCACTTGCAAAAAATAATGGTTCTCCGAATAAAAAATCATTTAGAGATTTTGGGCGAAAATAGAAAATAGTTACATAGGGTGAATTTTAGATTGAGGAAATTGCAGAAAGAATGAAGAGGGTAGAGTTCAGTTTCTCTCAATTTTAGAATTGTTGCAGAAGTTGTATCAACAGACTACCATTATCTGAGAATGCAGTCTGTTTATAGTTTCTTTGGTCTTCTCAACCTTCAGTTCATCTTTCTCTTTCAACTCATGCTTCCTCGACAATACCACTTTCTTATCATGCTCTATCTTTGTAGATTCCCTACACTGCACACCACATATAAAAATCAATATCAAGGACTGTGAAAGACCTTCATAGTAGGAAGGTCCATGATATATACTCAACAATCCTCAAGAATTGAACCGATATGCAACTTTAAAAATTGCGCCAACAATCAACTGGTTTTGGTTTGATGGTAAAGAGAGGTGTGGGTAAGACATGTTTGACATTCACGCATTGCAAGCATTCTGCACTGAGCAATGCAGTAATAATTATAAATGTAATTGATGCAGGGACATATACTGATATAAATGCCTTTCAAATACGAAAATATATATCCCAATAATTATTGCATTTATTTCTACACTGCTTGGTGCTTAATAGTTAGTCTCTTGCATAGTTTGTTTCATATACCTTTTCTACAAATATATATATAAATAATTAGACGTGAGAAAAACATACCCAAACTTCCTCGTAAAGCTTCTTTTCCCATGCATAAAGCCTTTCTAGTGTAGAACATAGCTTATGTGTATGTTGCGCTCATTTTTGTTCAAATCAATAACATCTTTGTTTACTACCATGTGTGATTTAGAAGGTCAACCCCGGGATGATAAAGCAGTGAACACCTTTGCAAAATGGTGATGACCCTCTACACCAACAAACAAAAACAAAAACAAACATGGTAAATAACATTTTCAATCATGTGTATCTAGTATGCAAACAATTTTCCAAACTTCTCTTAGCATATGGATGGAGCCTTAATCAAGAGCATAGGATAAATAATTGACAATAAGCCCCCTTTTTCGGCCATAGATTCAAGGGATTCTAGCAAAAATCATGTTTTCGTTCACAATTTCACCATGACCAAAGGGTTTTCTGTGTCTCTAAGTGGACCTAGAGGTGCATGAAAATTTGCATCTCACTGGATGGTTCTATGAAACCATGAATTTTCATAGTTCTAGGTTTCCATGTGGACCCAAAAAAAATTCAACGTATTGGATGGATCAATAAACCATGAATTTGCATGGTTCCACCGTGCCCAAGGGGTTTGAGTGTCTCTAAGTGGACCCATAAGTGCATACTACTTGGATAATGCATAATGTGTTAGATGGAACCATGCCAAGGGTTTTTTCGGGTCTTTGAGTTAATCCAGATAGACAGAAAACTTAAATGAGGTTGGATTGATCGATGAAATTATAATTTTTTATAATAATAGCAATTTATTTTTAAGATTGCAGTGAAGCCCAAACCAATTTTTTTGTAATAGGGTGTATGAAACCCTCTTGTTTATGGACAAGTAACCCTTATCGACAATGATGTTTACTTCATGGCCAAAAAGGACCAAAAATTTCTCGGGTTTTTTATGGACCTATAATGTCTCTGAGTGGACCCAAAAGTGCAAATAATCTTGGATATTGTAGGATGCATTAGATGGATCAATGGAATCATGATTTTTTCATGGGTCCACCACACTTGAAGGGGTTTTTTGTTATTGTAAGTGGACCCAAAAGTGCAGGAAAACCGGAACTGCCATGAATGGATGGATAGATGAACCATGAATTTTTATTTTCCAAATTTGAGCAAAAGATATCGGAAAAGGGGGTTTCCTTTTTTCAGTTGCTTATCAAGATTACAACCCAAATGGGATCTAATAAAACATCAAAAATAAGACAAAATTATACTAAGATTGATTGAGAAAGGGTTTAAAAAAATACTCATGGGTTCACCAATGGCGAACTGGAAGTGGGTTTCTAACAACTTGGAGACCTCATTACCAGCTGTAGAAGCCTTCAGAAAGTATTCATCCATCTCTAAGACCACTACTCCTTGATCATTTCGGGTCCTTGAAATAACCATGGCCAAATCAGAGTCTTTGGTATACCAGCTATTGACCATGGAGGAGTTATCATTAGTCTGTAGCTCTAAAGACTTGGCATTTTCATGATGCACCTTTTCACACTAGTACTCTAGATCTGTGGTGGTGGTATCTTACCACTCCTATGCATGTGCCTGTGCCTCCACTTCCCATTCCTGCATGTGTCTTTTCTCCTCCTGGGAAACACTTAGTCTCGTCTCTGCCATCATTGTCATCATTTGCCTCCTTTGTTGATCAACAGGAGGCGAAGAAGGTTGGAACGGGTCCCATAACTCTCATGTGAAGCCTAAGCAGGTGGTAGCAGCGACGATGAAGCACTCAAATGTTGGGTGCTCATCCAACCCTCACCATCAGACTCCTCGCCACCGCCTTTCGAATCCTTGTCATTGTTGTAAGATGAATTGTTGGACCAAACGATCGAATATGGTCTCATCTCGGCAGGAGGCGGAGGCGACAGGGTTCGAGGAAACCTCAGGTAATGTCGATATTGGTGTTTTTGTTGCTGGCGGCAAGGCATTTATAGCGGTGAATACCCCGCCATTTCCATGGATTATCCTTCTACAAATTGATGCAACATCACTCTCGTATTCCACAATGCCTGTAAATAAAAGCCATGAGCAACTGCAAACTCATGCCTAAACATATTTGCTTGCTTCATATTTCATCTGTGCAACTTCCATATCACTACCAGCTCTTCATTTTCCACTCGTTAATGGAAACAAGCACTTTCCAATATATGCATCGACAGTTCTTGGAAACACAAATTACATGCACCTCGACAAGTGTCTCAATTTTTTCATGCACCATGCAATATTCGAGTATGCATGCACCACCACGCAATTGAGAATGCATCTTGTATATGCAGTGATCCACACTTCATCGTGCCCAAATAACTCACATTAGCATATTACCACTACAGGGTGCGTGACATCAGCCCGTCGTCAGGGGGTGGGCAACAATCCCCGAGACAAACGTCATGCCTGCAACTTTCTCTGCAACCAATGACATTTCATAAAAATAAATTTTATTAAAATTGCGTTTAATAAAAAATGATTTTACAAAGTTTAACTATGTGAAGACATAAAAATTTGTATTTGTACGGTTGAAATAATCTCCTTGCGTGAAAACTATATATCCCCTGTGGAGACATAATAAATATTTATTATTTTTTTAAATAAAATAAATTTATGTTTAATAAAATATGATAATGTTTTTTAGTATTTAATATTTATTAATTATAATATAATTAAATTTTATAAATAACATTTATTAATGATAAATTATCATTAAACGAATTGTTCACTTTATTAGTCCCTGCCTTCAGTTGTAGGGACTCTTGCAAATAGAGTGCAACCATTTTCAATTAATCGACACAAGAATCAATGTAACTTCAAAACTTTAACCTAATTTTACCCCTACTTAATCATGTGGATTCGCGTTGATGTTCAGTTTTACCAATAAAAAATATTGATGTCTTATTTGGCCTCATCCCAAGGAAACTTTACTTTATTTGTGAAGAATTCCTATCTTATCTAAGGTCGGAGGAAATGATAGACTAAGGGTACTAAACTGGAACTATTGTTGACCTCTAACTAACAATAATGCACAAACATTTAATGTTTGTGAACCACATAATTCTATGTCAATTTCCCGGGGTAACCTTGCTAACATGTTTGGGTCCAGTTGCTAACATATTAATTGACACATATCTTCATGCTCCAACTACCACCTTAGTAACATCTCCTCCTGCATGGATATTTCCAACAAGACTTTTCAAGATAGACTTCCTTGGTGGAACGTCCTTGCAAGCCCATTGGGCTCTTTACTGATGCACATAGATCCCATAATTGGCACATCTTTTCCTTTATTCGTTAGGATGCCTCTGTTCATTACACACACTACTTCCTCCCTCCTCTCATGTCTTCTTCACCCTTTGCTTCACCACACAACATTAACGAAGACAGCGAGAATATTGCTCCCTCTGAGCTTCCATCGGTGCTTCCAATGTCATCTAGGCATAGAAGGCATGCAACAAAGGATGGACAGTTGCCTCATGTTCTTTGCAAATAGTGAATACACAGTCATAAAGAGCAATTCAAACCCGGTTTGGAATGAAAATTTTATGTTATATGTTCCAACATGCTATGTTGCCGCTGAAAGTGGTGATCATTCAAAACTAATATCATGTGTAAATTCTATTGAATTCTATGAATTCATCACTAGAGACAACAAAATAAATGGCCCCGATGAAGACATCTCTCACAAGGTCCATGAAAGTAGCAGAAAAATCCCACCACGAAGAAGAAGAAGCCGCAATGACACCTTTAAAATCTTGTTTGCTCAAAATCCAAAAGTTCAGGATAGAAGAACACTAGTGGTGGAAGCAATACAAAGACCTATGAAAATGAGGAATTTGATATGACAAATGGTCTAAAGAATCCAACAGGATGGAAGTATCCAAAATCAAACACTATTTGGGTGCACCCCTATTAGGTAAATCCAATGGCTAGAAAGATCTCATCGCACAATACATTGTTAGTAGATATCACAAGGGAAAACTATGGTTGGATGAACCATTCGAAATCAATGTTGCCATGATAGTTGTTATCACTGGCCTACCAATGGATATGTCGTTATAAGAACCACTCACCAACGGTGAGAAGGAAGAAGCATTTGAAGTCGGTCTATACATAGAAATTTTTGGACCCCAAGAGGAAGAAGAAATTCCTCTAGCCATAGTCATGTTGAAGACACAGCCAAATTCGACAAAAGAAAAAGAACCGTCGGAAGAAACCACATAAGAAGATGAACCACAATTGGAGGTACAGTCACCTCCTGACTTATCAATCGAGAAGCTTAATATTGTGGAAGAGCATATCTACACAATGAAGAAAACCTTCAAGTCCAGACACTCCAAAAAGAAAAAGTTGACCTTAATCACTCTGACTGAAGAAGAACTCCATGAGCTACACAAGGACACCGAACATGTTATCTTGGATTCCATCATCAACCAAGTCACCATTGAGCAACAAATTGAGAAAAAGTAGTTAGAGGAAAAATAACACAAAAAGGTAAAATCTCTTGCCAAAAAGTTGAAAGTTCATTTTAAGCCCCAGCCAGAAGTCCATGTTGATGTCTCTGACAATTTCCCTCTTCCATCCTCGACCGCCATCACATAAACCCCTACTGAGGTAGAACCCCAAGACATTAAAGATGAACAATTTTTTATGTCTTCCATTTAGGACCCTACTATTCAAAATTTAATCAAAGACTTCCCTTCCCAATTCCCCAAATTACAAACATGTGTTATCAAGTGACCCATTCTAGTAGGTACCACTCCACCAGAAGTCCAACCACTAGATAGCCAAACTCTAACTTGACGAGGCACAAGCACAACTAAAAATCCTTTTAAACTACCAAAGCTACCATGTAACTTAGGATATCATACTACGATAATGGAGAAAATTCCACATGAGTCGTATGATTTCACAGCTTAGACAGTCGCACTATCTACCGTTGTCTAGCCTCCCCTCCTTTAACCGTTACACCTTTTACCCAAGTTGAGTCTGTATCAACCATTCCGTAGCTTCCATCAAACGTTCCCCTTCCATTAACTACAACCATCGTCTCGATCATCTGCACAAACCTCGTTTATGCCCCCTTATCCTTACCATATTCAACTACCTCTGAGTCGACCATTACAACTACTATTCTGAACGAACATGCAAACCCAGCCTCAACTATGCATATCCCGATGTCTTCTACTTCTACACTTCCTCCTCTGTCGACCACTTCTGCATTGACTGTGATGACATCAGTAGCTATACCTTTGGTCACTAGTGCTCCAAATAATGGATCATGCCTCCTCTGTCGCCAGAAACTAAATAGCTAGCTCAAGGACAAGATAGCATGGAAACAAAGAAGAGTAAAAAGAAAAAAACAAATGCAGATTAGCTTCATGTCGGTCACAATTGCTAAAGACCATGAATTAGACACGCTACTTCAGAATATACTAAACGGGGGGGGGAATTATGGTCTAAGGACAAAATGAAACTTGATGTCATCGACGACCAACAACTTGAAGTATTGGAAACATGTGACAATATGATCAGACAAATTACACCAAAATTATGTGTACCCCCATCCAAAAAGATGCTAGATTAGATTATAAGACATTTTGATTCGTTAACAACACTATTAGAAGAGGCCATTGTCTAGAAAAACCAACAAGATGAACAAAAAACTGTTGCCTTATTAAAAGAACAGCATAAATTATTTCTGAGCTGACACAACAAACTACATGAGTATGCAAGACTTGCCAAGCAGTTGGCCATTGTTTTGCATAAATGGTATTTGCACTATGGACATGTTTTTGCATACATGAGTAGAATCCATAACAACTTAGCACTTATATTCCAATAGAAAGTCTCTGTCGACCTCTCCATTGTGCCATACCTTGAGAAATAGATCGACATGGAGAAAAACAAGCTCAAGAAACTCTAAAACAATTTGAGCAGTGGTCCAAGTATGCTCATCCAACGCAGAATGAAGTAGACAGCTTGGTAACCTAGATGAATAAACTGCTTACCGATGCAAATAATCAATAGTTTCTCCTAGGAGAAGACCTAAAAAACATAAATAACTATCCCATCACCGAGAATATTACCAAGCTATCCAATCTCAACACTATCAACACAAATATACAGACGACTCTGCACGAATGGCAAGATTTTCAGTCGAATTGCCTCCTCTTCCAATGCCATTATCGAAGCTTGTAGAACACCAACCCAACGTACTAGTTCATCTATGGAACAATATCCATAACAAACACATTGTTGTACTCCCCTCTTCTCTTCAAGATGAATAAATATTTTGTTGGTGGGGAAGATGCCAGGAGGAGCCTAGTCGACTAGCCGACTAGGTCCTCTAACCAACTATGCTCTAGTCAGTTCAGTTGGTTGGTTGACCGAACGAATTTTAGGTTGTAACTAAATAAATGTATGTAACAAGTATAAAATAAGATGGTGAGCCAGATCCATAGACATGTATGTTGATTGATCATTGTATAATATCTGCTCTTATAATCAGATGTTGGAGGAGCCTAGTCGACTAGCCGATTAGGTCCTCCAAGAAACTATGGTCGAGTTGGTTCAGTCATTCACTTGGTCATTCGACATGTCAATTGTAACTAAAGAATTGTACGTAACAAGTATAAATGGGTTGGTGTGCCATATCCATAAACGTGTTTGTTGATTGATCCATGTATATTGTCTTCTCTTATAATAAAAAGTGAGTTGTTGTTGTCCCACTTACTCTTTCATTTCTTATGGTTATGATCATGTGAATGTTATGTTTTATATAAGATTATGTATTGTGGGTAACTACACGAACCCTCATACTACAACAATTATGCAATGAAATTGTGGGATGAAATAAATTTTTGAAGAATTATTGTGAAATAATAATCAAGGATTGAAAATCGAATTATATTTCAACAACTACATATCCATTTGGCATATGTATCAAATTCAAATTGTTGTTATAAGTTGGGCATTCTTAGGATAGGGGCATTACTAATCCTCTTCTTCAAGTCTCCAAACACCCTTTATTGTGGATTTCCACATGGAAGCTCTTCCCTTTGGAAATCATGGCATTTAAAGGTGTTGCAAATACTAAAATATTTGCTACGAACTTCCTTAGGTATTAATTTTATCCCATGAAACTTTTGGACACTTTCAATATCGTGGACATAGGCCATGGATTGAAGGCTACAATCTTGTTTGGATCTACCCTTATCTCTCCTCCATGAATCATGTGTCCAAGATAAATCAGAGACTCCTTCCCAAAATTACATTTCTTCAAATTAGCGATCAATTGGTTCTTCTTTAGGGTCTCTACTACATGTGTCACAAATGAGTCAATAAATGAGTGTAGAGAATCATTCATTAATATCATGAAAGCTGAAGGTGCATTACATAAACCAAAAGCAATCACTAACCTCTCCTCATTTATAAGTTTGTCTTCTATACATCTTTTGATTTAATCCTGAATTTATGGTAACATGATTTGAGGTCCATCTTGGTGAAGAACTTGGCCTGGTGCAATTGGTCCAACAAGTCATCAATCCTTAGAAAAGTATATATTCTCGATGGTGATTTTGTTTAGAGCATGGTAGTCAATGATCATTCTATATCATTCATTCTTCTTTCCATGATGATGGGTGAACAACATAGCAATCATTATGTGTTTGATGACTCCTTGCTCCAACAACTACCATAACTACATATTCACTTCGTACGCTTCGATGATGGATTGTCTATACAACCTAATGTTTTGCAATGGAAATTTTGACAAGAACCAGATTTTCAATCTCGGTGCACAAGAGTTATAGTCCATAGAATAATATCGACGCATGGATACGAAATTCACAAACCGTCGCATGCTCATAGTGGCCAATCTGATTTGCAACAACCCAATGGGTGTAAAAGGGTGTTAATAAACCACCAATTTAATAATAACTTGGTTTAATTAATTCATGAGTTATAACTATTAGTGATGCATGCCAGTAGTAATTGTTTAGTACGTGCAAGGAAACACAAGAGTTGTTATTTAAAAGGGAACAATTAGAGATATGAGACTAAATTTTTGTTCATTTTTTCTATTTGATAAGTGTGTATATATATATATATATATATGATTAATACTTGTTTATATTTTTCTTACTTATTTTAGAACTAATATTTGTTTAAAATGGATCAATCATATTATTGAATGCTTTATTACAACTTCATATGAGGCACTGTTTCTCAAATGGTTTGGTGCACTATTTCAGTTTTTCCAATATTGATAATGATTAGATTCTATTGAAATAACATTGTTAGGGTAAAATCTCATTTCCCTTTCCCAAGTGGGATATGGAAGGAAGTAAGTAGCAACATTTCCTTCCTATAGTAAGTAGCATTTTTTATTGGGAGACTTAAATCAAATGCAAAAGTGGAGTGGGCCAATATATAAATTAGTAGATTTGGTGTGTTCCACAGTCATGCTTGTGTTAGCTTACTCTACAAACCATTATTGTTGCTCGTGGTGGTTAGGATGGGCTCAATTTCTAACCAATGAGAAAAAGGAACTTTGGCCCTTGATCTCCCTCAAGCTTATCCCACTTATATGTTTAGGTGATTGGAGGGGTTAGGTCCAAATTCAATCTTAAAACACCTAGCCCCTTTGATAACCAAACATATAATTGGGTTAAGGATGGACGATGGGAGTGCATCCATTGTCTCCACAAATGACACACTTTGCATTCAATCTCCTCCACCTCCTCCTCCATTTGCAATTCCTTCCATGTATTATGTGTTCTACAATATTGGTACCAACTCCTCTATACATCTCAACATCGACTGTGGAACTATGTGTTCTTTCACAAGATCAATAAACATTGAAGTGGCATCAATGGACTAGCTAATTGTTGCCACCGAAGATCTAGTTTTTGTAGGATAGCTAAACTTGAGGAGACAACAAACTTTTCCATTACAAATTACTTGAGTGAAATGCCAATTAATTCAATCTAGCTATTTATATAGTTGTGGAATAATCTTAATGTACATGGGTCGACATAATTGAAAGATACGGAGTGTAATAGTTGATCTCTATTGGGGTCCTACCCCAGCCCTCTACTTTGAGGATACTTATGAGTACTTTATTGATGCATGAGTCCATTTTCTTTCAATAATACCTATTATATAGTTAGTTAATAGTTACTCAATGTAAAAGGGTATCTTTATTAATTAAGAAGCATTAGGTGGCAACCCTCTTTAATAGTGGGACCACATGTAGATAGTTTTTTAACTATTTATACACTATATATTAAATAGTTCACTTCCACCATTGGGTATATCACAAGTCCCCTAGGATACTTGAAACTATCTTTAGATTATCCAATAGATCATCTTACTACTGTAGTGGCACCGAGCACAATACTTGGGAATATTACTCTCTAGTACCTAGGTAGTTGAGTAGTATGGATAAGGGCACAATCGAGCATACTTAGTTAGCACACTGAGATATTAGGCAAAGTACTAGTCTTACACCCTAACATTATATCAAAGAGCTATAGAAACTGGCACTCCATTGTCCTCAGGACCTTGCAAAACCTATCCTCTACTACACAAGCCCAAAATTCCTACATAATTTGGAATGTCATGAATTTGAGAATTTTATCACGACAATATTAGTTAGACGAGACTATGAGTAATACTCCCATAGGAGTAGTACTAATAAAAAAGATGGATACTAATTTTACCTTACAAGAGACCTATCTCAAAAAACACATTTTTTATTGATTTCCATGGTAGCACTCTTTAATAACATTGAGTGGACCCAACCACACCATTATGAATGAAATACCTCATAAAAATCCTTAAAAGAGATGGATTGTCGTGGTGTAAGTCCTTGGTAATATGTTTTGGGGCTCTACAACATGCTCTAACACAGTGCAATTCAATAAGAAACTTACAACCTTTATGGTCAGTTTTCAACACTTCAAAAAAAAACTCAATGCCACTATTGCTTGATAAGATCAAGATAATGGTGCATTCCAAGAATCAATAAAAACCATGCCAAATAGGCCCCTCTTGGGAGTATGCAAGAACAACTTAGTTGGATAACAACTCAATTCCTTTGTGTTGATAACCAATGAAATGAACCATACATAGAGATGCCTACTAAGCAATCTTCAAAGGAGAGATATATTCACCATAAGCAACCCATTTTGGGTCCTCGTGTCCATAAATTTTCCCTCACTAATAACAACATATGGAACTACTTTCCCAAGAGAATATGAACAAGTATGATGGTTCTCGACACATTGGTTGGGTCACCCATATGGAACAATACTTTTCCCTCCATGGCATTACTGATGACATGGTGAAACTTAGAGTGGGGTCCTCCTATACTTGGATTCATAATGATGGCTATTACGACAATGCAATAAATGTTAAAGAAATGTAACTGTGGAAGATATTATATTTTGTATTATTATTGTTATTACCCCTTCTGGAGATGTTGTTCATCCAATTAGAGATGTCATTGATGTATCTGGTCATGTAAAGTATTAAAGTAAAACCTCCATTGTAAGTCAGGTCAGTAGTACCCACTAAAGTATTATTAAAATTTATTTTGAGTCTTCCAAGGCAAGTCGGCCCTGGCAGCAAGGAGAAGTCGGCCCAGTTGGGTTAGTAGGCCTCTCATCTAATTAGTATAAATAGGAGCGGTGCCTCCCTCATTTGGACAAGCAGTTGCTCAAGAGAGAGAAAGAGCAGTCCATCTGGAGAGAGGAAGCAGTCCAGGATTATTCTTGGGATCTTGTAACTATTATTCTTTAGGTCTTACATTGTACTTCGTTGAAGTCTATATTGAGGATGTTTTGTTGGGTTTTCTCCCCCATGAGGGTTTCTCGAGATAAATATATGGGTTATTTTGTGTCGTTGTGCTTATCTTTCTTTAAGTGATCCTTTTGTATATGGTTATGATGTTACGATGCTAAATTTTATTAGATATTGTATAACCATTTAAAACTTAACAATAAAAAACCTAGGCTGGCTAGACAAAATGGAGTGAGTTTGTTAAATCCATCTAGGTTTGTTTCAAGTGTGGTACTCAAAATTTGGGGGAATTAACCAAGTTGCACCAAATAGGATCAATAGTATATTTTGTCACAACCTTTGAGAAATTACCAATATGTACATAGTGCTTAAGTGTATTTTATTTATAAATAAAGCTTCATTCATGGCCCCATGGAGTATATTAGAACACAAGTAAAGATGTAGAAACCTACTACTTTGTTGGAGGCCTCTTAGAGAGATCAAGAAGCAAAGATAGTGATCAATGCACAAGCCAAAATATCATCTTTCATGACCTACACTCGCCCTCCACATGCCACTCCCTAAAACACCTTTCCTTGTCAACCCATGAAATTCCAATAGTTGTCTCCAACTTAAACAATCAAGCATCAATGGTGTAGAATTTATTATAATTGTGATGATAAGTATGTCTTGGGTCATAAATGTAAAGGACATAAATTATTTCAAATTGATATCACATGTTCCACCCAATCAAAATAAACCACTATGTAACATACCCCTAAGGTAAAGGTAGCTGACAATGACCCTAGCATGCATGCAAACATGGAGCCTGAAGTCTAGCATGAAGAGCCCCTAATCTCCCTTCATGCTTTATATACCATTTTTGCTCCCCAAACCTTTAAAATTTTTGGCTACTACAAACATAAAAAAAAGTGATTGTTTTGGTTGACAACAAATTTTATTCATTTGCATGTCTCTGAAGAATCCCATTGCTATGTCCACCCATTGAAAAACTTTCAAATTATGATATCCAATGGAGGAATGACGAAATGTGGATGCAAATGTGACAATGTGAAACTTCAACTAGAGGATTATCAACTCAAAACTCATTTGTTCGCAAAAGATATGGGTGGCTGTGATATAGTTTTGGGGTCATAATGGCTACACACCTTGGGTGAAATCACCATGGATTTCATGGAATTACACATTCGATTTACTAATAGGATCATACACACATCGTCAAATGTATTCAATCAAACTCCTTTAAAATCATAATCACTCATCATATGGATAAGTTATTAAAGAAAGGCCATTTCAACATTATTGCCCAATTCGATGCCAAACAAGTTAAGGATAGCCTCACACAAGAAATCCACCTTGGCTAGGAACAGATTTTGTACAAACATCATCAGGTATTTTGGACATCGATTGGGTTACCACCTTCACGAGGAGAGAATGATTATGGTATTTCGTTGATTTTGAATAGTAAACCACAAAATCTATGTCCTTATAGACACCCTTTTGCACAAAAGAATGGAATTGGAAAAAATATTCATGAACTATTGGAGGGAAGTGTCATATGTCCCAGTACTAGCCTTTATTCATCATTAATGGTCATGGTTCTAAATAAATAAGCTAGTTGGTGCATGTTCCCAAACTTTCTTAATATCAATAAGTTGAAAATAAAATATAAATTCCTAATTCTAATGATCAGTGACCTTTTGGATGAGCTTCATGGTGCCATGTTCTTCACCAAATTTACCTTCACTCTTCATAACACAAAATCAAAATGAAGGAAGTTGGCGTCCCAATGTTGCTTTATGCACACTTGAAAGTCATTATGAATGTCTAGTGATGTCCTTTGTTGGACCTTGCAATGCCCTATCCACCTTCCAAAACCTCATGAATAATCTATTTAGACCTTTCCTATGTCATTTTGTGTTGGTATTCTTTTATGATATCTTTATTTATAATGAAAATTGGTAGGCACATGTGGCACATGTTAATAAAGTACTATAACTTCTTAAGGACAATCAATTATTTATCAAGTAGTCCAAATGATCTTTTGGTGCGTCCAAGGTTGAATACTTGGATCACATTGCTAATCGACATGGGGTGCGAGTGGATTCCAAGAAAATTGAGGCCATCCAATATTGCCCATAACCCAAAACATTGAAAATATTATGTGGATTCCTAGGGCTCACAGGTTACTATATAAAGTTTATGTCGAATTATGGGAAGATTATTTCCCCATTAACAACCTAAAAAATAATGCCTTTAGTTGGGCTAAGGTTGAATATCATGCCTTTTCAACTTTAAAAGAAGCTATGTGTATCCTGATGGTCTTAGTAGTATCTGGTTTCACAAATACTTTTGTATTGGATGTGACTAATTGGGCCAAAGTCTGGGAGAAATACTCATGTACGAAGGGTGTCCCTTAACACTCACTAGTAAACAACTGTGTGATTTAACTTTAGAAAAATTCACTTATGAGAAAGAGAAGATAAACATCCTTCATACAGTCAAAACTTGGTGTCGTTATCTTATTGGAATACACTTTAGATCAAAATAGGCCATCATAGTTTGAATTATATTTTGGAGCATAGGTTGTCAACTTCGGAGAAACATAAGTGGGTCACTAAGATGTTAGGGTATGATTATGAGATCATTTATAAGAGGGAAAAGTACAATATTGTGCAAGATTCCTTTTGAAGTAAAAATAAGAAAGACGAATCTTTATTTTCTTTATCCTCGCTGGTATCGTAATGGTTAGTAGAAGGATGACAAGAATGCTTGACATATGATGAGGTGTCTCAACTCATCAAACAACATCAAGAGGACCCCAATCATCCCAAAGGATACACATAGAAATGAGATATATTAAGGTATAAAGGTCACCTTTTCTAGAACCAAATTCATCTTTGAAATAAGGAATACTAGAAGAGCTGCATTCATATCTTATAACATATCATTTGGGATATCAAAAAACCTATGAACACATAAGGCAGTCCTTATTTGGGAAGGAATGAAAGATTATTTATAGATTTATGTTATTTAATGCAACACATGTCAAAGGAACAAGGGTGAGTGTTGGAAGGGTCTAATCGATTAGTCGACTCGACTCACTAGTCAAGCAATAGCCAACTAGTCGAGTGGCTAACCAGGTCAACCGACATATGTGAACAATCGTGTGTAATTATTATTTTTTAGTTCATATGTATAAAAGGGATATAATCTTATTTTGTAAATTGGTCCTTCTTTTGATAATACAACAAATTATTAGTATCATAATTGCCCTTGTCTCTTAATCCTTGCATGTCTTTCTTAGAGTACTAATGGATGTAATCCCCTAGAATGCAACCTTGGTTCCATTGTTGGAACCTGAACCGATATCCAAGACAAATAATAGAGATGTTGCATGTAAATGTTGACTTTAGATGAAGTTCATATATGGTGGTATAAAAAATAATGAAAACTACATAAACAATTATGCCAGAAGAAACCATTGGTGATCATGCAAGCAAAAAAAATAAAATTAAATGAGACTCATGAAAATTTCTTGGAATCTGTGCCTTTGCTGATCCATAAATATATCAAGCAAACCATGGATGACACAAAGTGAAGAAGGTATAGAACTACTGCATAAACTAAATAATGATTGTCAAATTAATCTCTATGAGTGGGTCGAGACTATTGTAGATGATTTTTGTGAGGAATAAGCGCTTAAAGAGAGAACCTCTGTCAATAACATAAAACAAAGATTTTATGATGACCTACATGATATATTTATGTGCACATTACCATTAGTCCACAAATTCTTGATTGACAAATGGGCCGGTCACATTGTGGATCCTCAACCACTGGTGAATACACCCTTTTTTACTAATTGGGAAAAGAATCAACTTGAATGGGGATAGTTCTTAAGTAAATGACCTACTTATCCCCATCAATGACCTATATCAAGTCAGTTCGATGATGGGGTGGTTGCTTACCATGAGGTTCTAGTAAAGCAGACACACCAGTCAAACTGCATAGAAAGAAAACCAGGTGATAAAGTACATAAAGCAATAGTAGATATCTAGAAGATTAAAAAGAAAGGGAAATAAGTGAAGAATTACGAGTATATACAAGTCCTTGTTGGTTTTAAAGGAAGGAGAAAAAGACAAAAGTTACAATTATGGCACTACCTAAGTTGAAACTTGGTCAACTAGAGGAAGAAAGGGAAGTGGCCACAACCAATATGCACCAAGATGATAAGCTACAAAGGGTGGTCGCACGATTTGGAGCGCTATGTATGTTAAATTCAGAAAATAGAGAAGAAACCAATGAATAGTAGGTTGCAATTCTTAAAACATGACCACAATCCCCTCAAAGTGCCACTATTAGAGAAATTTTAGTCAACATCTTGTGTATAAAACCTGGCCAAACATTAGTATGGAATCGACTAGATGAAACAGGTTGAGTTATTAGGATAATAATTGAGAGTTATGAGGATGGAATTTGGTTTACAATCATCCCAAGTAAAGGAACATCCATTATCCTCTTCAAGTACTTGGACCTCACAAAAGAAACTCCCCTTCTAGAGTTAATTATTGAATAAGCAGAAACACCCCAATCGACAAGAGACAAAGTTGAAGAGTCATGACCTCTCGAAATAGTTCGGTATAAAGAGGTACAAATACAAACAGCAAGACAATTATAATGTCTGCATCAATAATGGCAATTAACCAAAATACACAGATACCCAACTATGAAGGGGATGAAGATCCCAACCGAAATTAAAAAAATTTGTGTGAAAATATTTGGGATGTGACTGGCATCGTCGATGAAGTAAAATAAGTAGCACAATTTTTGGGATCTCTTACATGGTTTATGAACTATACAAAAAAACATAATAGGATGAAGAATGAAATCAAGCATCTAGTATCACAAAAGCTAAAAGAAATTAAGCAATTACTAGGAGAATTTTTCCATGATTATGACAAAATATTTAAACATGTGTTCGGTCAGGTACCATACGTAATAGACAACCAATTACTAGTCCAATAGTTTGTTGCAAGACTACTCCTTATAACAAGATATATCTCAAAATGCATGAGACTAAAACTTACGAGGAGGATCTAAGAATAGCTCAACATATTGAGACTGATGATGAATGGATCTCCTTGAACACCAACAAAATACTGGAAGAAAACTAAATATGATACAAATAGCACTTAAGGACCTTATTATGCTTTAACGTTTAGAGTTATGGTGTACAAATTGTTTGCATGAAGGTCACAAAAACGAAAACTATAGGAATACGGTCACCCAACACCAAGATACCAGACCATTGCATGGAAAGAGTTACTACAAAATTTGTGAATGTATAACTAACCATGTAGCTTGTGATTTCCCACACAACATGAAGAACAAGAAAAACAAATGGTGCACCATATCTAAAGAGGCAACCCATAACACTTTTGAATGCTAGTTGAATGTAAGAAATAAAATCAATGTCTATCATGTCGAAGCAGATAACCAAAATCAACAAGGAAACAACTACCAAAATAATGGATATAACATTCAACGGGGATACAATGGTCGAGGTAGGTATGGTTATTGCGATGGCTATAGGAGGAGAAATGGAAACAAGGGAAATCATTTTGGTGGGCTACCAAGAAAGTCATATTGTTTTATGTGCTACAAAACTAACCACTTTAGTATCAATTGTCCCCTAAAAGATAGAACTGGATCATTTGTTTTTACAAAATGTGGTGTTGGATATCATTCATTAGAATATTGTCCAATCATTTAAAAAAAAATTCAAAATAAAGAAATTGTTCACATACAACATAGAATCCTGAAATATACAGAGTTAAACTCTAGTAATTTACAAGTAATCATGAGGTCAGGTACCAAAATAGGAAACAACACTATACATGATAATCATATTACAGGATCCAAGAATAATAAATAAGTGGATTAACCTAGCCCTGAAAACAAAATAAAATATCTAGGTAAGCACTAAGATTATTTCGAGACTTTACCAAGAGTAGGAGTTATACGAAGTTGCACAAGACCAAATGAATAGAAACATTATGACAAATGAGTTTTGTGTACTCATAACTAAGGATGAAGCAGTTAGTAGATTAATCGAGGTCTTAAGTCTTTTAAAATGTTATCAAGAAAATGGTTGAATTTATAAAATGATAGCTCAATTGAATAATGAAGCAAAAAATTCATAGGATCGAGACCCCTTAGGTGATTTAAAAATAAAAGAGTACCAGGTTCTTCAGGTTGTACTTGACTTCAGATCACAAGTAAACATACTATCATGAGCAACGTGTGTAAAGATGGGACAATCTAAATTGGTGAAATCTTGAAATCATCTCAAACTAGTAGATCAAGGCTTGATTGAACAAATTGGAGTGTTCAAATATTCTTGAATGAGTATTATGGGAATATCAACAACAATCGGCTATAAGGTCATCGACTTAGTCGACAAAATGGCACCATTTGAAACCTTGGCTAGTCAACCTTTAGGAAGGAATATGAAGGCATCCATCTCATTGAAAAATATAGGAGAGTGCTTAAAGGGCAAGGGAAAATAATCATAATACCCCTTGGCCCTAATGAGGGAAAACCATGGTTGGACCATGCAATGAAGAAACCAGTATAAGGAATTTATATCAGGTTATTCAAGGTGATCAAGAAATATTCGACCCTAATAATACATGATAACTACGTATCGAGTAATATTTATATATAATTCAGAACTCAGACACCCAACTATATGAATGGAAAATGGAGAATTATGAATCAAAATCCCAAATTTGTTGCACAATAGAAGCTATACCAAAAGATAGTTCTTGTGAATTCTTCTCCATAAAAATAGTTTCGTGAACTTAGGAAAGAAGATAAGTTAAAATCCCAAGCCTCGTACCATGTGACATAATACCAGTATTGCTTCCTCCACTGAGATATAAAGAAAGTGATTCACCATCAACGGATGTCTACCATGTAACAAAGAACATGGGTGAGTAGGGTCATTTGCAAAGTCTTGTCTAGATATTTACAGGGAAAGCTACAAGATGGTGGGACACTCACAGTCCATGTCTTTAGACATGGACAATTGCATCAACATACTTCGTTGAAATATTTGAAGGGAAGCTAGCAGAAAAAAGATCAAATACAAAAATTTATACATGGCTTGGAGCTAGTAGCTCATATACATATATGTGAACAACAATGGCACATGATAGGCTATAAATATCAAATAAAATGGCCTCACATGTTTCCAAATACTTTAGATGACTTGCCCAATAAATGATACAAGGTCGAAGAAGCCAAGGGAGAGGCCAAAAATTAGGAAACAACTAAAGTAAATTTTGTGAATAACTTCTCATTCACGCCTATGAATGGCTAATTGAAAGATTGTTTACAAGGAATACAAAAGTTTATTGAAGAAACAAAAATTCCGTTGAAGGGTGTGTGAGGCAAGGAGCTAGTCGATACAATATCGACTTTAGCCCGTAAAGAGTCAGTTACCAAGAAGAAAATTGAAAACATGCACCAGTAAGAAGAATAAATGCAAAATCTAAAAATATTATGGGGAAAAGATTTAAATGGAAAAGAGACCATCTTATTATCCTATAGTATATCAAAGTAGTTCGATTACTAGAGGCAACAATCGATGTAGATGATTAAAAAAGATGAATTTCCCCAGGCATATACCAAAATTAAAGAGGGCGAAAGAGAAATAAATGAATCTAAAGCACTAGTTTAGATGGATGGAAACTTAAAAATAAAGGAAGTTGAAATTTCTAAGGACGATCAACAAAAAAATGGCTTAAGATTAGAGACTACTACAGTGATTTGAAATAACTAACTCACTCAAGGAAGATCATGACGTTTTTTAACAAGGATTACAAAGATTTAAAAGGATTAGTAGAAGGAATGGGTGAGATGAAAATTGACCTCATACTAGATGCAAAACCAATGAAGAAATGCCCAAATATTTTGGCACATAAATATAATAATAATAAAAATCGCAAAAAAAGAAATTGCTAATTTGCTAAAAAAAATCATTATCTATCTATTTGATTAATTGGAATGGGCCATCCCTATGGCCATTCAACCTAAGAAACTGGATCCAAAGAGACTATGGATTTGTGTTGATTTCAAAGAGCTATATAAAATTGTTACATACACATTCCCTACCCCATTTGTAGTTGAAATTATAAATGAAATTGTATGTCACAAATGTTATTCTTTTACAAATGGATTCTCAATATAGAATCAGGTTGTTATTACCAAAGAAGATCTACCAAAGACTGCTTTTGTTATAGATTTTGGAGCATTTTCTTATAGAGTTATGTCGTTTAGGTTAAAAAATGCACCTATTGTTTTCTCTAGAATCATTGTAGAATTATTTCAAGGATATATGTACAAGACTCTGGAAGTATATTTTGATGATTGGACAGTTTGCAATATTCTAAACTATCACATCATGTCTCTTCTTACTTCTTTAACATTGTTAACAAATCCAATTATTCTTGAACGTAAAGAAATGAATATTTTCCACACCCATAAGCATATTACTAGGTCATGTAGCATGTAAAGATGGTATAAAAGTCGAATCAACAAAAATAAAAGTAATTCTTGACTTGAAGCCTCTTGTTAGCAAAAAGCATATATGAGTATTCTTGAGCCATGCAAGTTACTACAAGAATTTCATAAGTCATTATTCCAACATAACTTATCTGATGGGATAATCCTAAAATTAGATTTATAAATATAATGGATAAAGGAGTTTAATGGGTTATTAGGATTTTAAGAAAGTTATAAGTCAATTAAGATAAAGTTGCTATAATGAATCTTTAGGTAAAGTGTGTTTCTTTAGTATACATTTGTGCTTATGTAATCCAATGGTCACGATATGCTCTTGATCCAACAATTCATCTTCACCTTGATCTTAATGGTTATTTATATGTGGCTTAGCACTCAATTGGTCTATGGTCTCTTTTTAAATTTCATGGAAGGTCATTTGCTTGATGATCGATTATGAGAAAATAATAAGTAAAATAATTCTCCTTTGCATAATATATTGCCTAAAGTAATTATTTGGATAGGGTTGTGGATTGTTTCACCCCTTGAGGGTTTTAACCATATAAAACATAGGTGTGTTGTGCTATGATCTGTTTGCGTGAGTGGTTGCTCAAGGTGTTCAATTTTATGGAAATATCATATGTTAGTTGAAAATGATTCATTCAAAATGTTAAAAAACATATTAGTAAAAGCACCGATACTAGGATTTCTTGACTGGACAAAGAAATTCCATGCTCATATGGACGCATCATGCATAGTGGTCAGATTTATCCTAGAACAACCAGGGGAGGAAAACTTCGATAATCCAATTTCCTATGCAAGTAAAAAAATAAACAAGGTTGAAAGGAACTATTTAACAACTAAGAGGGAGGCCCTAGGGATGATTTTTTCTCTACAAAAATACCGACATTACCTATTATTCAATCAATTTTTATTTTAAACTAATAATCAAGCACTCAAGTATCTAGTGAACAAACTAGTACATCAAGCAAATATTTTTCAATGTCTTACTACTAGAGTTCGAATTTGAATTTATAGTTCAACTAGGAATGATAAATATTGAACCAAACCCCTTATAAGGACTTGTTGATTCCTGGAAAATCCCAAGTACCGACAGTAGGGATTCTCCCCAATAATCGTTCCCAATTAGATCATTTATCATTTGGTGTGGGGAATCTGTCCGATTAGCGGCCTGACTATTGTAGAATTAAATGAACGTTTAAATCTATTTTACCGGTTGTGGCTCGGTCCATTGTTTATGTGTATTTTTTATGTTTTTATAAATGATATGCAAGTGCCTAGATTAAATGCAAATGACTAGGGAACAAAGATATCACAATGTGATGCGTAGGTTCTTACCTTTCGTCTTATCCCCTTTGTTCTTAAATCACTGAAAGCAAATAAAAACTAATCTAATATACTCTATCTAACTTATCCCCGGGGAGAAAGATTACTATTTATATGAGTAATGTACTATACTTCTTGCACAAAGAATTTTATAGGTAGCTGATAAATTCAGAATACATAAATACAGCAGAAAAGATAACATAGAGATAGCTCAGTGTTGTTTAAAGCATTCACTACTCATTTACTGCATAAGATTCATAACATGGAAATGAAATAATTCACAACATAGAAATAGTTCAGCAGTTAGAAAGATCTCACAGATTTGCATAGCAAGCCAAAACAAAAATAGTTCTTATATTCAGCAATCTACACAGCATGCATTTGAAAATCAGGCAGCCCCTTCTCCAGCAAAATCCAATACTCTTTATTATAACAAGAAATAGTTCTTCTTACAAAAAAACATTCTCATATGGGAGCTAGAAAAAATTCCCTCTCCTATTCGACTCTACCTATATTTATACATTTCAAAAATGACTTTTGGTCTTCCTGCCCCTTGGGTTTCCTCAACATTTGGCTACAAAAATATTTGTCTTCTAGTATGTCCACTAATAACATAAGATAAATACAAGATATTACAATTTTATTTCCAAGTGTAGATGGGACAAAACCACTCAAGTGGGCCCAGTCAACTCATTTATTAATTGTTTCCACGCCATAGCATCTGAAGCAATGATTCCAAAATCTGTTGACTCTAAGAATCTGAACATGACCTCATGTTTAGACAGTTGAGTCTTTATATCAGCCACCCTTGGTGGGGTTACTCGGAGTTGACCTTCCAAAAGGAAAATACTCACTGCAGCTTGAGCAATCATACTCTTAATAACCTTTTCAATTAAGCCTTTAATCAGCTGTATGTTAAGTTCATCTTCTTGCAGTCTCTCATGCAGTTGCTTCAAATGTTATTCATGTACTGGAAACTCCTGAAGTATTTTTGCTGAATATGTTTGGCATTTATTGTGGGTTACGAGGACCTTCTTATAGAACTCCCCGCATTTGTCTAATGTCTTCTCGACTGCATCTATCAGTCTCTCGGCAACTCTGTTACTAAAATTCATGAGATCATACTCGAGCTGCAACCTTTCTGGACTATTCACAAGTGTATTTTCAAGGGGTTCCTTATTTTCCTCCAACCAGGTCATTTGTCCATGTATGGTCTCTGCAATGGCATGGGTCTTGTCTTTGAATTCAGCAGCTATGACTGAAATCTCTTGCAATCTAGCTTCCACTTGCTTAATTTGAATACTTCTTCTGTGAGCTTAACCTGTACATGATATATTTTTCCTCTAAGCAGGAGAGCATGCTCTCTTGGAGGTGTTATGTCCATCTTGCGTTCATTGGCTGCCTTCAATAATACTTCCAAGTAACAATTCTGAGCTTCTAGTTCTGTAATTCGGGATTTATACTGCTCTACATGTTGATCAACTTTTGTGCTTCCATTTCTGCTATTTTGTTCTCTAATTTCTACTTCTCCCTATCAAGGGCCATGTTTTATATCTTCAATATGTCCTGTTCCTCTCCTAGAATTTGGTAGTCCTGCTGAAGCTTCTCATAATCTGAAAGAGTTGCTTCATATTTTTTTTTTAACCCCTGGCCCACTCTTTCCTCCTTCCTTAAAACCTCCTTCATCTCTTCCATTTTACCCTTATACCGATCAAGGGTATCCATAAGCTTACCAATATTATGGGCATTTGCATGTGCAGTTACAATACCCATGGAGACCATTTGTTTCAGGTCTTCCTCTACATCCTTTACGATCGTCTTCTCGGTCACTATGGTGATCTCAGGTTGGACTCCCATTTTCAAATTCTTCTCTGTTCTCCACACAATGGACTTCCTTTTGGGATCAAAATATACATTTTCCAGGCATGCAACTTCATGTTGTTTGGATGGGTTAAATGGCACCAACCCCAATTCAACCATAGGGAAATGTCCTCCCATAAGTATACTGCCTGAAGTGGAAGGAAGATTCTCAGTGTTGTCCTGAGCAGGATCTTGTCCCTGATTTTCATTATCTAGCTCTTCCTGATCTTTCTTCCTTTGTTCTTCTATCACCTATTCCTAGTTTTGTGCTTCTTGTCCTGGATTTTGGGCTTCTTGAGCTATTTATTTTTCTAATTCTGCAATCTTCTCTTTTTTAGCTTCCTCTTTATTTCTCTGTTCCTCTTCCTTCTCTTTTATCGAAGCTTCTTATTTCTCCTTTTCTCATTGGGCTTCTTCAGCTAAAATTTTTCTTGCACCCTCTGCCAATCTTCGTGTAGTCTCTTCTTTTGCTTTTCTTGCAGCTTCTTCCTCCTATCCCTTTGGTTTTGGATTGCTGCTTGGTACAAGCTGTGAATGCAATAACACAGAAAATGTCCTAGTAATTACATTATTAAACAAACTCATGCAGTCGAAAAAATAATTATTTGGGCATCAAAACTCTAATACATTGTGCGAATCATGCAAGAAACAAGCTTAGCCATCTGTTATTTTACCATGTTCTCATCTCCCATCGGAAACAAGAAAACAGCCGTAGCTCGGCAGGTCAAAAAATTCTGGTTAACAAACCCTTGTAACACAGGCTAGCTCCACTGGGGCATATTTTATGTGTTCTAAACAACCTAAAAACTTAACCCACTTCTTTCCCTTAGTCCCGAAAAAACTCCAAAAACCCACAGGTAGCACGGTGGTGATGCCATAGGTTCAAAACACTAGGATCAACATCCCTTGGTGGGCAGATACAGTATAAAATCCAGAACTTAAAAGGCTTGCTTGAAATGACAAACCCGCATCTTCTACTATCGCAGGAAAGCGAGAAGCAGGTCGAATAGATGCCGGCAAAAAGCTCGGGCCTCTATATATTCATCATTAATGTCCAAGTCCGCAGGAAAAACACCTCCGAATAAAAACGGTGAAGCTCCATGGGAGCAGGTAAGGCGGCCACGGCAAGGTTAAAATCTTTAAATGAAAGTGGCTAACCCTAAAACATGGGGAGGGAGCTTTTTTTTAAACCCAAAACAACCCGTCTACCAATGTCTGAACGGCGTATAAAAAAATAACAGGTTTTCGCCCACATCAAACCACCAATCAAAAGGAATGTAAACGGAAACCTACCTAGCAGGAGAAAGACTTGACAACAGTCGAGGATGCTTGGTCCAGTGCGCCACATGAGCTCTAGATGGTGGTCTCACCAAACCACAATGGATGCTCCAAACGGAATCAAAATTGCAACTGACAGTTCTAAAATGCTTACGGTCAATCAAACAATGGTAAAAAACCCCTTTTCACCAACGAATATATAGATAGCCACGGGTAAACCCAATTCAAGTGGAAGGTAAGGTTTCTAAACCACACACTCGAGGTCAAAACGCCATTAGTGCCAAAACATAGCACATCATACGATAAAACTAAGTCAAGTTGAAAGTAGCCTCGACAATGACGGCTCAAATACCCCAACACAGCTGCTACTATCAGCTCAAAACCTAGCAAGACGCACGCCTTCTTTCGCGGCTTCAGCAGCCGAAACAACATTGGAAAGAACATTGAACGACAGTCGTCGTAGTGGCTCAAAGTTGACAATTCTCCCGATGAAGCAGACTCGGCTGAGGATCAGGAAGTCAAGAAAGACCACTTGTCGCAGTTGTGGCAAAGAAAAGAAAATTCATCCGACACAGGGGTTGCAAAATTAAAGGTAAGGATCGGGCGGGATAATAGAAAAAACGTTTGTTGTTGCAGCAGAGAGATAAAAAGTTGTCCAACACAGTGGGGTAGAAATATTGGAAAATTTTTCAACTTTCAACACAACATCCCACCCGCCATTGCAGCACGAAACCCAGGAAGCTTCCGATGCAGCGGAAAAAAATGACCCGATGGTGCTTTAAGAAAATCCTTCATTGTAGCAGTTTGAAGAATAGAATTCATCCACTGTTGCGGCTAAATTCTTGAAAAATTCTCTGCTACAGCGGCTCCAAAAAAAAAGTGAAGTGCAATAAAAACCAACTAATGTAGCATCTCCAAACTTGAAAAACCATCTGCTATAGCGGGTTAAATATGAAGATTCATCTGTTGCGGCGTACCAAAAGAAATTTCCCCCCTTAATGCAAAAAACCAATTTCCAAAATTTCCCCATGATAAGAAAAAGCCATGAATGATGGGCTTCAGATTTCAAATGTCCAAGTAGTAAAACTAAAACTATTAAAGGGGGGTCCTAAAAAATGCAAAAAAAATTGGGCAATAGTTGCAGCAGCAACAATTGAGGACTGGTTGGTGAACATAGATCTCGGGAAAAACTATCTTTTAAACCAAAAATTTCTTTAAGGTGTTTTGTTAGACCAACTCATCCCAAAATTTTAAGATTTCTTAAAGATGTCCAGACCTTTCTAGGGATGTAAGATTCAAAACTTTAACATTGATTATAGTCCACTAGGGTAGGGTAACC
Organism: Pseudotsuga menziesii; assembly: GCA_001517045.1. NCBI lineage: Eukaryota > Viridiplantae > Streptophyta > Pinopsida > Pinales > Pinaceae > Pseudotsuga > Pseudotsuga menziesii. The sequence goes on from LPNX010994188.1 coordinate 380,420, forward strand.
AGGTTTTCAAAGTCCCGGTAACTCTTCTGAGGCCAAAATATGGGGTTCATTTACCTCTGCATTCGGTTGCTTATAGCTAAGACACCACAGGATCATAACAGAGTATGGACAAACATATTTGTTTGTTCCTCATTCCCATTCCTTTTTCATTCTTTTGATGCTTTCAGACTTTTGTCTTTTTGAGTGTTCCTGGATTGCTCCTTTCATTTGAAACTTGGTTTAGTTTCTTCCATCCATGGTGTCTTTTTTTGTGAAAGATAATTTGTTTTTCAGCTCACGGATGGAGAGAACCTCTGAGCAATCTTATCATCTTATTTATTTTGTTTAGTATGTCTTTTTATGTATGCTTTCTTTCTGGGAAAATTTGACTCTTTTAAGCCTTTTAGCTTTTATTTGTGGTATGGGATCATTTTAAATACCATACACCTGTCCATTCTGCTTCCTTTATGTGGGTCCATTGTTGTTAGCTCCCTAGGACAGACTTTAATGTGAAGTGGATGGAGCCCCAAAATAGTATTCTAGACTCCTCTTACCTTAGTTGTTTAACAAGGTTTAAATAGGACTTCAATGTGTTCATAAGATAAGCTCCCTTCAAATAGTCTATCAAATTAAAGAATCTTATCATGATACATTTTTTTGATATAGGTAAATCCAATAAGCAGCTTTCTGGTCAAAAGATATTTATAGTTTTCCTAAATTCCAATGTCCCCCAAACGCCAAAAGTTTCGTCAGCTTATTTGAAAACTAAAATAAATCAATTGCAAAGAAAGCAAATCAACATAAATAAATCAAACCTAACTACGAAACATTGAAGCAAAAAAAGGTTTATTTATGTACATAAGACTCAAAAAGCATTAAGTAAAATAAGGTTTGACAACCAAACCATTGACTGGTAGATTCTCTTCCCACCCCTGCAAATCCTATAACTTGTATGTCGAGGGGCCTAGCTTTTCTGCAATGTGAAATGGGCCTATCCATAGATGTTGAAACTTAGTGTGCTTGCCCTTTTCGTCATGCGGGTGATACCACTTCAGAACCAAATCTCCTACTTGAAACTCTTTATTCCTGGACTTGTGCTTGTCAAACCATCTTTTCACAATCTCTTGTTGGTGCTTAAACCTTTCCTTGGACTTATCTAGACTCCTCTAATTTCAGCAAAGTATTGATTCGGGCTTGTAAAACCTCACTATTAGACCCTCTAGATGTTTGGGACAATTGAGAGGAAGGCAATCAAATATTGGGGGGTATGATAACTTCCTTTCCATAAACTAAGGTATTGGGTGACACGCCTAAGGAGTTCTTTGGTGTAACTCAATCATCCCAAAGTGCATTAGGAAGAGCTATATGCCAGCTTCTCTGGTTTTCTATGACTGTCTTCTTTAGAACTCTAGTGAGATTTTTATTAGTTGATTCAGCTAATCCGTTACCTTGGGGATAATAGTTAGCAAAATAATGTAACTTTATTCCTTTCTCATTAGCAAATGCAGTAAGTTTAACCGACGAAAAATATAATATCCCAAATTTTGGACCTAACACTTATAGGCATGTGCCTATTGATTATGATGATTATCTTGATGCTTTATTTTTATATTGGTTCGAAGACCCCACTGCATATGAACATGATGATTTGTTTTATATATTGGGCGTAAGCCAATTATTGATGATGATATATATATGCTTGTTTGTGTTGGGCGTGGACCCTGAAGCACATGATTGATGAGAAGTTTTGTGTTGAGCGGGAACCTCTGGAGCACTTGAGTGATTGATGATATGTGTTGAGCAAGGAGCTCTGGAGCACTTGAGTGATTGATGATTTGTGTTGAGTGAGGAACTCTAGAGCACATGATTACTTACCTTTGTGTTGAGCAAGAAGCTCTAGAACACATGAAAAGATAATTGGAATTGTTGGGCATAAGCCCTGGAGCCTTCCATGTTGATGTTGAGCCTAAGCTCTGGAGCATCGAATCCTTGGCCATTGTATCCCTAGGTGTATCGTACAAATACATCCTGGCATTAGTGTTGAGCGAAGAGCTCTGGGATTGTTCTAGGTTGTAACTCCCTGTTAAAGCATTGAGTATGGGCTCTGGTAAGCTCTAGGGGTTACTGAAAATAATTTAATAACTTCCGATCAGTGAAAACGAGTCAAGGAAAATATTGATCTCATCATACTTATTTATAAGTGATTAAATGAAATTTCAAATTTTTGTATTCTCATCAAGTACTGAATAATTACCACGTTATACGAGGGAAATCCAACATGCAAGGATGTTTAGAGTTGCCTAGCCTAGTACACCTAAATCATCTACCTACTTGACCTTAATGAAGAACTGCCATTAAGTCTAGGGATCATGTTATATGATGCCCAAAGATAAATGTTAACAAGTGTTATATTATTATGTACTTTATACATAGTATGTATAAAGAGTTAAATATATTTATAATAATTAATGATGAAAGAAAGAAATAAAAAGCTCCATTAATTATTATTTATTATGTAAAGATAATAAATAGTCCAAAACCTAAAAAGTCTAATTAGGAACTAGTATAAAGTTCCTAAGTTAAAATATTAATAATTACCCAAAGTAATTGAGAAAGGTTAAATCAAGAAACCAAGGTTTCTTGATTTAACTGTCCCTTTGACTGAAAAGTCTATCTATAAAGACTCAAGCCAAGGAAAGGCTTGGGGTTCTGATCTATCATTAGAGGAGTCATTTTTCTGCCTGTTTGCTCTCAAGTAATTCTTGGAGAACATTTTCTGGGAAGGAAAAAGGAGAACTGATCCAGATCTGATATACCATATAGGAAATCCTACCTTAGGAGCTCTAAGCTACTTGCATGTTGGAGTCCAGCTCGGGGGGATCCGGATTAAAACCAGGAACGGTTCAAAGTCATGGTTGGGTGGAACGTGGTAGTTCCCAAGTGATTTGGTAATCAAAAACAGAGTTCAGATCTGCCTTGAATTGTTAATGCTGTTTATTTGAGTGTGCAGGTTCAGCCATTAACAAAGCTTCAAGTTACAGGTATGAAGCCCTAGTATGTCTATTCTACTTTCCTAAAATAAATGCTAGCTATGTTAGATAAATGATTACTTTGCATTTCCTAACCTAATGTATATGTTTCTTTGTTTAAATCTGCTAGGGTTTGTATTTTAAAAATATTAACCCTAGGTTGTAAGTAATTTTCTATGCCAGGTTTATCCAAGGTGTAATTATTGGTTTACTTCTTTAAGTTTAATTTATTTACCAATGTTCATCAAGGGTTCTACACCCTAGTTTTAATTCTTGTATTAGTTTTACTGATGAAACCGGGTTATGTACAAACTAGGTTATTTCAGACCTAATGTTATGGTTCATTTAATATTTATATACTCTACTGACATATTTTGTTTGTCAGTAGAGACATGTTTTAGATTTAACTAGATTAATCTTAGAAATAAGTTTTGAATACATATATGTATAAACTTACAATCTAGATAACCTAAGGTACTATCTACAAACTGAACTACTATGTATATATATAAACATATATATACATCAAACATAAACAAATCAAAATGCTATCTATAATTATTCTACATTAAAATCTAAGATAAATAAACCATTAAAGACCTTTCAAGGTCTACACCATTAATTTTCTGGTAACTACTAAATCATTCCATTAAATAAAATCATCATAAATAAATGAATAAGAAGTATTGTGACCATTCTTTTGTTCCAAGATCCACGTCTCTGTTCCTACACTAAATCCACAGTTCTAATATTTAAAAATAAACAACATCGTAATCGCATGCACAAATCTTTTAAAGATCCCATCTAAATATCGCTCATAACTGTTACTTATAAAATAACCAAATAAAACATTTAAAACAAAATTAAAGAACTCTGTAATGTATAACAGAGGTCGTGGTATTGACCCCTGTGGGTTTACAAATCCAAGTTGTGGGCCTCAATAAAACAACCATAACATATATACATAAACAGTAACCAATTACATAACTCGGCGGTCATCCCATATAATGAATTAAACACCATATAAATTCATACACAGGAATCGTTCTCAATTATAAACCATATCGAAATCTCATTACAGACCAAAGTATTTACAAAGGTGAACAGGAATCGAATTCTATGGGAACCCAAACCCCAAATCACATCTATATTTAAATAATACGACTCATTACATCAACCACGAACATGATTCAAACCTTGTGGAGTATTGGTTTACAATAATCACGACCACGCTATACACAGGATATATGCCGGTTTAAAATAACAAATCAAATACATTTGCTATAGCGAGGTTGCAAGACCCTAGTTTCTACATCCACAATATAGCATGGCCTCGGCCACTATTTTAATTAAATACACAATCCATGTAAAAGGAAGTCTACAGCTATGAAAGCCATTGTGGGTTTGTACCCATGGCTCTGTCCCAATTCACCTTACATACTAATCAACGAAATAATAATAGTAATACAACCATTTGAAGCTATCGGAGCAACTATGGGAAAGGCTCATGCCACACACGGCATGGCCTTTACCCAACGCTGTCAAAATATTACAGTCAAGATCCAAATAAATCATTTATACACAGTCCATCAACGAAGGTGATTGCCTCTTTTAACCCATAGTAAATAATGCAGCATAAATTCCACCCACATACAGTAATGAAAAAACCATTTCCAATCTATAAACGCAGCATATCTTTACAGAGTAATTCCATTATTGCAATCAAGTCCACACAGCCATGCCAAGGGCTATGGCACCATTGCAAGCAATGGTGCATCCCATGGCTTATAAGCCCCAAATCCAAAGCAATGATTTACATAAACATAAACTTATACACAGAGCCTATAAGGGCATAAATTTCGCTTCATGGCTTAAATTCCTTAATATTATAAAACCCAAGTCTATTCATCACAAGCCTGAAGGAAAATTCGAAACCCCACAGTAAAAACCCCCAACCAAGCAACAAGTTGAAACACATTTCTGCCCATAAGGTCGAGAGGTGGCAAGCATAAGCTTGTTAACAGGCTTACCTTGCACCATATGATATTATCCTTTCCCAGACAATGAAGCTTGTTGAGTTATCCCGCCTTGCGCCAACCTGGGTACCTGCAACCACGAACGACGAAGGATGAGGAGCATGAACTATTGAAACCACATAATAAGTTATCAAACACGGCTATGAAATCAACAACACTTACCTTCGATGCCCTGGAGGTCGCCTCCATTTCCCCTGCGTAGAGCCAAGACCAAACCCCAAACAACCAAGCGAAATGACAAGTCTATCGTGAGCCAAGCCCTAAGCTTGGCCTGCCACGAAAACCAAGGTGCATTAATGGCACCAGCTGGTATCCATTATCAAGGCAAAAACCCATTTTGCCATATTTTGTTATCGTTGCAATAACGATAGTATCCATCCCCATCCAAGTCTTAAACCCCATTAGCATATGGTTCAACCATATGTTATATTCACCACCCCAATACTTAACATAGGTCTTAAAATATTACAAAGTTTCGTTTAAATGCATAGTTCGTACATGGCATGCACTAATCCAAAGTCAAAGCCATAAGGCATAAGTAATATAAGTAACATGTAAACCATAGGTTTAAAGCTTAAGACTTTGTCTCCCCTTTTTCATGATCGTCAAGCTTAAGAACCATGGCATACGAAGTATGCCATGGTAATATCTTTTGCCTATAATAAAATCCAAGTCTGATCTCGAGCCAAGTTATAACCTGCAAATAGAAACAGTAGGTTATGTTAATGTTTTAATAAAGTAAAAACATGAATTATAAATATATTGATTAGTAGAGATAACATAGATAAACTATCTAGGTTAAATAAATCAATAGAAATAGAGTTACCTTGATAACAAGTTGTGTCAGTAAAGGACCATATAACAAACAGTAGGTATGCTAATAACCACAATGTTTAGCGCTCGTTAAACCTCTGTCACTAAGTATAATCTGCATACGTAAATAGAAGAGGTGCCTTAGCTCGGAGAACCAAGGAAGCCTGCAGACAAGTAAATAATTTTACCTCTTAGACCGTCATGGGAGAACGAGTCCTGCCACTCTGCCCACTTTGTTTCCACAAACAAAGTTAAGTTAGGACTTTATAAATAACAAGTAAGACTATGCAGAAAGAACGAAGCATATAATAAAGTAACGACACATACACGACAAATGTATAATCATAAGAACTAAGTAGTAAACAACAGTATGGCATCCCAATTAAAATACAGCAATAAGTATAACTGAAAGAAGATGATAGAACGTAAGAACAACTTACAACCAAGCAGTGGTACAACTACTGTACGTTATATTCTGCAAGTGTAATAATGTTTCGTTTAGGTAGTTTTTACTAGCCTATAAAAAAAATTATTTTCAATTTTTGGGGACATTACAAAAAATAAGATGCATTATCAAAAACCAGAGAAATTGGAACCCCAAACCTGGTCATAATATGTTCTTGTAAGAAATCCATAATTGCATCTTCGTTTACTTTTCGTAACGGAATTGCTTCCACCCATTTGGTAAAATAATCTGTGGTCGTGAGGATGTACTTGTGTTGCAATGAATATTTTGGATTAATTTCTCCAATAATATCAATTCCCCATTGCTCGAATGGTTCAGAAATAACAACTAGTTGTAATGGCCCTGCTGCCTTTTCTTGTCTCCACCGCTCCTTTGGCATGAATCACAATTCCTTACGTAAGCATGTGTGTCCTTAAACAGAGTCAAACAATAGTACCTAGCCCTTAGAATCTTGTGTGTTGTAGTGTCTCCTGAAAAATGACCTCCAGCAAGGCCATCATGCAATTATTTAACGACTTTGGTAGCATCTTCTTGTTCCAAACATCTAACAAAAACTACATCATAGTTTTTTCTCAAAAGAACTCCATCAATTATCTTATATGACATTGAATTTAAGTGTAATGCTCTTCTTTGCTTGGAACTCCAGTGTTCAAGAAAGTATCCCTCTTGAAGATAGTCTACCAGGTCTCTGTACCAAGATTCTGGGCAGTAAATATGGGACACATATCAATCATGTGCAATTCAGCCTCATTCTCCCAATCATCATCTTCATTATCTTGACTTTCAGCCATTAGTTTACTAAGTCCTTGCCCTTTGATGATAGTTGTTGGTTTAAATTCCAAGTCATACTCCTGCAAGGTTGTCACCCAGTTTCCTCTTTTCTCCCGTAACTCTTTCTGCACGAAAAGAGTCTGTATTGTCGGGTGTGGAACAAATACTTTGGTTTTGTTCTTAAGTATGTATGGCCTAAACTATTTTACTGCCTTAAAAACTGCATATGCTTGTTTATCAATTGCAGGGTAATTCAACTCAGTGCCTTGTAAACCAGTGCTCATGAACGATATGGGGTACTCATCTCTCCCTTCTTCATTCTACATAAGCACTGCTGCTAGCGAGTTGTCTGAACCAAAAGTGTATAGAATGAAATCTTTCTCAAAATTAGGACTTTTGAAGGAAGGTGCATGGGCTATTGTTGTTTTAATTTTGTTGAATGTACTTTTCTCTAAGTTAGTCCATTTAAATTGAACACTTTGCTTGACCATCTATTGCAAAGGTTTGACTATTTGAGTAAAATCGGGCACAAACCTTCGCACAAAGTTTATTGTCCCCATGAAAGATTGCATACCTTTCTTATTATGGCGTAAAGAGATCTATGCTATAGCTTTAATCTTCTCTGGGTCTATGGATATCCATCTCTTAGAAATTATGTGACCCAAAATCTTTCCTTCTAATACAGCGAAGACACATCTCTTCAGATTTAAAGAAATGTCATATTTCCGACATTGATCAAAAATTTTCCTTAAATGAAAAATATGTTTTTCTCTTTTCTTGGAGAAAACTATAACATCATCCAAATAAACCACCACGTTGTGCCCAATTAAACCACGGAAAGCTATGTCCATCGCCCTTTGGAATGTTCCTCCAGTGTTAATAATACCAAAAGACATCCTTCTATACGCAAAAGTTCCCCATTTATTTCTAAAAGTGGTTTTCAGTTGATCTTGTTTTGCTACCAACACCTAGTTGTAGCCTGAGAATCCATCTAGCAGAGAGAACAACTCGAAGCTCGAGACTATCTGCAATATCTACTCCATGGGCGGGACTGGGTAGTTATCTTTTTCCAAGGCACGATTTAGATTCCTGGAATCTACACCAAGTCTAATTTCATGAGACTTCTTTCTCACTGGTACCAAATTTGCAACCCATTTCGAGTGTCTAACTCTAAATATAATCTTGGCATCAAGGAACTTCTTTACTTCATTCTGGATCAAGGGTTCTAATTTAGGATGCGTCTTCCTCAAGGGCTGCTGAAACAGTTTGACTCTCGCCTTAATTGGAACTACATGTTGTATAATGTGGGTGTCGTAAGTCTTAATATCTTCATATGTCCAAGCAAAGACATACTTATATTGTTTAAACAAGATAATGAATTTGCTTCTTTCCACTAGTGAGCAGCACTTTCCCAAGTTTACATATTTGGGTTCCAGATTCAACAGCTCAAATTGCATAGATGAACTGTGTGTTTTGACATTGACTGGCTTTCTGAACTTGTTATTTAGATCAAACATTCCTTCCAAATTTCTAAACCCTTTTGGTATGAAGTTCCCATTTTGGATATTTGCTTGATGTTCCTCATCATCAATTACAGACTCTTTGAAATTCTCATCATTAGTTAGAAACTCTAAGATTTGTGGATCGTCATCAAACACTCTCAGATTGCTGATGTTGTCTGGTACAACAAGCCTGAAAATCAATTCAATTCTAAATCTATTATTAGTAGGAACAAGCCTTGCAGCTGAAGTAGCTAACAAGTCAGCTACTGCAATTTTCAGCCTAGGAATTGAATCAATATTAAATGCATCAAAATTTGCTAGGAGGTCCCAAACTTGGCTTTGATATCCTTTTAAATGCGATGATAAACAATGAATTGTATTTCGCACCTATTTAACGATAATTTCAGGAATCACCATAAACCTTTAAATTATTTACTTTGAACTCAATTGCCTTTTTTAAGCCTTGGAGTAATGCTTCATACTCGGCTATGTTATTGGTACATTCAAATTGTAATATACAAGAAATAAAATGTTTATTGTTTTTTGTATCAATCAGGATACAGTCGGCTCCTAATCCTTCCTGAGTTTTTGAACCATCAAATTATAAAACCCAAAACCTATCTATTAATTCTACTGTACTAATGCTAATTTCTACATCTGAGACTAAGTTAACTATGTTACAGTTAAATTTTATCATCCCACAAAAAATGAAGGAGCTCAGGTTGTGTATCTGATGCATTGTTGGCTTCTTCCGCTTGGTAATTTCCTGGTTCAAGTTCAATAAAATAGTTTCCCAAAACCAAATGTGAAAAATTTACCGGTTCATTCTTCCCTTCTAGCTGCGTCACATTATACTTCATATGTGGTTCTCTTAATACTTCAATCTAATTCTGGAAATTGTTATAAGGAAACCATAAATGTGACCATTAAATAGCAAAATATCCATCTAGTTTTGCAGAACAATCCCTACTCAGAATTAGGCCATAAGCCTCGGGTATATCCACTACCATAATGTCTATAAATTGGCACGCTCTTTTGTCTGCAGCTAATCGTATTAATACATCATTCATTTCTCCCACTACCTTCACTGTTGTTCTATCCAATTGTATGATTTTTCTTGTAGAAGGTGTGGGTTTCCCATTTATCCTTTTACAGACTGAAAGAGGCATAACATTTGCAGCTGCTCCAGAGTCTACCAAAAAGTTGTGTACATTATGATTAAAAATCTCGAAAGAAAGTAAAAATGGTAGTGTTCTAGATACAGATTTTCCCCCTATACTTTCCTCACTGATTTTTTCCTCATACTGAATGTCATCTTGGGGTTTATTTACAGGTGCATCAAAGGCTTCCAACAGCTTATTTCTCTGTTGTGGTAAATTACACATTTCAAACAAAGAAATATGTGTCTTAGTCTTCTTGATATCCTCTATTATATCATACCCCATCTCACACTCCGTTGAACTTTTCTTGACACTTTCTGCCTTATTTTCTGTAGCCTTTACCGGTTTACTCATTATGGGGGCATTCTTCCTTGTTATGACCAAATCAGGTATAGGTGGAGTTTGAGTGTTATTTCTCATTTTCGTCATATTCTCCTGAATTTTCTTAATCTTGGGAAATAATGTATTATCCTCAATCAGTGGTCCCTTGCTTCTCATTGTAACATTTACAGCTGACAGTTGTATTTCCTTAGTAGGTTCTTCATTCTCTAACCCCAACATGGGTGCAAAAACCCATAAAACCATGGCGGTTTCCTTTGGTGCATCCTCCGGTCCATGCGCCTTTTCTTCTTCGACCACAGTTTATGTTAATTTAGAATCTAGCAACTGATTCATAACCAAAGTCATGGGGTTAATCCACTGTGGGAAGTTCCTTTCAGAGTGAGTTTGTTGATGAAATGTGCAAAAAAATTCCATTCCAACTTTAGTTAAATTCATAGCAGATGGATTGTGCGTCGGTGGTTGGGATGGACCACTTTCATCTCTTCTCTTGTAATAAGGCTTGAATTGTTTCTTGGATTCCTTTTCTTTCTCCATGTCCACAATTTTGTTGCATAACTTATGTACCATTTTGACCACATTTTCTAATTCATGGGAATGTTCATCCTTGGGCCTTGTCAACAACAAACGTTTCTTGCCACCGAAATTTCTTACCTTTGGCTCCGCAGAATATTTATTTATACTTTTGAGTTCAACTTCTATTTTTACAGCCTCCTCATAAGTTTCCACCAAGGAAGGCCTTACTGATCTTTTAACAAACATTGCTATGTTAGGGCCAAGGGATGAAGTGTAATATTCAATTAAAGTCTCTTCGGCAGGATTTATGGCAACGCTGAAGTTATTTAAATGTGCAGCAAATATTTGACTAAAGTCTTGCACTTTCTCTTTCTTTTCCTTCCTTAGAGCAAGTAATTCCTTCATTAATGCAGCAGTAGTTCTTTGGCTGCCAAACTTGTCCTTAAACAACCTTTCAAAAGTATTACAATCTATGATTGAATTTTCCTGTAAGCCAAAATACCATGATGTTGCTTTACCCTTAAGAGTGTGCGGAAATAGTATGCATACTACATCTTCATGATCTACCGCCAAACCTTCTAAGGCCAAGAAAAAACTCTATAGGTGATCATCTACATGAATGCCTTCTCCTAGATCAAATTTAGGTAATCACTTTTCAGGATTCTGAGGCAAAGCATGCAATGGAGGAGCCAGGTTAAGTGGTGTTATAGCTCTCCAAGCTAGTGGTGGATTAGGCTTATTTGTGTTCAGATTTGGAGGTATATTTTCAGCCATGATTCGTGGAGGAGATCGACGTGGGGATTGAAAAGGAGATTGAAAAGGTGAACAGTATGGAGATTCAGATCCCAATTGATTAAGAGGTTGGTCAATTTCCTGTAACAATAAGTTCACTAATTCTTCCAAGTTTCCTACTGAGACTTAATCTTATGTGTAAGTGGGTATCCTTCTAGAAGCTCCCCTTCTTGGTAATTCGGGGATTGTCTGCAACCCCCTGATATTTCTTGCATATGATCTTGTGTGTCTTCTGAAATGATCAACTAATTCAAAAGGAACCTCATAAAGGTGCTCAGCAGTTTCAGGGTTTATTCTTTCTTCAGAAAAAAAAACTAGTTTTAGGGTTGTTACCGGTGGAATAGTTTCCGTCAAACGAGTTTCCTTTTCCAGCCATGCACTGGACGCCCTCCTTCTAGCGCCAAAAACTATTGATGCCTAGAAAATCCTAGGTACCGGCAGTAGGGATTCTCCCCAATAATCGTTCCCAATTAAATCAATTATCTTTTGGTGTGGGGAATCCGTCCGGTAGAATTAAATGAAGGTTTAAATCTATTTTATTGGTTGCGGCCCAGTCCACCATTTATGTGTGTTTTTTTTATGTTTTTATAAATGATATGCAAGTGCCTAGATTAAATGCAAATGACCAGGGAACAAAGGTCTCACAATGTGATGCATAGGTTCTTACCTTCCGTCTTATCCCCTTTGTTCCTAAATCACCAAAAGCAAAGAACAAATGATCTAATATACTCTATCTAACTTATCCCCGGGGAGCAAGATTACTATTTATATGAGTAATGTATTGTACTTCGTGCACAAATAATTTTACAGGTAGCTGATAAATTCAGAATACATAAATACAGCAAAAAAGATAACATAGAGATAGCTCAGTGTTGTTTAAAACATTCACTACTCATTTAATGCATAAGATTCATGACATGGAAATGAAATCATTCACAACATAGAAATAGTTTAGCAATTAGAATGATCTCACAGATTTGCATAGCAAGCCAAAACAGAAATAGTTCTTGTATTCTGTAATCTAAACAGCATGCATTTGAAACTCAGGCAGCCCCTTCTCCAGCAAAATTCAATCATCTTTATTATAACAAGAAATAGTTCTTCTTAAAAAAAAGAATTCTCATATGGGATCTATAAAAAGTCCCTTTCCTATTCGACTCTACCTATATTTATACATTTCAAAAATGACTTTTGGTCTCCCTACCCCTTGGGTTTCCTCAACTTTCGGCTACAAAAATATTTGTCTTCTAGTATGTCCACTAATAACATAAGATAAATACAAAATATTACAATTTTATTTCCAAGTGTAGATGGGACAAAACCACTCAAGTGGGCCCATTCAACTCATTTATGCACTGTTTCCACGCCATAGCGTCTGAAGCAATGATTCCAAAATATGTTGGCTCTAAGAATCTAAACGTGACCTCATGTTTAGACATTTGAGTCTTTATATCAACCACCCTTGGTGGGGTTACTTGGAGCTAATCTTCCAAAAGGCGATTACTCACTGCAGCTTGAGCAAACCTACTTTAAATCACCTTTTCATTTAATCCTTTAATCAGTTGTATGCTCAGTTCATCTTCTTGCAGTCTCTCATGCAGTTGCTTCAAATGTTCTTCATGTACTGGAAACTCCTGAAGTCTTTTTGCTGAAGATGTTTGGCATTTATTGTGAGTTACGAGCACCTTCTTATGGAACTCACCGCATTTGTCTGATGTCTTCTCGACTGCATCTATCAGTCTCTTGACAGCTCTGTTACTGAAATTGATGAGATCATACTTGAGTTGCAACCTTTCTGGACTCTTCACAGGTGCATTTTCAAGGGGTTCCTTATTTTCCTCCAACCAGGTCATCTGTCCTTGTATGGTCTCTGCAATGTCATGGGTCTTGTCTTTGAATTCAGTAGCTATGACTGAAATCTTCTGTAGTCTAGCTTCCACTTCCTTGATTTTGAAGACTTCTTCTGCAAGATTAACTTGTACATGATATATTTTTTCTCTAAGTAGGAGAGCATGCTCTCTCAAAGGTGTTATGTCCATCTTGCATTCATTGGCTGCCTTCAATAATACTTCCGATGAACTATTCTAAGATTCTAGTTGCATAATTCGAGATTTATACTACTCTACCTGATGATCAACTGTGGATTTTTGTGCTTCCATTTCTGCCATTTTGTTCTCTAATTTCTACTTCTCCCTATCAAGGGTCATGTTTGATATCTTCAACGTGTCTCGTTCCTCTCCTAGAATTTGGTAGTCTTGCTGAAGCTTCTCATAATCTGAAAGAGTGGATTCATATTTTCTTTTTGACTCCCAACCCACTCTCTCCTCCTTCCTTAAAACCTCCTTCATCTCTTCCATTTTACCCTTATACCGATCTAGGGTCTCCGTAAGATTACCAATATTATGGGAATTTGCATGTGCAGTTGCAATACCCATGGAGGCCATTTGCTTCGGGTCTTCCTCTACATCATTTACGATCGTCTTCTTGTCACTGTGGCGATCTCGGGTTGGACTCCCATTTTCAAAGTCTTCTCTGTTCTGCACACAATGGACTTCCTTTTGGGATCAAAATATACATTTTCCAGACATGCAACTTCATGTTGTTTGGATGGGGTAAATATTAGAATTTGAATTCCATTAATATCTTCATGCAGAGAGTTCTGATAATGTTGCATCAATTGAATGGAGAATGAACATACAAACTAAGCAAAATAAACCACACAGGAAATGAATAAGTATTGCTCAGGAATTTATAGTATATTCATCATAATAATATCCAGTGTACAATGTAGTTTACATAGGTAGAATTCGAATGCATGAGTAATGAATTCAAATCCTCCAAGTGGATAAGACTGTATCTAACTAAATCTCTAACTCAAGGTCTCCCAATCAATATCAGAGTCCAAATAGACAATTCCCCGATGACCAATAACTCCAACAAGCAGTAACAACTAGTTAACTCAATGCAACTGAGAGTGAGGTAGGTAGGAAAAGCGCTCCTCCCCATGCAACCATGCATTATCCATGCATTAGTAGCACTAGCCTAACTGACTGTGAAGTAACTGATTGTAACTAAGGGCTAACTAAGACTTACTAGTGCTAACGTCAACTGACTGAAGTAGGTTGGTGCCGGGAGTCCCGGTGGCTCTTAAAATGTAGGGATTGGTCTAGGAGGCGCCCTAACCGATGCATGTACATGCAGTAGGTGGAAGTTAACCTCTAGTAGTGTCACCCACACTTCAATGACTGGTACATGTGACCCCATTGGGCCATGTGGACCCAATTGCACTAGTGCACCCATTTAATTAATTTAAGTTCCTAAGTTAGACTAATTAATCTAATAGAAAGTATGAACAATGGAGGATTAATAATCCTAACACCCCCCCTGAATCCTAACTTGGACAATTGTGGGCCCTGGTAACAAGACCATAGGTCACCCAATATACAATCTAAGAGACATAATACAAATGAGGGAGGAAAACCTCTTGGGAAAAAACCCCTCAAGATAGGAACTGAAAATCAAGCCTTAATGCCTAAAAGAGACCTGAGAAAGGAAAATCTCTTTTCAGTAAAAGACTTGGTAAAAATATCTGCAATCTGATCCTCTTTCGGACAGTAGTGCAGTTTGATGGTTTTGTCATGCACCAGTTCTTGAATGTAGTGCGTGTGAAATTCTATGTGCTCTGTCATTTGCTTCTGAACAGGATCACTGGAGATCTTGATTGTACTCTGGTTGTCACAATAAAGATCTATTGTAGGTGAAGTCTGAATCCTGAACTATGTCAAGATGCCATGCATCCAAACTACCTGAATAGTTGCATTCACAGCTCCCTGATACTCTGCTTCCACTGAAGAAAGTTCAAAGTCTGCTTGCTTCATGCTAGACCAAAAAATTGGTCCAGATCCAATCATGAATACAAAACCTGAGGTGTAGGATTTCCTATCATTTCCATCTCCTTCCCAGTCTGAGTCTGTAAATCCTATGAGATCGAGCTGTGCTCCAGTAGCATAGTGGATCCCATAATCAATGTTACCCTGCACATAGTGCAAGATCCTCTTTGTTTCCTTCCAGTGCAGCTCATGTGGCTCCTGCATATATATTGCAGCGGCACCCACAGCATAGGATATGTCTGGTCTCGAACGAGTGAGATACAAAAGGCTTCCAATGATATGTCTGTAGAGAGTGTTTTCTACCAAAGGTGTGGAATCACCTTCTTCAAGCCTGATACCTGATAAGAAAGGGCAGGGGGATGCCTTGCAATCCTCCATGTGGAACCTCTTAAGCATATATGATGAATACATGGATTCTGAGTTCATGATTCCTGAAGTCTTTTGACTTACTTCGAGACCAATGAACTATCTTAACAGTCCTAAGTAAGTTGTAGCAAATGCTTTATTAAGAGCAGACTTGATGCTGCTCAATCCAGCAGCAGAGCTGCTAGTGATGAGTAATTCATCCACATACAATACAACTAGAAGCAAGAACCCCTCCTTCTTCTTCATGTAGACATTACAATCAAACCTTTCAAACTTCTGAGAGATGAGGAAAGAATCTATCTTGGAGTACCATGCCCTTGGGGCTTGTTTGAGTCCATACAGTGATTTCCTCAGTCTACAGACTAAGGAAGGATCATAAATAAACCCCTCAGGTTGTTTCATATAGATCTCCTCCTCCAAATATCCATGGAGGAAGGCACTCTTCACATCCATGTGGTGTACTTCCCATCTCTTGGAAGCAATAATGGCTAATACTAGCTTGATAGAGTCCATTCTAGCTACTGGAGCGAATGTCTCATTGTAGTCCAAGACATGGACCTGAGAATACCCTTTTGCCACCAATCGAGCCTTGTAATTGGTTATGGTCCCGCCAACAGCTATTTTTGTTTTATAGATCCATTTGCACTGTACCAGCTTCCTTCCTAGAGGTAAGGGGACAAGTTCCCAGGTTTGGTTGTCATGTAGCGAATCAAAATCCTCGTCCATGGTTGCCTGCCAACTAGGATCATGGAAAGCATCCCTTAAGGATTGAGGATCTGACCCAAGCATCATAAAACACCTCTAAGCAAGAAGAGGATATGTGTGATACAATGTTGCACTCTCCTTCTGATACTGGGACCTCGTTCTTCTTTTGTCATCTAGATCCCCAACACCATCTCCAACTACTTCTATGAGCTGCTTGGGCCATTTAGGCTACTAAAATGAGGTAGATGTTGGATCTAGATCTAAATCCCTTTGAGTTGTAAGCTCAATGTCTGGATCAAAATGGGATGACTCCTCTTCTGAATCTGAATCAGAAATGTCAGGATTTAAAACTGAAATTGCAATAGGAAGTGAAGGAATTTTTATACCTTCATCACCTTCAAATGGAAGTTGTGATGATGTTGGAACTAAGAATGGCATGAAGTGAGAGAAATATTATTCCTTGGAGGCATGATCAACAATCCCTTTCACTACAATCTCCCCAATTGAGATATTTGTGATCTCTACTGAGTCAGGTCCAAATAATGCTTGCTTTGGAAAGCCATTATGGGTCATATGATAAATAGATAACAAATTAGCTGCAAGTGAGGGCACATATAGGACATCTCTCAACACACCATGCTTCGCTCTGATGGTGCCCTTCCCTACTGTTGGTCTTTGGGAATCATCTCCCACATGAATAGTGGGCCCTTCTTTGACACTGAGAGAGGAGAAGATATCCTTGGAGGCAACCATGTGGTTGGAGGCTCCAAAATCAATCAAATAGGTTGTAGACCGAGGTAGTCCTACTTTCAAAGCATGACATCTTTCTTGTCCATTATCAGACTGTTTTTCTCTTCGAATGTTATGTTTCTTGAGAAGAGCAGACATTTAATCAAGTTCCTTCCTCATACAATGATCTTCAAGTTGATACCCTTTTTCACAGTAGGGACATAATGTTTTCCCAAATTTCTTCTTCTTAGAGTTGGAGGCCCTTTCAGAAGCTTGTTGATTTTGTTTAGGCTTCGAATCAGCTACCTTTGGCTCCTTCTTCTTTGATTTCCCCTTTGCTTGCACTTTAGAAGAGTTAGTAACCAATAAATCTTGATCTTTGGAGGTCTGGATGACTCCCATTCGAATCAATTTGTTTTGCTCTTTCATTAAGGATTCATAGAATGAATCTAAAGAAGCAAGTTTCCAATCAGGAAAGCTTTCCTGCTTGGAATGAAACATAGAGACATAGACAAAGTACTCAGGACCTAGTTTGTTGAGTATGGAAAGGACATTCTGCTCATCCTTCCATTCTATCTCGCACTGTCTGCATTGTAGCACTAAAGACTTGAATTTGGAGAATAATTGCTCAATAGTCTCGAAACTGCTGGGATGTAAAGATACCAACTCATTCTCCAGAATGTGTCCCTGAAGCTCATCTTGTTTGTTAAACAAGCTATCAAGCTTCTCTCAGGATTCTCTGGGAGTCCTCAATCCTTCTAGATGAAAGAGGAGATCTCTGGAAATATAAGTACATAAGTACCCGAATGCTTCATCATAATGGATTAGGAACTTTTTCTGCTCTACCAGCTGATGAGGCTCAGCCTCCCATCCATGTATGATCCTATGGTATTCATACTTACGCAATGCCATCCGCATATCAATCCTCCAATCAAGGTAATTGGAAGTTGTGAGGATCTGTGGCTCAGGAGATTGAGAACTCAAAATTGCTCCGACAGGGAGACTGCAAATACTTCTTTCAAGCTACGTAGCACCTGTCAATTTCACTGCAAATAACACTAAAACATATGAACTGTTAGAATCATTCTTTTCTTCTAGACATGAACATGTTTTCAGGGTCCATCACACCCTCTCCGCTGCTTTGAATGAATCCAGAGATATCAAATTTTCATAGGGGACTTTTGTGGAAACCCAACTGCTTCTAATGTTCTATGAGGAGAAACAAGCATGAAACCTGCCTAAGAAGGCTTTGATACCATATTAGAATTTGAATGCCATTAAGATATTCAAGTAGAGAGTTCTTATAATGTTGCAACAATTGAATGGAGAATGAACATACAAACTAAGAAAAACAAACCACACAGGAAATGGACAAGTATTGCTCAGGAATTTATAGTATATTCATCATAATAATATCCGGTGTACAATGTAGTTTACATAGGTAGAATTCGAATGCATGAGTAATGAATTCGAATCCTCCAAGTGGATAAGACTGTATCTAACTGAATCTCTAACTCAATGTCTCCCAACCAATATCGAAGTCCAAATAGACAACTCCTCGATGACCAATAACTCCAACAAGCAGTAACAACTAGTTAACTCAATGCAACAGAGAGTGAGACAGGTAGGAAAATCACTACTCCCCATGCAACCATGAATTATCCATGCATTATTAGTGCTATTCTAACTGACTGTGAAGTATCTGATTGTAACTGAGGGCTAACTAACACTAACCAGTGCTAACACCAACTGACTGAAGTAGGTTGGTGTCTGGAGTCCCAGTGGCTCCTAAAATGTAGGGATTGGTCTAGGAGGCACCCTAAATGATGCATGCACAAGCAGTAAGTGGCAGTTAACCTCTAGTAGTGACTCCCACACTTCAATGACTGGTACATGTGGCCCCATTGGTCCATGTGGACCCAATTGCACTAGTGGACCCATTTAATTAATTTATATTCCTAAGTTAGACTAATTAATCTAATAGAAAGTATGAACAAGGGAGGATTAATAATCCTAACAGTAAATGGCACCGACCCTAAATCAACCATAGGGAGATGTCCTCCATTAAGTATACTTCCTGAAGTGGAAGGAAGATTCTTAGTGCTATCCTGAGCAGGATCTTGTCCCTGATTTTCATTATCTAGCTCTTCATGATCTTTCTTCCTTTGTTCTTTTGTCACCTTCCCCTGGTTTTGTGCTTCTTGTCCTAGATTTTAGAATTCTTGAGCTATTGCTTTTTCCAATTCTGCAATCTTCTCTTTTATAGCTTCCTCTTCCTTCTCTTTTATGGAAGCTTCTTCTTCCTCCTTTTCTTGATGGGCTTCTTCAGCTAAAATTTGTCTTGCACCCTCTGTCGGTCTTCATGCAGTCTCTTCTTTTGCTTTTCTTGCAACTTCTTCTTCCTGTCCCTTTGGTTTTGGATTGCTGCTTGGTACAAGTTGTGACTGCAATAACACATAAAATTTATTAGTATTTACATTATTAAACAAACTCATGCAGTCGAAAAAATAATGATTTCGGCATCAAAACATTAATACATTGTGAAAATCATGCAAGAAACAAGCTTAGCCATCCGTTATTTTACCACGTTCTCCTCGCCCATCAGAAACAAGAAAAGATTCGTAGCTCGACAGGTCAAAAAAATCTTGTTAACAAACCCTTGTAACACAGGAGAGCTCGACTAGGGCATATTCTATGTGTTCTGAACAACCTAAAACCTTAACCCACTTCTTGCCCTCGGTCCCGAAAAAAAATCTAAAAACCCATAGGTAGCACGGCGATGATGCCCTAGGTTCAAAACACTAGGATCAACATCCTTCGACGAGGAGATACAGTATAAAAGCCAGAACCTAAAAGGCTTGCTTGAAACAACAAACCCGCATCCTCTACTACCGCACGAAGGCGAGAACCAGGTCAGATCCATGCCTGCGAAAATCTCGGGCCTCTAGATATTCATCATTAGCCTCCGAATAAAAATGGTGAAGCTCCATGGGAGCAGGTAAGGTGACCACGACAAGGTTAAAATCTTTAAAGGAAAGCGGGTAACCCTAAAACGTAGGGAGGGAGGTTTTTTTTTTTAACCCAAAACAACCCATCTACCAACCTCTGCATGACGTATAAAAAATCGACAGGTTTCCGCCCACATCAAGCCGCCAATCAAAAGGAAGGTAAATGGAAGCCTACCTAGCAAGAGAAAGGCTTGACAACAATCGTGGATGCTTGGTCCAACGCGCCATGTGAGCTCCATATGGCGGTCTCACCAAACCACAATGGATGCTCCAAACTGAATCAAAATCGCAACTAACAGTTCTAAAATGCTTGCAGTCAATCAAACAATGGTAAAAAACCCCTTTTCACCGGTGAATATATAGATAACCACAGGTAAAACCAATTAAAGCAGTAGGTAAGGGTTTTAAGCCGCACGCGCGAGGTCAAAACGCCGTTAGCACCAAAACATAGCGCATTGGATGATCAAACTAAGTCAATTTGAAAGTAGCCCTGACAACGGCGGCTCAAATATCCCAACACAGACGCTACTATCATCTCAAAACCTGGAAAGACGCCTGCCTTCTTCCGCGGCTTTAGCAACCAAAACAACATTGGAAAGAACATTGAACGACAGCTATCGTAGCGGCTCAAAGTTGACAATTCTCCCGATGAAGCGGGCTTGGCTTAGGATCGGGCGGTCGAGAAAGAGCACTTCCTGTCGTTGCAACAAAGAAAAGAAAATTCATCTGATGCAGTGGGTCGCAAAATTAAAGGTAAGGATCGGGTGGGAAAGAGAAAAAAAGCTCGTCGTTGCGGCAGAGAGATAAAAAGTTGTCTGAAACATCGGGGTAGAAATATTGGAAAAAGTTCTGACTTTGAACACAACATCCCCCCCGTTGTTGCAACACGAACCCCATGAAGCTTTCGATGCAGTGGAGAAAAATGATCCAATGGCACTTTAAGAAAATCCTCTACTGTAGCGGTTTGAAGAACAAAATTCATCGATTGTTGCAGCTAGATTCTCAAAAAAGCCTCCGCTACGACAGCTCCAAAAAAACAAGCGAAGCGCAATAAAAACCAACCGCTGTAGCGGCTCCAAACTTGAAAAATCATCCGCTATAGTGGGTTAAATATGAAGATTCATCTGTTGCGACTGACCAAAAGAAATTTTCTTCCTTAATGCAAAAAACCGATGTCCTGAATTTCCCCATGATAAAAACAAGCCATGAATGATGAGCTTTAGATTTCAAATGTCCAAGTAGTACAACTAAAACTATTAAAGGGGGGTCTTAAAAAATGCAAAATATTTTGAGGTAATAGTTGCAGTAGCAACAGGACTAGAACTAGAGAAGAATTGACGGGAATTGAGGATGACCACCCTGACACAAATCTCTTTAGAAGAGAAACATCCACGATAGAACTAGCCCACATAGTAAGATTCTTACAGATAAAAACAACTTCAGTTGATATACTAGAGAAAAATGAAAGATATAAGAAATGAAGGTTGCTCCCTTTACAATAGTCAATGGATACCTATACAAGAGTGGGATTGATGATATCGTTAAAAGAGGTGTACTTGAGCAAGAAATGAAGTACATCATTGATGAAGAACATGCAGGACTAGTCAAAGGCCACTATCATGCTGACACCATAGTAAGAAAATAATTTTAGGCTAGATTATGGTATCCCACCCTTCATAAGGATTGTTAAACATCAGTTATTCAGCATGAAAATTTTTAACGACTCAGTCCACCACTCACGCATGAGGGAATGGCATTAGTATCAATATATCCCAACCTATCTTTGAGATATGTGTAATCGACTTTATAGGACCATTTCCTAAACAAGGAAGAAAGATAGGGGAAATGTATATTGTCAAAGGAGTATAACATTTATCAAAATGGGCAGATGCTAAACCAATCGAAACATGCATAAAGGAAATGATTGCAAAGTTTATCTATGAGAATACAATTACAAGATTTGGATGTCCCCTCATATTGATAAGTGATAGGTGAACACATTCTATAAACAAAACAATTTAAATTTTACTAAAAGAATTCATGATCAATCACCATAATAGCAATTCCTACCATCCTCATTCCAACATAACAATTTATTATTTTAACAAAACATTATTTTAACAAAACATTAATAAAAGGACTAACAAAAAAATTGTGACAGTAGCTTAGATGACTAAGATGATAATATTTTTTCGTTACCATGTGCATACAAAACAATGTATTGGAAGTCAACGAAACAAACAACATTTTAACTGGTATATGGATAAGAAGTAGTTATCACAAATTCAATAACAAGAAAATACTTGATGAAAAAACAATATCTAGCAATTCATTTATATGGAAGACTCGTTCATAGCCACTAACAAGATTATAGATAAGCTCAAGGTCGTTTACTCATAAGTGAACATTAAACCATCATTACTTGGTTCTTGTATGAAGAAAGAAGCTTATTTATTGAACATGATCATCATCATAGTCATAGAAGTTGTCTTTCCAAATAACATTGAAAATAATTAATCTAGGTTGGATTGACACTTCAATAATAGAATAGTTATGTTAAGCATTTAGAAGCTCATATCTTCTCATTTCTACAACCATGAAAATATTAGAGACGTAATATTAATTGAAAGCATGCAAGCAATAATGAAAATGTGGCATTTTCTAGATTATGCTTTGAGAACCATACCTTTTGAAGTGAAAATCAATATAACAAACATAAATACACTTATAATAATAAAACAATAAGAATATTAACCATAATATAAATAACCAAAAGTCACATAAAATGCTTGTATATTAAAACTATTAAATGTAATGTCACATGCTACTATGACATCAACCATGTTAATCATATTAAATATTCAATATATTATGTTTAGCTTCTATAGATTTCATTGTTGCCTTATTTATTTTGAATATTCCATATAGTGTAAATAAGAGTCATGTGGTGGCAATGTCCCTGACACTTCCATTGCCACGAATTGTTGCAATTGAGAAATTGGAGGTGTGTCCTACTCATCTCGAGGAAACTCAAAACCAATGCAAAGATGAAAACTAAAAAATTCTTTGAAAATAAGCATCAAAAGTATCACTATGTGTTCAATATTGAATTCATGATTTAGTTTTGGAGATAATTGCATCTCGCTTTACTTGGAGAAAGAGATACCGTTGGAAAAGCTAAAAATCATAAGCAAAAAATGATCACAAGTTGTTTCATCAAAACATGGAAAAACTTCTCATACATCCAAAAATGTGATCATAGCATGGTGCTCCTAGACATGGAAACAGGCCCTTGTCTCTATTTGCTATTAGTGACTATTTATTAAAATAGCTAACTTAGAAAATAACTCTAGAGACAACTCAACTCAATAAAGTAAAATAAAAATAAACAACCACTCTATACTATACTATGAATTAGAAGCATACAACAAGAGAAAACCATAAGTAATAAGAGCCATGGGGACATTGCCACTTGTTTTAGATAGTTGGGAGCAATGTTTATTTGAATTGATATTAGTTTGATAGCATGAAGCAATCTACGCGGGAGAGCAGGAATAATATGAGAAAATTGCAACAATAATATATCTATTATAATTCTAACATAGAGCATTGGAATAGTAAAGAATGTTTTGGCGACTTTGAGTAGTGCATTCATCTATGTGTACATACCAACAAATCCATTCGAGATAGATGGATAGAATCCTATGGTCGAGTCTCTATACTAACAATTCACAAACACAAGGAAAGAGGAAGTAACCCACCATCTAGCTTACTGACATGAATCTCCATGTCTCGCTTCTTAATAATGAAGTAAATATTGAACAAAAAGTGATCAAGACACTTTCTCCAACAATAGCCTTGATAATTGTGTTTGTTTGCATATTAGACCAACTCACTTGGTCTAGTGTCGATTGAACCTTGGAGTTACTTGCACCCTGTCATGACCTCCTACCCCCTATCGAGCTACCATAACTCTAGAATGTACTAAAACATGAAACAAAGTAGCAATATGAAAGTGAAATAGGTTTGAGACTCAACAGTGATGGTGGAAGTGCATGCATCCTATGTAAGGTTTGTCATTACACCAAAACCTACATATTTTTTTCACATGGAAACATGCACGAAAAACCCAACAATACTTCCCCACATTCATGGATGGTAGAGGTGGTAAACCACCGACCTAACTAGCAGAAGGCCTAACCCCAGAGGACTCAAGGCTTGAACCCATGACCTCCCCCCGAACCGAGAGAGTGTGTGCACGTCTTACCAATTGAGACAACCCTGTAGGTTTTGGTGTAATGACAAACCTTACATGGTATCAGAGCATAGGTCTCAGGTTCAATTCCCCCGAGCTACGCCGAAGGAGGGGTGTTGGAGTATCGGTACAACCTCCTCATGGAATAACCACCGCACCTCTCGAAATATAAAAATTGTGGACTAACCGCCACGCTTGGTGATAGGGCCTTGTGTTGGGTTTCAAATGTTCATCAACATCTGTAGGTTTTGGTGTAATGGCAAACCTTACATCCTAAGAAGGAGCGATCAATTTATAAATTGGAATAATGATAAAAACACTTCAGTTTCAAACTTACAACTTTCATAATCATATTTCAAAAATCCAATAACCTTTTGATTAATATCATTTCCAAATTCACTTTCGTAACAACATTTCCAAATTCCAATAACCATTTGATTAACCACAATTCTAAATCCAAATTCCCTAATTATAATCACTCGCTTTCATTAATTATAAATTAGCGCAAAAAATTATGAAGTGATTCTAATTATAATTTATTATCTTCTTTCCCGCAATTTAATTATGGATTGCATGATTGCATTCACTATTAATAAATTAGTTATTCACCTTATAGACATAAATTGGTTGGGATTTGAGAAGTAATAGCTCTCAAGTTGCGATGTTGTTAGTTGATTTCAACAGTAATACATGGCCATCATTAATGTGTTTATTTAGTACCATGCTACCAACTTACCATAGGTGATTTTCAATTAATTTTTATTTGCTATGAGGCTACCAGCTTACAAGAGTTGAATGTGAGTTAATGCTCGGTGCCTAGGCATGCAATGTGTGTCACACATCATTACTGGTTATAAGCTTGTGCAAAGAGTGGAAAGGTATAGATTCCTGGGGTCTCTAGATCACATTTCTTAATATAATATAGATTTTCCATCAAATTTAACCTCGAAGAAAGAGCTATCATATCACCTTATTTTGGGAAGTTTTCTCATCCAAATCCCTTCATATTGGACAACTTTTCCAACAAAAAACTACAACATATATCTATACCAAATTAAGAGGATGTAACTATGATTCCCATGCATCACACACTCTCTTCTTAGAGTTTGGAAATCTTATTGTACCATTCTCCTCCATTAATATATTGGTGTAGAGTCTCATTAATTTCTTCTCCAAGTCTCTGGATGTGGGACTAGCCATTGTTAATGAAATCAAGAATCCATGGCTAGTAGCATAACCACATCACATTGTATCACACATACCATCCAATAAGTGATAAATGTTGCATACAATAAACTAGACATGGCTTTGCAAAACAAGGTTTTGGAGGATTCAAATGCACAATATCCCAATGGCCTCTAGCCTACAGTGATGATGGAAATTCCCATATGCAAATTCAAGAAAATGGATTATATTATCAAAGGAAGAGTAATAATGAAAATGCAACCATCCTATGATCCTAGGAAATGAGAATTTAAATCTTCTTCCAAAATGCAGACATGCTAAAAAGTAAAAATTTAAGTATTTGATCATACCAATCATGCTATTCATAATAACCTACATATGTGTAGTTAATACTAGTGCCATTGTATAGGTACTGGGATATCCAAAGTACATAATTAAATTTTTAATAAATTTTATAAACTCAATACAAAACACTGACAAGTCATAACATAAAAAAAAAATCGCAATTGCTAAATTCCCTAAGTCAAATTAGCAAGGGCTATTATAGTTCTAAAACAAATTAATAAACATTAAAAAACTTATTTCCATTCATTTTTATAAATAACTAATATTTGAAAAAAATACATCTATCTAGAGCCAATATTCCATCTATATCTTGTGTAAAGTCTCATTTGATTAATAATTAAATGAGATTTCATTATTGACTTTTTTACAGGCTTCAATTTGTGCTGCAATTTTATCTACGTATAAATTTCGATCTAAGTTAATTGCATTTGGGTCCATAAATTATCTATGATAGTGAAAGTTAAGTTGTGTGTTGTGGATGTGTTCCAAGTTAATTTTCAATGTCTTTTCCCTAATCGAGGTCGAACTCAGCATCGAGCAACCAAATAGAAGCAATTGTGTGTAACATGGCACGAATATTTAAACTTAGTTTTAAATGTTTTAAAGTTTCGTCATGATTTATATTTTGATAAACAATGTTGATGGAATGTGTGGCAACTCAGTTTGGCTTATTCTTTTGTTTCTTCCTAATCATCCATTTTCAACCATCTAAAAATTTGATGGGTGAAAATTGGAGCAACCCTTCAATTACAAAGTTACAAAATAATGGTGAATTTCATTATTGAAAGGCTGGATGCTAAATTAAGTTTTTTTGGCATGGAAAAAATTGTTGTGTCCTTCTATGAATCATGAAATGGGTCCTGAGGGGCATTGAAGGCTTCATGAAGCCTGAGTAAGAGGCGTGAAAACGATGTCAGATGCCTAACCCAATCAATACTGACCTTTTAAATTGATCAATAAAACAAGGGCTACTTAGTAGCTAATCTCTGCTGCTTAGTTTAGGGATAGTTAAATTACATTTTAAAAAAATGTATGCAATATGATATGGATAACCTAATTACATAGTTGGTGTTTAATTTAAGAATTATATGATTCAATTACATTTCAAAAACGTAAAAGCAATTTAATATAGATAGTCATATTGCATTTCAAAATATTAAACTCAATGTAATGCATATATTATTAAAATAAATGTATTAATTTAGGAATAGCCTATAGCTTATGGCGTTTTTGAATTTAAATTCTTTATTTAAGTGATTGTTTTAATGAACCTTAAGTAAATCACTAATATTAATGACATTTATTTCTTGTAACACAATTCAAGTCAAGCCAAGTAGGACCTTGCAAAACCAAATCACTTGAAGCCACTTAGTAAGTATCCCTTTTGAATTTGAGGAAAAGTTCATTTTTATGTTCATGGTAAAAGTTCATTTTTATGTTCATGGGAGCTAAAGATGTTCTAAGGATTTAACATGCATTAATTGCAATTATTTTGAATTGGATGTTTTAACTCCATGTTGGGATAGCTATGACTTGCTTGGACTAAAATTAGTGGATCAGTTGTCTATTATCAATGAAAAATAGTTGATATATATA